>CM053027.1:607298791-607406291 GCA_028564925.1 Lithobates sylvaticus | reverse complement strand
ACAATCCGCAGAACAGCCGGCGTTTCACTGCGCAGTCACGCAGGGCCCTGAAATCACAACGCCCTAGTCTTACACTCAGGCTTAATGTTTCCAATTAAAGATTCAAACCATGTATGGCCGAACTTAGAGCCAGGTGAGACTGACAGAGCCACCCATGGCTTGAATTTTGGCTGATTCAGCCAAAATAACTTGAATAGTTATGGATGGTAATGGTTATTGTAAACAGTATACAGTTTGAGGCCTTGTTCACACCTGCAGTGACCATATTTGGCCAATAATATTGATTTCTTCAGTTCTAATGAGTGTCAGAAAGATACCCCAGCATTAATATGGACACAGGTTGCACCAACACCTTAATCCAATCACCATGGAAAGGCAGATATTATTGTTCAAGGAGGAATGTGTTCAAATTCTGGAATCACCCTGTTCTAGTTACATTGTCCCATCGTTGATGTCAAGAAGACTTTACAGGTGTTAATCTTTCGCTTTATATGGTGTGAATTGTTGTCAAAAGCCAGGTTTGGGATGGTAAACTGGAATTATATGTAGAAGATGGATGCTTTTCCACATATAATGCCATATTAACATATCCAACACATATTTCGAAGATATTTTCCCCTCAACCTGAGATATTTTAGTGAATGTTCTAATACCTGAGATTGTATCGGTTCCCTTCCTAATAGATTTAGGGAAGCATGTAAAAACAACACACATTACCTAATCACTAATTCCTTTATAGGTAGGCTTTTCACCTTGTTTGTGAGTTTTTTTTCTTGTAGAAATGTGTAGGGTCTTCGTGTAATTTGATGTAGAGTGTAGAGTGTAGTGCAGCCTTTTTCAATCTTTTTTACCTAGAGGAACCCCTAAAATTAATTTTTACATCGCAGGGAACCCCTGATAAAACCAATTTATATGGGGGCAGTGGGAAAAATGACACTTGCGTTGGTGGCGAGTGGAAAGAATGCCCACCTTACCATAGTGTTCAGAATGCCAACCTTACAGACAGATGGAAAGAGCATTGGTGTCTTGCAGCTGGCTCTGTCCAGTGGCGTTGGCCCCAAATCTATGCAAGCACCTTTGAATGAGAGGTCAATAACCATTAAATAGAAGGTCTGTCAATCAGCTCAAAGAACCCCAAATCACCTCTGGAGGAACACTATGTTTCCATGGAACCCTGGTTAAAAATGGCTGGCGTAGTGTTGTCATGCCTACACCAATGCAGGTGGTCAGACACTATAGCTGGCTACTGTGTTCTTTGCTTATAGCAGCCCCCTTTCCCTTAAGGCAAGCAGGCCTACTGGTACTTGGTTGCCCCCAGGACTTATACACAATGCTATAGTGCCTGGCCACCAGTGATGTAAGTAACTGAGTTAAAATAAACTGAGTTACCTAACGCAGTTACTTTAGAGGGTAACGAGTAATCTAACTGATTACTTTTCCCCTCATGGTAACGCAGTTCCCATTACTTTGGCTTAGTTACCCCAATTACATCTACCGCCACTAGATGGCAGTAGTGTAATTCCGGTGTCCTGCCGAAAAAGTTCCCCCGCCGGATAAGGACCCCCTGTACTGCGCAGGCGCAGGGCTTGCACAGTACGAAGAAGGACTACGGAGCTTCCGAACCTAAACAGCTATGAGTGAACTCTACACCGCGCAGGTGCAGTTAACATGTAATTGTACGAGGCGATGCCGCACACTCCCGATGCTCGTGCTACTCTGCAAGGGGCGTCTATCATATAACTAAGGGGCGGGTCTAGTATTACTGTAACCAAGGGGCGCATTTATTATTATTGTTATATATCGAGCTCTGCCCATTAATTTACTATTCGCCCTCTTCTGTAGCCATCCGCCCCTTACACGATATAATAATAATAATAATAGACCCGCCCCTTACACGATATAATAATAATAGACCCGCCCCTTGCTTACATGCTATAAACAGATCTGCCCCTTGGTTAGAGTAATAATAGAGCAGCCCTTGGTTACACGATATATAACAATAATAATAAATTCGCCCCTTGGTTACAGTAATACTAGACCCGCCCCTTAGTTACACGTATAGAATATTAAAAAAAAAAGTCAGTTACTTTGCTGCGTAACTAATTACGATCGTGTGTGGGCTCCATCAGACTTTTGCTGTCGAAAAATCCGACAGACTTTAGAAATAGAACATGTCGTAAATTTTCCCGTCGGAACTCTGCTGGACCCAGTTCCTATCGAAAAATATGTGCTAGTCTGACGGACAAACAACAAAGCTAGGGCAGCTATAGGCTGCTGGCTACGAACTTCCTTATTCTAGTCCGGTCGTACGTCATCACGTTCGAATACGTTAGAATTTAGTGTGATTGTGTGTGGCCAAGTACGTTCATTCGAAAAGTTCGTCGGAACTCCGTCGAAAGTCCGTCGGAAAGACCGTCGGACCTAGTCCGTTGAAAAGTCCGCTCGTGTGTACGCGGCATTAGGGTCCAAGTGGAGTTTTTTTTTTTTTACATTGTAACATCACGTTGTACTTTGCACATCTCAACTTTATTTTCTTTTTGTGGTGACAGGTTGCCTTTAAAGGTCAGTAAATGACACATGTCTTTGGCTTTATAGGACATTTTTTTACTAAAACATGTAAAGATAAGAAATACAATAGGAGTTAAAGGGCAAAGGGAACTGGAGTTCAGACGTGAACTGAACAATCAGTAAGAATGCTCAATTCTGCCTTTACACTGCACTGGGTGGCAATCAACTACATTTCTTATTTATTTCAGCCAGTGGCCATTTGTTTTTCTGAGAAAACAGCATACTGTCTTCCATGCAGAGAAATGTAAAAGCAGCCAAAGATGTTAGAGGGCAGATGTGAAGGCACCATCCGGCTTGTCCAGTCATAAACATGGGTTTTTCCTCTTGGCCAAGCATGCATGTTTATGGAAGAAAATCCCTTGTCAGTAATAATTAGTAACAGGGGTCAAGTCCTGGGGAAAAAAGTGTGGGAACTCCCACCCAAGGTCCACTCCCCCACCAAAAAAAAAAAAACGATACGCTCATATGCACGAACGCTTCAAAAGTGGCATTTTTCATCCAATTTTCGGATTGTGTGTATGAAGCTTAACTGTTAGTACATAAAAAAAAAAAACAATCCTCAATAAACATAAATATGGTAATTCTCTGAATAATCAGCATTCATTCAATTGTGCTTCCATGCAAATGTGAACATCATGTTCTGATCTTTATTGGGGAATGTTATTTTGTATATAGAGTGTTCATGTGGTGAGTTTACACTTTTCATTGAACAGAGTTTGGATAACACAGGGTTAAACGGAAAGGTCATAAATGAACTGCACATTATCTGGACAGAATGCTTGGGGAGATAGTGATGTGTTCCAGCTTAGGAGATGTATGTTAGCTTGGGGGGGGGGGGGGGCTGCAAACTCTGCAGGGCTCCAACACACACTCGCTGCTATTCCAACCCTTCACATATTTCTACATAAACTTCCCTCCTGGCATTAAACTTTGCCAGGTATTGTGCTCAGCTTACCACCCCAAACTGATGTTCCTCCCTCAGCTCACCTCTCTCCCTGCATGTCCTGTGAGCAGAATAGCTGTGCTCCTCCTCTGGGTTCTCTCATTATATGGCACTGAAGATAGAGGAGGGGGGATTCAGCGGGACACACAGAGCAAGTATGCAAGAGACTGGGGGGGGGTGGGGGTTCTCTCATCATATGGCACTGAAGATAGAGGGGGGGGGGGTGCGATGGCTGCTGGTGTAGCACCTGCCACACAGCTCGCATACTTCAAAGTCTTGCAGGACACGGCTGCTAACGGGAACTGAGTTCCTGTTGTGGAAAAAGTACAGGAACTCCGTTCCCATCCGTTCCCGCAGGACTTGAGCCCTGCTTAGTACCCAATAATAGTGCTGTATCAAAGAAAACAGGCTCTAAACCAGGTATTAAAGGCAAACTTAATATATTGTCACCCAATATGGTTGGTAGCTAGGCAAGCAAAAAATGGATTACCAATGATAATAACATAATTTAGCATACAAAGTGATTAACAGTAAGGACTAGGCATAAGATCACATTTGGCATTCAGATCAGCATAGACAGTAGCATGCAGTGGCAGCTGGTGTTTTTTTTTTTTGGGGAGGGGGGGGCAGCAAACAATACAACTGCCCACCCCCCCTCCATGTGTTACGGGGTCACTGGTGGGGCACTCCCCCCAGTCGGTCAGTCAGTCTGGGCCCCGCACTTACCCCATGTCACAGGCAGCGCTGTGGGCGGCGGTGGTTTCCCTCCGGGCTGCTTTCTCGGTTCCCCTGCGTCTCCTCCCTCCTCCTTCTCCTAGCGGCCAATCCGATCGGATCTCCTTTCGGCCAATCAGGTGACGGGTCTCATGACCCGCTTCCTGATTGGCTGGGAGGAGAATCAGTGTTACAATAGCGAATATTCATTTGCTATTGTCACACAACTGGGTGGGCTTCGGGCGCAGTGCTCTGCTCCCTGAGCCCACCCTTTTTTGAAGCCTCTGGCTCTAATCACGTGCTTCAAAAAAATAAAAAAACCCTGATTGGAATCCATGCATCCGGCGCCCTGCATATCGATCAGGGGGCCGGACGCATGGATGGGGGGAGCGTGCCCGTGCGCCCCTAATGGAGGTACCAAGACTACCTCAAGTGCAGCACTGAACAGTAGTAACGTTTAATCTACCTAGTCCTAGAACTGTTCTGCCAGAGCACATTATTGGTGACACTAGTCTTATGCTGCGTACACACGATCGGAAATTCCGTCCAGAAAAAGACCGATGAGAGCTTTTCATCGGAAAATGCGACCGTGTGTAGGCTCCATCGAAATTTTGCTGGCCGAATTTCCGACAGCAAAGAATTGAGAGCCTGTTCTCAATTTTTCCGACGGAAAAGGTTCCGATCGGAAATTCCGATCGTCTGTAGCAATTCTGACACGCAAAATTCCTACGCATGCTCGGAAACAATTCGACGCATGCTCGGAAGCATTGAACTCGGCTCATTGTAGTGTTGTACATCACCGCGTTCTTGACGGTTGGAATTTGGTGTGACCGTGTGTAGGCAAGACAGTTTGAGCGGAATTCCGTCGGGAAAACCGATCGTGTGTACGCGGCATTAGACCGACTGGATATGCACTGTCTAAAAGAAAAGATCCCTGAGAAATGCAAAGCAGGTGAAATCTAATGTGAAGTCACTGCAGCCCATTGCAAGAGTGTCTTCACTTGAGATTTCAGCTGGTCTATATTCCCAATAATCTAGGGAGAAGGAATGTGATATCACTCATGCCTAGGCACCCCAGGTGGAAGATAAGGGAGAGCCCCATTAATGGTGTCAGTGGAAGGAGTAGAGTGGAAGGAGTAATGCCCCATCATTGGTGTCAATGGGAAGAATAGCGCCCTATCGTTGGTGTCAGTGCGAGGAAAAGTGCCCCATTGTTGCTGTCAGTGGAAGGAATAGTGCCCCAATCAGTGGTGTTGGCGGGAGGAATAGTGCCCAATGATTGATGTCAGTGGGAAGAATAGTGCCCCATCGCTGGTGTCAGTGGGAGAAGTAGTGCCGCACCGTTGGTGTCAGTGGGAGGAATAGTGCCCCTACTGCTGGTATTAGTGAAAGGAATAGTGCCCCATCACTGGTGTCAGTGGAAGGAATAGTGCCCCATCACTGGTTTCAGTGGAAGGAATAGTGCCCCATCGTTGGTGTCAGTAGGAGAAATAATTCCCCTATTAGTTGAGTCAGTGGGAGGAATAGTGCCCCAATTGGTGGTGTTAGTTGGAGGAATAGTGCCCCATCATTGGTGTCAGTGGAGGAATAGTGCCCCGTCGTGGGTGTCAGTGGGAGGAATAGTGCCCCTACTGCTGGTATTAGTGGAAGGAATAGTGCCCCATCTTTGGTGTCAGTGGGAGCAATAGTGCCCCATTGTGTATTTCAGTAGGAGGAATAATGCCCCTATTAGTTGAGTCAGTGGGAGGAATAGTGCCCCTATTGATGGTGTTAGTTGTAGGAATAGTGCCCCATCTTTGATGTCAGTGGGAGGAACAGTGCCCCTACTGGTGGTGTTAGTGGAAGGAATAGTGCCCCATCACTGGTGTCAGTGGGAGGAATAGTGCCCCATCGCGGGTGTCAGTAAGAGGAATAATGCCCCTATTGTTTGTGTCAGTGGGAGGAATAGTGCCCCTACTGGTGGTGTTAGTAGAAGGAATAGTGCCCCATCACTGGTGTCAGTGGGAGGAATAGTGCCCCATCGCAGGTGTCAGTAAGAGGAATAATGCCCCTATTGGTTGTGTCAGTGGGAGGAATAGTGCCCCTATTGGTGGTGTTAGTTGAAGGAATAGTGCCCCATCAATGGTGTCAGTAGTTGGAAGGGTGCCCATCATTTGTATCAGTGGGAGGAATAGTGACCCATTGTTGGTATCAGTGGCAAGAAATATGCCCCCATTGTTGGTGTCAGTAAGAGGAATAGTACCCCAAGGGCCGGATAAAGGCAAGCAAAGGGTCGCATCTGGCCCGCATTTCGGAGATCACTGGTATAGGGAAATGCCTAGTGGTTTTAATTTCCAGCATCTAGAAATCACCGCAATATTACACAAATCCTTTCAGGTGAGGTAATTATGACTCTCAATATACGCAATTAGCCTGTGAAAATAACCCATTAATACGTCTGTTATATTTTTGAAGCATCTACAAGTACTTTTGCTACCACTAGGAAGAGACAGAGGACCTTTTAAATTGCCTTTCACCATGAACGTAAATGTTTGTGTCCCAGAAGATCCAATGAGTAATTAGGGATGCCCGCTTTGAAACAATTAGCAGCTAAATAAGCAAAATAAGGGCAGAGAGGAGCCTGAGAACCAGCCAGTCACCGAAAAACAGCTTATAAAACCAAACAGCCCCAGCCACTTGGTGCTCATTTGCATTTGTATCAGACGCTTGGCGTATGGCGATAAAACAAGCTTTATCATTTCACTGGAACTTGGGCGCTATCATGGGAAACATCTGTGTATAGAAACAAAGGGCAGCCATTGCATCCACTGATCCTGTTATTATGCTTCTCCAGCCATCGTGTTTGTATAATGCGGCCTCTGTATTCACACACGTTGGCCGTGCGTTCTCAGGTTGGCTGTAAAGAAGGAAAGCAACAATTTCAGCTACGATAAAGTCGGGGGGGGGGGGGGAGAGTTACGTTTTCGAAAAAAAGAACAGTAACAAAGTTCTGAAAACTAGGATCCATAGTATTTAGCCTCGTACACACGATCGGGTTGTTGGCCAACAAAACCGCAGACTTTTGTCCGAAGGGCGTTGGCCCAAACTTGTCTTGCATACAAACGGCAAGGAATTGTCGGCCAACAAATACGAACGTAGTGACGTACTACGTTGTTTTTCAGCTCTTTAGCGCCACCCTTTGGGCTCCTTCTACTAATTTCGTGTTTGTAGAAGTTTGGTGAGTGTTGATTCACGCTTTTCATTTCGCACTTTTCATTTTGTTTCTGAACGGCCGTTTGTCAACCAGCCATGTTACGGAATCGGAGGAGCGAACGTGTTATTTATTATTGGCCATGGAGTTATTGCTTTGACATTATTTTTTGGTTGAATAATGATTTGATTTGGTATATTTTCTATATTTTTGGATGCATAGAATGCACTTTTTGGTTAAAGAGGAGGGCCAACAAAAAAAAAAAAATTAAAAGTCAGCAGCTACAAATACTGCAGCTGCTGACTTTTAAGAATCGGACACTTACCTGTCCCAGGGTCCAGCGATGGGGGGAACGAGACCCCCCCTCGTTCCCGCGGCGCCGGCATTCTTAATGTGGGAACCCGGCTGTGGCTTCACAGCCGGGCACCCACTGGCATGCGCGAGCGGCGCCGTGATTCGACGCTCACTCATCTGGGACACATGACAGGTCCCAGATGACTGTGCGGCGCCTACAGGAAGTGACGTTTAGCCCGGGCAATGAAGGTGGCAGACTAAGGGACCCCCTAGCAACAGCATTTAGAGGTGAGTAAAAAAATTTTATTTTTTCCAATTATTTTTTTTTAATTTTTTTTTATGATTTTAAGCCACATTTTTTTTTTTTGCCCGCAACCCCACCTTAAGTTCTATTGGCATTGGTATTGGATGTATGGAAGCGTGGTGTGAGAGACTGGTGGAGTAGCTGCGCTCAAGGGGAAGAAGAATATAGACAATTACAGTTGTTTATGAAGGGGGAGTTTAGATGCTCCCTCTATAATTTCTCTTACATAAATGTAAAATATTTGTGAACTATGTTCGTTTTGTAAATTATAAAACAAAATAAAGATACAAAGTAAAAAAAAAAAAAAAAAAAGTTCTATTGGCAGATAGCATGTCTAGATTTATTTGTTTTCTTTTTTTAATGCACAAGCCCTGCTCCTCTCCCCCTCCTCTCTTCAGCGCCGGCATTCTGACTGTGGGCGCCCGGCGGTGGCTTCACCACCGGGCACGCACTGCGCATGACGTGTCCCAGAAGATTGCAGGGAGGGAGGGGGGAGAGGTGATCTTCCTTCCGGCGCCACGGAGCCCCGGGAGGAAGTGGGAGCTGGATGCCTCTAAAAAGAGGGTACCCTCCCCCCACCAAAAAAAAAATGATATGCCAAATGTGGCATGTCAGGGGGTCACCTTCACTTAAAGCGGAAGTTCCATTTTTGGGTGGAACTCCGCTTATAATCAAAAAAACATAAGTGAAAATTAGAGTCCAAAATATAAGGCTGAAATCCCAATATAGTGTCCACTAATGTGACAATTACAAAACAACAGCACCAGTGATAATGAGGCAATTCTTCTTAGGATTGCTTCAGTGATCTCCCACCACCAGTAAGTAAATTGCAAACGCACAAGCGAGTAGCTGCCATTACAGCAGCATAAATTTCCAAAACAGCATGTTGATCAAACCAGGAACACTGCAGCATAGGGACTCCAAAGCACCTCGTTCCCATTTTGAAGGGGACAAGGGCCTCTTCCCCACAACCCTGGGCTGTGGTTGTGGGGGTCTGCAGGCAGGGGGCTTATTGGAATCTGGAAGCACTGCCCCCTTGTGGTGTCACCGACTCAGCATGCACTGGTTGGTGACGTCACATAGGGGCAGTGCCAACAGGTGACATCGCTAGGTGGCCCCACCCCTTACCTATAAAAGAAGTGTCAAATGCTGGCAGTGGGCAGCAAGCCTTCGTTGCGGACTGACCTTTTTTTTCGGGTGCGGCAGGCGTTGAATGACGATGGATGCATTGACGATGGATCTAAACCAACAATGTACCCCATACTCATTCACACGGGGGGGCCGGATCTTGTTAAAGGAGGCTTCCAGATTCCGATAAGCCCCCCCGCCTGCAGACCCCACAATCACAGCCCAGGGTTGTTGGGAAGAGGCCCTTGTCCCCATGGGGACTAGGGCCTGTTTTATAGGGCCAATTCACACCAGGTAGTATCAGTAACACATACATGGTCAATTTAATTTGAAGAAGCCCTAATGCAGGAAAAAAAACAATCTTGTTTTTTTTTTTTTTTTTACTGCAACTCAAATGCATGTTTTGTATTTAGGTGCTGGTCCCCTCCAACCTCTTTCAGCCACTTAGCTGTACTCGCTTCAGCATCAGCTGCACATCGTTGCTCTTGGCTGACTTCCTGATGGTTACAGGGGAGGACCATGCCTTACCAATGTGTGTCAGTGAGACCATTTGTAGTCCCGCCCCAGGGAGCATGTGACAGTTTGACAACACCAAGTTGTCACCCTAAAACAGAAATTGCCTGAACAAGGACCTCTATGGCAGGATCACCAAAATGAATGATATGCGTGACCGTGAGACCCGCGGACTCGATGTCCATCGATGTCCACCGGTGTCCCGGCGATCGTGTCACGGAGCCGCAGAACGAGGAAGTAAACAAGGCATTTCCTGGTTTTGCCTTGTGACATGACAGATCACCGCTCCCTGTCATCGGGAGCAGTGATCGTTGTCATGCCCTAGGTAGCCCCCCCCCCCCCCCCCACAGTCAGAATCACTCCCTAGGACACACTTAACCCCTTGATCGCCCCTAGTGTTTAACCCCTTCCCTGCCAGTGTCATTTACATAGTAATCCGTGCATTTGTATAGCACTGATAGCTGTATAAATGACAATGGTCCCAAAATAATGTCAAAAGTGTCCGATGTGTCCGATGTGTCCGCCATAATGTCGCAGTCCCGATAAAAAACGCAGATCGCCGCCATTACTAATAACAAAATGATAATAAAAATGCCATAAAACTTTTCCCTATTTTGTAGACGCTATAACTTTTGCGCAAACCAATCAATATACACTTATTGCGATTTTTTTTTTTTTTACCAAAAATATGTAGAAGAATACGTATCGGCCTAAACTGAGGGGAAAAAAAATTTTTTTATATATTTTTGGGGGATATTTATTATAGCAAAAAGTAAAAAATAGTGCTTTTTTTTCAAAATTGTCGCTGTTTTTTTGTTTATAGTGCTAAAAAAGAAAACCTGCAGAGGTGATCAAATACCACCAAAAGAAAGCGATATTTGTGGGGAAAAAAGGACGCCAATTTTGTTTGGGTACAACGTCGCACGATCACGCAATTGTCAGTTACAGCGACGCAGTGCCGAATCGCAAAAAGTGCTCGGGCCAGGAAGGGGGTAAAATCTTCCGGGGCTGAAGTGGTTAAACAGTGACTTGTGAGGGGGGAGGGTTCAGAATAGAGTTTTTTTTTTTTTTTTTGTCGTTTTTTTAAGAGCCAAAAAGCCCGTAAGCCAGGATGCTGATTTGGTATTTTTGTTTCACTTTTTATCCTCATTCCAATGCCCCGCTGCTTGCTGATGGAATTAATAACATAAGCAGCAGGATGCTGGTGGCCGGGGCGAGGTCTGTCCAAATAATTATTAAACAGCGCTGAGAGCGTTCTATAAATGACATTGTAACCTGTGGAATCCTGGGCGCTGCTGGTGTGACTCAGGCTAATATACTTTATTGCTCCGTCACCCCCCACCGTCCATCCTTTCATTACATATAGAGCGCATGAGAACTGTACGACCACCACAGGCAAACCCACCACTAACAACACATCATCAAAGGGAAGGTATTTGCTTTATATATTTGGTTCAGTGCCAAAAATATTTTTGGTTTCTTTTTTTTTTTAATCTTTGGAAAATTTTAACTGCCTATTGTATTACTGTCTAGTGCAGGGTTTTCCAACTAAGGTTCCGCAAGAGGTTGCCATGAGCAATGGGTCATTTCCACCTCTTAGACAAGTTCCCACTGTCACCATTGATCTTTTTGTCTATCTGTAAGAGGGAATTTTTGTGTAAGGAGCATTCTTCCCACTGACCACCACACTAATGTTAACAAGAAGAATAAACTCATGTAGATTGCCATCATCCCCGTTATAATGGAAATGTTGAATACCTCATGGGTGGGATTTTAACCACTTCGCTCCCGCGCTATAGACGAAAGACGTCTACAGCGTGGACGCTAATTGCCGGGAGGGCGTCCTGTTTACTTCCCCAATGCGCGCCTTTGCGGGCGTGCATCGGGGAAATCCCTTGGACACAGCCAATCACAGATCGTGCTAAATGACCAATCACAGCGGCCATTTAGCACGCGATCGAAGCTTCCAATGAGAGATGATCTCGTATGTAAACATATGAGATCATCTCTCATCGCCAGCTCTCCCTCCTCACACAGAGACAGTGGGTGAGGAGGGAGAGTGAACGAATGCAGCGGTGAGTGAAAAATCTGACCACAGTGCCATCTGTTCCCAGTAACACCTGTCCCCAGTGCCACCTATTAGCGCCACCTGTCCCCAGTGCCACCGATCAGCGGCAACTGTCCCCAGTGCCACCTGTCAGTGCCATCTGTCCCCAGTGCCACCTGTCAGTGCCATCTGTCCCAAGTGCCACCTGTCCCCAGTGCCACGTGCCATCTGTTATCAGTGTCATGTGTCATCAGTGCCACGTATCAGTGCCATCTGTCATCAGTGCCACGTATTAGTGCTATCTGTCATCAGTGCCACGTATTAGTGCTATCTGTCATCAGTGTCACGTGTCGTCAGTGCCATGTATTAGTGCCATCTGTCATCAGTGTCACGTGCCATCAGTGCCACGTATCAGTGCCATCTGTCATCAGTGCCACGTATCAGTGCCATCTGTCATCAGTGCCACGTATCAGTGCCATCTGTCATCAGTGCCACGTATCAGTGCCATCTGTCATCAGTGCCACGTATTAGTGCTATCTGTCATCAGTGTCATCAGTGTCATCAGTGCCATGTATTAGTGCCATCTGTCATCAGTGCCACATCAGTGTCACGTGCCATCAGTGCCACGTATCAACGCCATCTGTCCCCAGTGCCACCTATCCCCAGTGCCATGTGCCATCTGTTATCAGTGTCTTGTACTCAGGAGGAGTAGCAGAATGTATTTTGGGGCGTCATTTGTGGTATACACATGTCATGTGAGAGAAATAACCTATTACAATGACAATTTTGGGGGAAAAAATAAAAATTTGATAAAAATCTTATTATTGCAAAGAATTGTGGGAAAAAATTACAACATCAAAAAGCTCACCATGCCTCTTACTAAATACCTTGGAATGTCTACTTTCAAAAAAGGGGTCATTTGGGGGGTATTTGTACTTTCCTGGCTTGTTCGGGTCACAAGAAATTAGATGGGTCACCAGTACATCAGATGTGATCAATTTTGTATGATTTGCACCATAGCTTGTGGACTCTCTAACTTTCACAAAGACCAAATAATCACTATTTTGGGTTATTTTTACCAAAGATATGTAGCAGTATAAATTGTGGCCAAAATTTATGAAGAGAAATTAATCATTTTAAAATTTTATCACAGAAACAAAGAAAATGCGTTTTTTTTTTTTTTTCAAAATTTCTTTTTTCATTTATAGCTCAAAAAAATAAAAAATCCCAGAGGTGATCAGATACCACCAAAAGAAAGCTCTATTTGTGAAAAAAAAGGACAAAACAAATCATTTGGGTACAGTATTGCATGACTGAGTAATTGTCATTCAAAGTGGGAAAGAACCGAAAGCTGAAAATTGGTCTGGGCAGGAGGGGGGTTTAAGTGCCCAGTAAGCAAGTGGTTAAAGGCAATTCATGAACAATAAAGATTGTATTTTATAAAAAATGTATTAATACAATTTTAAGCATGATTAAAACGTTTCCCAAAAAGGGATCCAATTAGACAAAACACATATATATACCTGTATCACATTACAGAATATAGCAAAAAATGACATCAACCCACTACACACAAAATACCATCCATGGAATAAATGAATAATGATAGGTGGAGGGAATATCCAACACGTTTCGATATATATGTATGAAATATAACCTTCTTCAGGGACTGATGCCACTTATATCAGTATAATGTTAGAAGGGGCATTCCTTCAACACTCATGATCATCCCTTAAGTCTGCAGGAAAAACGTCTTTCATTGCATATAGGAGCCACTGAGTTATTTCCAAAAAGCGCCAGAAAATCACGAAACTAGTGGGAGACCCAAAAATTTCCAATTGGAAAAATGAGTCCAATATCATGTAAGTTAAGCCCAAAAAAATACGATGGATTTAAACCAACTGGATGCTGGAACAAGCCCCCATGGATGGAGTCAGATGTTACACCTGCATGACGAACGATGAAGGAAGGGATGGCCTGAAGAAGGTTATATTTGATACATATATCGAAACGCGTTGGTTATTCCCAAAATATTCCCACCACCTATCATCATTCATTTATTCCACGGATGGTATTTTGTGTGTAGTGGGTTGATGCCATTTTTGCTATATTCAATACATGTATATATGCGTTTTGCCTTTTTGGGAAACGTTTTAACCATGCTTAAAATTGTATTAATACATTTTACATTTTTTATAAAATACAATCTTTATTGTTCATAAATCGCCTTTAACATCCCACCCATGAGGTATTCAACATTTCCACCTCACTAATGTATCATGATTTGTAGATATAGTCATGTTTAGCAGGGTTTTGTGGGTGGGTACAGCGTGGTGCGGTGGTAGTAAACAGTCAGAGTCCAATTGCAAGAATCAGAACTGTATTGAAGTCAATGTTGGGTAAATGCACAACAAGCCCAGTGGAAAAGCACCCAACCGGGAACACTCACAGGCTGGAGTAACGATGAGCATTAGCAGAAGGTCTCAGGTGTGCCGCCAGCATCTGTCTCGAGTGGTAAACTGTGGCCTGGCCTGTCCAAACCCAAGTGGGGAGGCTTCCAGGAAGAAGGTTGTGTCCCTGCACTTCCCCTACTCGTCTGGAACCTTTTCCTACGCTATGCAATGTCCCCGATAGTTAAGTGACCTGTCCCTACTCTAGCCACATGCAAAATAAGCGCCAAGTGCAGGAGCCAAGGTCCTAAATAGACTCTGCCTGACCCAAGATGGCAGCCAGAGTCACATGGGCTGCCAGCATCCAATTGGATAGCTGACCCAGGAAACCATAGAGGAACCATGTCCCTCCTGACTTCCTCTCCTTCGGCAATGCCACTGTTGTTGAGCACCACCTGCCAGTGTTGCCAACTATCAGTATTTTTACTGGCAGCCAGTAAAAACCGTGGAGAGAGACTATCACTGACTCAGGAGGGGACGAGTCGCGTCAGTGAGGTGTCATCATCTGCACACTGCTGTCAGTGTCACTGTGATGTCGCATACACACGGTTGGATTTTCCGACGGAAAATGTTCGATGGGAGCTTTTTGTCGGAAATTACGACCCTGTGCAGGCTCCATCGGACATTTTCAATCTGAATTTACGACACATAAAATTTGAGAGCTGGCTCTCAAATTTTCCAACAACAAAATCTGTTGTCGGAAATTCCGATCGTGTGTAGACAATTCCGATGCACAAAAGTTCCACGCATGCTCGGAATCAAGCAAAAGAGCTGCACTGGCTATTGAACTTAATTTTTCTTGGCTCGTCGTACGTGTTGTACGTCACCGCGTTCTTGACGTTCGAAATTACCGACAACATTGTGTGACCATGTGTATGCAAGACAAGTTTGAGCCAACATCCGTCGGAAAAAATCCATGGATTTTGTTGTCGGAATGTCCGATCGCGTGTACGGGGCATCAGAGTCTATTTAACGTGTGTATGCCTGCCCATTTTAATTTCTTGCCCTCCTGTCCCTGAGCTACTTACTTACCATATCCAAAATAAAATAGGAAATATGTTTTTTTGCCTTAAAGTCTACCCTAAATCAAATCTCTAATTGCATATTGCAGTTTGTAGCCTAAATACTGAAACTTACACTTAAAACTTTTGGAAATGCCAGTAAAAACTTGGCTGTGCCACTAAATTTTTGGTGTCGTGCCAGTAAATGTCAATCTGGTAGGTTGGCAACACTGCCACCCGCAGTGGAGAAAGCAGATTGCACCTGCCTTCCCTGAGATCAGAAAGTTATTTTAAGGGCTTCTGTATACACCAACTCAGAAATAGTAACACTTATTCCTGAACCCAGCGCCCACTAGTAAAAAAATAAAATACGAAAAAATAATAATAATGATAATAATAAAAAGAAATAATAAAATAATATAATAATATAAAAAAAACTAATATAGAAAGGCTGCTATTATACACCCAAAGAGGTAGTGGTCATTCAAGAAAAGAGATATTCAATTCATACGAACTAAATATTAACAGCGCAGACACCGCAAAGTAAATACAAAAGAAAACCAAAATCAAACCAAAAAGAAAGATAAAACAATTATATCAAAAAATAATAATAGAAAATCAAATAAAATAAAATAAACATTTATAAAGTAAAATAAAATGAATAGAAAATAAACCAAAAAATAATAATAATAATAGAACTGTCAAGCAGAGTGATGCTAATAATAATTACCATTCACCTATAAAACAATGTGAGGAAACAAATGCATATCACACAATAATGCTGCAATGGTGTTTACCTATATGTATATGAACACAGGTAAAATTATCTCAAAACTCATAAAAATATAATCACAGTCCATTAGTGTCCATACTCCAATGAGTTTGAAAGAAGCAGCCAGCGACAGAAGGGAAGATTATACAGATGTGAGGAGCGATCCACTGAAGAGACAGAGAACAGCAGCCGATTCAGTCTTTACATCCACACACATCTGACTTCTCCCATGACCCCCATCCTGGCAGCGCTCTCACTCTTGACTCCTCTCCAAACTCCCTCAGAGACTGTAGACATGATACAGGAGATGGTCAGAGACTGCAGACATGATACAGGAGATGGTCAGAGACTGCAGACATGATACAAGAGCTCAATGCAGCCTCACCAGTGCCCATCAAATGCAGACTCACTGTGCCCATCAAATGAAGCCTCACTGTGTTCATCAATTGCAGCTTTACTCTGCCTTGTGAATGCGGCCTCACTTTGCCCACCATTGCAGCCTCACTGTGCCCACCATTGCAGCCTCACTGTGCCCATCAAATGCAGCTTTACTGTGCCGTGAAAGCAGTCTCGCTGTGCCCATGAATGCAGCCTCACTGTGCCCATGAATGCAGCCTAACTGTGCCCATGAATGCAGCCTGTGCCCATGAATGCAGCCTGTGCCCATGAATGCAGCCTAACTGTGCCCATCATTGCAGCCCCTCCTGTGCCCCATGTCCCAGTCTACAGTCCCTGTCTGTGGGAAGGTGTGTTGTTGATGCTCGGTACAGTACCTTGCATGCCAGCAGGATATCCATGATGGCCAGCAGCAGGGAGGGGCTGTTCTCATTTTGGATGGGGACAGTGCTCCTTCCAGAGGACCTGTTTGCTGTGAGATGGAGTGGTCCTGGGCCACCTGCACCTTCAGCCGTCCTCACTTTCGGGCCCTAGTCAGCCTGTCCTCTGGTCCTGGGGAAGTGGAGAGCACTGGGTGGGAGCTGGAGAGAATGGGGAGCAGAGAGTACTGGTGGGGTTGGAGAGCACATGGGTGGGGGCAAAGAGCAGGGGGGAGTGGAGATCACAGGGGTGGGGAGGGCAGAGCACTGGGGGGGCAAAAATAACAGGGGTGGAGAGCACGGGAGGCTGAGAGCACTGGGGGGGGTAAGAGTGTGGAGTGGCGAAGAGCACTGGACGGGAGCTTGAGAGCACTGGGGGGGCATAAAAACAGGGCTGGAGAGCACTGGGGGGTACAAAGAGCAGGGGGGAGTGGAGAGCAATGGAGGGGGAGCTTGAGAGCACCCATGGGGGCCATAAAGTAAAGGGGTGGAAAGCACAGGGGACTGGAGAGCACTGGTGGGGTTGGAGAGCACATGGGTGGGGGCAAAATGCAGGGGGGAGTGGAGAGTGCTGGGGGGAGCTTGCGAGAGCACTGGAGGGGGAGCCAAAAAGAACAGGGGTGGAGAGCACGGGGGCTGGAGAGCACTGTGGGGGGTAGAGAGTACTGGGGTGGGGGCTGGAGAGCACTGTGGGGGGGTGGGGAGCACGGTGGGGGGTGGAGAGCACTGGGGTGGGGGGTGGAGAGCACTGTGGGGGTGGGGAGCACAGTGGGGGGTGGGGAGCACGGTGGGGGTGGAGAGCACTGTGGGGGGTGGAGAGCACTGTGGGGGGTGGAGAGCACTGGGGTGGGGGCTAGAGAAGGATGGGGAGAGCTGAAGAGCAGGGGGGCAGAAAGAACAGAGGTGGGGAGCACAGGGGGCTGGACAGCACTGTGGGGGGTGGGGAGCACTAGGGGGGGCTAGAGAAGGATAGGGAGAGCAGGGGGCCGAAAGAACAGGGGTTAAGAGAACTGTAACACGGTCCCGCCCCTCTAGACCGGCTGTGTGATAGGTGGAGGATTCTATCTACTATTACACGAGTCGGTCTGGGGGGGCGGGACCATGTTACAGCGCGACCGCCGAACACAGACAGACCCGGCCAGCTCCGTGATCACAGGAGCATGAGAGGGGAGCCCTGCAGCCGCAAAGCGGCCCCAGGGCAGGCAGCCTACCGGGAAATATTCCGGTATCCCAGTAGGCCAGTCCGGCCCTGTTGGGGCCTGTGGCCTCCTCCCGTGTGGCAGTGCTGTCACATGAGATTGATGTCACTGCTCTGCTTAGTGTCCAAAAAGCTTACACTAGGGGTCTAAGCCCTGGCTGCGACAGAGTCAGTGGTGGTGTAGAGAGAGCCCACTGGGAAAGTGGGGAAAAAAGGGGGCTCAGGGTGGGGGGCCTTTTCAAAGACACTGTCTTTTTGTCCTGAATGGCCAAGTTAAAAGTGTCTGTTTAATCCATAGGTTCTGTTTAGAACAAGAAATCCCAAACTCCAAACTCCTAATCTTTTCTAAGATAAATACTACTTACCTCTTTGCTGTGGCAATGGTCCCCCGGAATGTTTACAGTCTTGGTGCAGAAATCTTGTTGGAACCTGCCTGTGGAACAGTGGCGGCTGGTGGTATATTTCGGGGGGGGGGCAAACAATGCACCCACAGCCACCCCCCGGTCATTCGTGTCTCCTCCTCCTCTCCTCCTCCTCCTCTCTCCTCGTAGTGGTTCAATAAAATTGCTTGTTGTTTTGGCCAATCGGGAAACGGGTTTCATGACCCGCTTCCTGATTGGCGGGGAGGAGATTCAGTTTGAAAAATGGGATTTTTTTGTGATACTTACCTTTTCTTTGAGTACATCACGGAACACAGAGCAACCATAATAATGACTATATTGGTTATACGCCACCTACTGGTGGATAGACACTGGCAGATAGTCAAACAGTTCCCCCCCTATATCACCTCTCCTACACAGGAAGGACCTCAGTTTTGTAGCAAAGCAATGAACATCCCAAAAAAGATGGGAGGGACCTCCGTGTCCTGTGATGTACTCCAAGAAAAGGATTTTACAGGTAAGTATGACGAAAAAATCCTATTTTCTTTGCGGTACATCACGGGACACAGAGCAACCATAATAATGACTATATGGGATGTCCTAAAGCAATGCACTTGAGGGGAGGGAGACACAATCACAGAAACTGCCACCTGAGGACTCCTTCTGCCGCCCAAAATATACTGCGGTCAAAGCAGTATTCTCCATGGCTTTGATATCTATCTGGTAAAATTCTGTGAATGTATGAACAAAAGACCATGTAATGGCCTTAAATCCTGAGGCACTGACACCTGATGGCCCAAGATGCTCCCACACACCTGGTAGCGTGCGCATTTACCTTGTCCTTTCAAGCCATAGGCTCGAATAATTGACTGGCAAATCCAATGAAAATAGTTAACTAAATGCCTCCTGCCCATCCTGGGCTCTACTGGCAGCACAAACCAGAATTCCTGACCTGTACCAACAAATCAAGTAATTCTGATCGCCAGGACTACCTCCAGAGTATGCAGTGATCTGACTCCTGCCAACTGAGGATCAGAAAAGAAGGCAAGACATTGTCTTTATTCAAGTGAAAACTAGACACCATTCTAGGCAAAAAAATGGATGAGGACGCAACATCACCTTATCATGATGCAAGAACAAAAATGGCTCCTTGCATGAAAGAGCCGCCAACTCTAAAACCCCACTTAGTGAAGTGATAGCCACCAAAGAAGCCACTTTCTGAGATAAAGGACCAACAGAATCCCCTGATTGGTTCAAAAAGTGGCCTCTGCAAGGACAGTCAAGATCAAATTCAAGTCCCAAGGACACAAGAATGGCCTCACAGGTGGGACTGTCTACGTTACACGCTGTATGAAGTATGAATCAAGGAGTGAGAAACAACGGCCTCTGTGAAAAAATGTATAGGGACAAACGTTACTTAAGACCAATTTCCTTTCCCCTACCGAATGGAGAAAGAAAAAGAAAAGCTCCCACTCACATATTTCTGCGGGTACCAAGTCCTGTAATTGAAGTTCTCCGAAGTAGGCTTCCAAGGGCTCAACAGTGCTGAGATACAGGACTCAAGACCATTAGGTCCCGCTGGACTAGGAGTGTCCAATAAGCGACCCCCGCAAGACTCGCTATGTCAGTGTACCAAGCCCTTCTGGGCTAATTCGGCTAACATTATTATCAGTATTACCCCCTTCCGAATTCTTTGCAAAAGATGTGGCAGCAGTCAAAACAGAGGGAAAGAGTCAAATAAGGGAGAACTGGTCCCTAAGGCATTACCAGTGCATGTACCCCAATTACCAGTGGAACCCTCATCCCGGACACAACCTGTTCCAACTTGTTGAACTTGGAATATAGTAGATTCACCTGCAGAGTTCTCCCTGCCAATATTCTATACCTGGAATATGCACTGACGATAGAGACAGCACGTGGTTCACCTTCCTGAGCCATATGACTCCTGGTGCCGCCCTGGTGGTTGACATATATGCCCCTGCAGAGGCTTTTCCGGATAGAACCTACAACTGGATAGATGTATAGTAGAACTTTGCGCATACTATATAGAATGGATATATGGGAAGGTAAGTAATGGCTAGGTCCTTCAAGGATAGCTAGTCAAAAGGTAAGTAACTGGGACCAATAGGTGCACGCTATGGTCTAAAGGGAAATAAGGTGCCAAGTCGGCAAGGAAAAGTGCATATAGAGTGAACGAGTGACATACAGATAAATAATTAATCAGTAGAGGATTAATTAATTAATAAATAAGCAATTAATAAAATATATCTCAAATAGGCTGATGCGTGACGTAATTGATCAAAAACGTGATTAGATAACAATAATCTTGAATAAAATATTGCATGCACATCAATAAAGTGCTAGGAATATAATGTATCCTGTGATAAAATCATGTGATAAAAGAAAAGCAATCCTGTGATCAAAATGGTGATAATACAAATATATCAAATATTTTGCGATAAAACCATTGAAAATAATAAGTGATAAAAATCAATGAATGACAGCGAGTTCTAAAATGGCAATAAAGTGCCGTGACTAATAAACCAATAAACTCTCGTGTTAAAAATATCCAATAATAAGGTGAAATGGAGCGACTAAATGGATAAAAAGTGAGTAAGTAAAATCGTCCAGAGGATAAATCGCAAATGTCCAGATAGAAAATAATCACATATACAAGAAATATCCTGATATCGTGGAAGTAATTCCAAAAGGGGCCAATCCACTATGTGTAGAAAATGGAAACTACTGTCTCTTAATGAAAGAAGTGGAAATTCCACAGATAATTCTATATGTATAGATAGGTTTTTCTATGTTGCTGATATGTAGCTGTATTCACGCTGGTATTCATCTGTTTTTATGGGGTAAATCCTTTTCTGGTCTCCCAGAACTCTTACCTCTAGGAAGATAAAGATCAGCCTTATAGGGGTATCAACATAAGCCCCAGGGTTGGTGACAGGGATCAGAATGTTCTCCTGTGGGGTCCAGCCTAATCCTTCTCCTTTAATAGCCTCAGAGATCCAAACCTAAAAATGCTATGTGTCTCAGCACAACAGCATGTCAGAATAGGGGAGAGGAAGAAAAGAGGGGCCTCCACTGGTGTAGTATGTTCGTTTTAAAAGGTAACAATTTATTGCATAGAAGTAATGGAACCGTACATTTAAAACAGTTAAAAATGAGCAAAGAGTTAAAATATCACCGAGGCGTCCTGAGCGCCTACTCGCGTCCTCCTCTGTGTGGGTCTGCCTACGGCAGACCCACAGGGAGTGGCCGTAGGCAGACCCACACAGAGGAGGACGCGAGTAGGCGCTCAGGACGCCTCGGTGATATTTTAACTCTTTGCTCATTTTTAACTGTTTTAAATGTACGGTTCCATTACTTCTATGCAATAAACATAGTGGATTGGCCCCTTTTGGAATTACTTCCACGATATCAGGATATTTCTTGTATATGTGATTATTTTCTATCTGGACATTTGCGATTTATCCTCTGGACGATTTTACTTACTCACTTTTTATCCATTTAGTCGCTCCATTTCACCTTATTATTGGATATTTTTAACACTTATATTTTTAACACGAGAGTTTATTGGTTTATTAGTCACGGCACTTTATTGCCATTTTAGAACTCGCTGTCATTCATTGATTTTTATCACTTATTATTTTCAATGGTTTTATCGCAAAATATTTGATATATTTGTATTATTTGTATTATCACCATTTTGATCACAGGATTGCTTTACTTTTATCACATGATTTTATCACAGGATACATTATATTCCTAGCACTTTATTGATGTGCATGCAATATTTTATTCAAGATTATTGTTATCTAATCACGTTTTTGATCAATTACGTCACGCATCAGCCTATTTGAGATATATTTTATTAATTGCTTATTTATTAATTAATTAATCCTCTACTGATTAATTATTTATCTGTATGTCACTCGTTCACTCTATATGCACTTTTCCTTGCCGACTTGGCACCTTATTTCCCTTTAGACCATAGCGTGCACCTATTGGTCCCTGTTACTTACCTTTGACTAGCTATCCTTGAAGGACCTAGTCATTACTTACCTTCCCATATATCCATTCTATATAGTATGCGCGAAGTTCTACGATACATCTATCCTTTATAAGTGCCTTTGTGAACACTATTCACTTTGCTGCAAACATCTTACTTACGATACACGTTGACCCACCTAGTTACTCATAGTAGCGCGAGAGACTCACTTACTCACTGTTCAGAACCTACAACTGGTTTGTACCATAATCCAGAGGAAGGCGTACTTGCCAAAAGCTCCAAGATATTTATGGGCAGTATGCTCTCCTGTGGATTGAACTGTAGCCACCCCTAAACCAAATGGAGTAACTGGCATCAGTGGTTATTATCTTCCAATACCTGAAAGGAGGAATTCAACCTTTCTACATTCTTAACTAACAATCTTTAGCTGTGCAACACCCCGGGAACAGAGCCCTCCGGCAATCCAATGCCTGAATCTTCAAGTTCTAAGACCTGGAGTAGGACTCTACATAAGGAATGTGATTCCACCTAGCTACAGCTTCCTACAGAAAAACGTATCAAAGGAAAAACTGGACCAACTGCTTCCTGAGCAAAGGTTATTGAGGTATACAGAGATTGACACCCCCTGTGTCTTTAGCAAGTCCAGCACCGGAGCTAGGAGCTTTGTGAACCTCAGAAGCTGTGACCGGCCTGAAGGATGGTCACAAAAAAGAAAATAGACGATTTTCCACTGCTATTACAGAAATCTTTGATGAGGCTTGAAACAATCAACATAGGAAGCTGTGTGTTTCCTGATGATTATGGGCCCTGCAATCTACCTCTTGCCGAGAGGTCATCACTAAACAGACTGAGCCTATCTGAAACAAAAGGATGCCCAGCGAATTGAGGTCTAAAGATAGACCTCATGTCCCTATTCAGTTTTGAAGCTGCTACCATTTAATTGTTTTACAATAATGAGCCCATAACTTTTGCTCCAAGACCCAATGCAAGGCAAAGACTGACGCGACTAAGGAAGGAGCGAACCACCTCAGAGACTGCTCTAAAATCTTATGGTCTGAGATACTCTCAAACACAGCAATCACAGATGCCTCCCTCACTCAGGAGGGAAACCTGGGCAGTCTCCCATCCAAGTACTAACCAGGCTTTGTCCGAGATCAGGCGCCACAGTGGTCCGAGATCAGGCGCCACAGTGGCTCAGATCACCCTGATGCCATTGGTTCAACAGGAGATGTGAACATTGCCAGACCACTGAACCTGATCATTTAGCTAGTCTTACACATACAGTACATAATAAAGTGACTGCAGACAAACTAATACACAGTTCCACAAGGATGCAGGCTAGACATGTGCACAACAAAAAAATGTGTTTATTTTCGTTTCGTTTTATTTTCTTTTTTCCGAAAAAAATTTGTTTTTCTTCGTTTTCGTTTTTTTTGTTTCCGTTGATTCGTAACGATTCGTAGATTCGTAAGTCGTCGTCGTTCGTATTCGTAACAATTCGCACATTCGTAAGTCGGTGTTCGTAACGATTCGTACATTCGTAAGAGTTATTTTTCGTTGATTCTTTTTTTTTCGTTAGTTTAATTTTCGTTCATTCGAAATTCGGACGCATTCGTAGTTATTCGTAAATTCGTAACATTCGTAGATTCGTAATCGGAGCATAATTCATAAATTTATGTAATGTGTATGCTATTATTACATTTGAATAATTTACGAATCGAAAAAAAAAGTTACGAATGTACGAATTTTTTCGTTCAATCTATTCGAAGCACATTAAGCAGCACCATTGTAAGGGACACGGAAAAATTACCAATTCAACAAAAAAAAAAAGTTACGAATGTACAAATTTTTTGGTTCATTTTCGTTGTTCCTTTTTTCGTTTTTCTGATTTTCGTTGTTTGGTTTTTTCGGATTTTCATTGTTTTTCGGATTCGTTCGATTCGAACGATTCGTTCATTCATACGAAAACGAACGAACGAAAAAAACGAAAAAAAACAAAACGAATTGCACATGTCTAATGCAGGCCTAGACAGACAAGGTATGCAAGTATGCAGGTACCCAGGAATGCAAACATGCAGGTATACATGCATCTATGCAACTCAAGGCAATAAGCACATATGTATGTATCCCTAGACCAATAAGCACATATGTATGTAGTCCTAGACCAATAAGCACATATGTATGTAGTCCTAGGCAAATAAGCACATATGTATATAGTCCTAGGCAAAAAAACAGATAAGTATGTAGTCCTAGACAACTAAGCACATATGTATGCAGTTCATATGAAAACATGGCAGCCTGCGTTTAAGCAATATGCATTTATGGAGGCATGAGTTTTTGAAAGGATGTAGGTACCGTATTTATCGGTGTATAACACGCACTTTTTCCCCTTAAAATCGGGGGAAAGTCGAGGGTGCGTGTTATACGCCGATACCCCCCCAAAAAAATGACAAAAATCGGTTGCGGAATTCGTCCGGAAAAAAAATCGTATAGTGTACGAAATTCAATTCGGATTCATACAAAATACAAATTTTCGTTAGATTCGTAAACTTTCCGTTAAAATAACGAAAGTTCATTATGATGAATTTATCATTATGAGGGGTTCCCACCATCCCTGTGCCGAGTTCCCGGGTCTGAGTGTACACCCGCTGTGCCCATTATGAGGGGTTCCCACCATCCCTGTGCTGAGCTGACTTCCTCTGATTGGTGAACAAAACACCAGTCACAATTCTGTTGAATTGGATCCGAAATTTGTTAACGAAATTTCGTATTTTGTATAACTTTCGGAAGCATAGAAATTCCCATAGGGTTCCCACCATCCCTGTGCTGACTTCCTGGGTCTTTAACTTTCAGGTTCGTTAACTTTTCGTAACAATTACGAATGTTCGTTATATGAATTTATCATTATTAGGGGTTCCCACCATCCCTGTGCTGTGCTGACTTCCTAAGTCTTTAACTTTCAGGTTCGTTAACTTTTCGTAACAATTACGAATTTTAATTATGAATTTGGATCATACGGAATTCCTATGCATAAAAATTCGTATTCGTATGAATGTACGAATTTTCGGAAATTTGTGCGAATTTTCATTTCGTACGAAACTAATCGCATATATCTAGTATAGTCAGGATTAGCCAAGTACATAGGCATCCAATGCAGCCTCTATGCTGCTTCAACAGCCTAAGGCCTCTTCCACACCCGTGTGACCCGTCCTGCGACTTGGGACTGCAAGATTGCCTGACAAGTCGTACCCCACGATTTTCAATGAGTGCCCTTCACAGCTGTGCGTCCAAAAGTCGCAGCGACTTTAAATCAGCCCCTGCATTACCCCGGTCAGACCTTGACATGACTTGAGGTCCATAGACCTCTAGATTACACAGGCACTACTTCACGTCGCTGAAAAATAGCATCAAAGTCGTGGCAAAATCGCACGTGTGAAAAGGAGCCCAAACTAAGCTCCTGCAGACCCAATGCATGCTATTCTGGAGACAAAACTCCAGTGCACCGATGCCCATGTTCTTTCAAACATGTACATAACAGGAAGAAAAACTGCGCTAGACTTTAAAATTACAGGCAGCAACTCAATGTGGGATACACACAAAAATACCAGAAAAAAAAGAGCAGTAGCAATAGAAGAAATGTCATTAGCAGAAAAAATGGTCCCTATAAGTCAATCCTCCAATGACTCCACAGTGAATTCACACAATATGAAAGTGCCCAACCACCGTAGCTTAAAATCTGCTTACCAGAAGGCAAGCACAAAGGGCGTTTGGCTGTAACCCAGCCACCGTCTTTAGCTTGCACTGATGACCCCTGGAACTCACAGGAACCGGACCATTAACAGGAAAGACCACCTAGGTATCTCACAAGATTCGTAGCCGTACTTGGATGTTTCAAAATGTGCTCAAAAGGAGAAAGAAACGGACCATAGCATGATACAGTTCACGCTACATAGCAAACAAAGGAGCCCGTCCTCCTCTCGAACAGCGTGGTGACGTCACCGCGTGCCCTCCCAGATGCGTTTCGTCATAGGTGACGTTTTCAATGGGGATTGGGCAACGCAATGACACACCGTATATAGAGCCAGACCTCGTTCTGAGACGCGAGCGTCAAGCTAAAAGCGCCATTTTGGTTATGGGCATAGGATACCTATCACAGGCAGCACGGATGAATCGCCCGGCCATGTAAAAGGATATATATTAACAAAATTAATACTAGTACTAAAAGGGCTTCCAAACATGTGCTTATGCCACATGAATGTATGCAACATCAATGTAAAACGTGCTTATTCAAACAAGCATGTATACTATGCTGCACCTTTCCAATTGCACTTGGCCCCATACTAGTTTTTAATAGTTTAGCACATATGCCTGCAGCCTTTTTCTGCTTCAGATCAGCCTAAAAGTCAGCTCCTGCAGACCAAATAAATGAATGAATGATTTGTATAGCGCTGCAAATGCGAACTGAATCGCCTCAAGGCGCTTGTCTGCTCTTGTTGTCCTGCTATATTAGAAGAGGTGGGTCTTGAGTTTTTTCCTGAAGGCCTGATGGTTTTCTTCCAAGCGGATGTTGTTTGGTAGAGCATTCCATAGCCGAGGTCCTTGTACTGCGAATCTTCGTTCTCCCTTTGATTTGTAGCGGGCTTTGGGGATGAGAAGGTGGTTCTGATTTGTCGATCGAAGGCTGCGATTTATTTCCTTGTGTACATTTGTGGGTGAGGCAGAGGGTCTTGAATGTGATTCTATCTTTTACCGTCAGCCAATGGAGGGTCCTTAGGGATGGGGAGATGGATTCCCAGAGTTTCTTTCCGGTGACTACTCTTGCTGCTGTGTTTTGGACGACTTGAAGGCGTGCAATCAGGTAATCCGGTAATCCTATGTAGAGGGAGTTTGCGTAGTAATGTGTGTAATGCACATTATTATGAAGTTTGCAAGTATGCATAGGGTTGCCACCTTTTCTTTAAGTCAAACTTTAGTGGCGCAAATCGATTTTTTTTATAGTATGTCTCGCCGGTACTCCTGATGAGTACGCGCTATGGCTTTAAATTTAGTTTTTGCCCAAAACTGTAGTTGAGTTTTGGGGTTAATTGTTCTAAATTATGCTCTGGCATCAGTTTGGCTGGGCTGTATTGAGGTTCTGCCTGGTCATAGGTGGGTTTGCACCTGTGAGAGGCCTTAGAATGCAGTCTGGTTGGATGCATTGGGTACCAATCTCGCCTCGGAGCCAATCAGTGGGCACGTTTGTCTCGCTGTGTATTCCGGGAGAGGGTACTTAAGGTGCCGAAGTCACGTGAGTCGGGGTTCCGCTCCAGTAGTTGTTGCTGACTCTGTGGTCCTGGTCCTCCTGACCAGCCCCCAGAGGCCCTCATGGTCTGGGGTGCGGATCCATCCTTTTCCGAGCCTCGTAACTGGCTAGTTCGAGGCGCAGTACCTCGAAGGAGGATTTTAAGGTGTCGGGTTTGGAGAGGCCCAGCAACTCTACATGCAACCAGGGGAGGACTCTTCAGTAAGAGAGCCACGCACGAGGCTGGCTGCTCGGTAAGAGCCTGGAGGCTGAGCTGCCATGGACATTGATTGAATACACATTTTCTTGCGGTATCGCCGGAGCGGCTGAAAGATTCGGGTACATTAAGAAAAGTTCCTACCTTGACCTTCCGGTTACAACTACGTTTTTCCACCAAGTCTGTGTGAGAGACTTTGCAAAGCTAGAATTGCTTGTTGGCTGCTATATCCAAACTAAAGGATTTATCCAGCAGTTAAAGAATCCAGTTGCGAGTGACTATTCCCTGGATTATGTACAGAGAGAGACTTTTATTGAAGTCAGCAGTTCCGAGCACCTGAGCTAAACTTTATCCCCATACCCTCTATTCCCAACTCTGAGACTGAGTCTGTTCAACTGTTTTAAGCAAAATAAAAATCCTAAAAAGGAATTCAGGTGTTGGTCTCTACAGTTACTGGGCCATCAACCCTGGGAACCCCTAGACAAGGACAACGAGTTACGAGCTGGTGGAGGTAATCGGTAAGCCCAGAAAAATTCAGCCGCTCCTTCGGGGGTAAGCGCTGCAAGTATAAACTATACATATATTTTGCGATTAAATAACATTTCTAATTAACATATAAAGTTAAATCACAAGAGTCCTCCTTTATATCAGAGTTCACAGAGTTCCCTTTTTACATCTGAATCCACAGTTTCCCCCTTTATATCTGAACTTGAAGAGTTCCCCAACACTGTAAGGGGGGACTCTGATGTCAAGGAGAGCTCTGGGGACTCTGACATAAGGGATGCTCTGGGAACCCTGATTTAAGGGGGAACACTGAGAACTCTGATGTACGGTGAGGACTCTGATGTAAGGTGGAACACTGTGGCCTCTGATGTAAAGGGGAACTCTGATGTAAGGGGTGCTCTGAGAACCCTGATTTACCTTAGTGTACTCACTCAGAGGCAGGAGAGAGAAGGGGGGGGGACATCAATCACAGACAGGGATGGATGGTGAGTGAGCTCACTCCTTGGCAGTCAGTACCTCTCATCCAGATGTATCTGAGGATGCTGGACTTCAAATTTCCCACCCCCCACTTTCCTTTTCTGAGGCACAGCATCAGGGATTGGAGTGTGGGCATACACAGAGGGGTAGGTGCGAGAGGAAGAGAAGCAGATCGAGCCCTCTCACCTCTCCTGTCTGTGTTGTTAGTGCTGGCTTTGGGCAGTGTGAAAGAGTGTAACAGACACTCTCAGCTTAGACAACTACAGCCAGCAACCCTGCTAGGAAGCCAAAGTCTGGTCTGAATAATGTGTCCTGGTTTTAGGCAGTCTGAAACCCAGACACATGATCCGAAACCCGAACTGTCCGGGTGAATTCCAGACAGGTGGCAACCCTAGGTGTGCACCAGGTCCCATACCATTTTTGTGTCAAATGCACATTATTCTGGAGACACGCCACTTTAAAGTGCACTGCTAGGGGTATATCGACTTACAGTTGTGCAGGCCCCCCCGGATTAAGCAGTAAGTATGCAGTATATAATCATGACTTGTCTGGCCACGAAGTTCTCCCATAGTAAGTACTCACACTTCACTAGTATCCATGGGCTGCTGTTATGTCTGAAGAGGCCAGCTGAATCTGCCGAGCACATGGCCAACATGGCCACCCCTCCACTTCCTGCCTATATAGAAATAGGCCCCTGTTCCCTCTAGTGGCTGGAAGAGAAACGACAGCCCATACTCCTAAAGGCTCGTACACACGATCAGACTTTTTGACAACCAACATGCAAATTAGCTGTTTTGGACCCACATCCGACCGTGTGTACGCTCCATCGAACCAACTTTTTCCAGGTTTCAGCAGACTTTTGTTGGCTGTGCGAACGGACCAACTTTCTGCCAACCAAAGTCCGACCGTGTGTACACAAAACCAACGGACTTTTGTACAAACCAATGCAGAACCAATGCAAAAGATCAGACAACAATACAGAACTTGACCAAAGGTGGCGGTAAAGAGCAGAAAAAACAAGTGATTTGGTGAAAGTTGGCTGAAAAAGTCCTGCCGTGTGTATGCAATACCAACTTGGGGCCAACGCCCTTTGGACAAAAATCCACAGGAAAGTTGGTCCACGGTCCGATCATGTGTATGAGGCTTAAGAAGTACACAGAGCATGTTTTAAACAGCACACTGCCCCCAGGGCTACTAAGAGAAGACCAGACGGTCAGATCTTTATAAAGAGAAACTGCAAACAAATGCAGACTTACCATTCCTGCTGCTGGGCTCTGAACACAACAGGAGTCCAATCTTCACCCATCACGACAAGCTTTGTTATGAAAGACCTTCAGGGACTGGGTCCCCCTTAATGTGGGGTCCACTCCCCTGGACCTGTATAGCACCCTGTAGGAAAGCACCTTGGTCAGAACAAACACTGCACAGGGGTCCAATACGCAGGGTCCAGCGCCATAAGGCTGCATTACAGGCAAAACTCGAGGAATCTTCTCTCCTTCCAATGAGGCTCGAGTACTATCCATTTTGGCTGACAGCTTTTTTGACTGGAACCAAATGAAGATCATGATTCTAAATAGAACCATCCAGACCTCCAAGTATGCTGTAAGAGCACATGTATCACATCAGTGACCATTCACCTTACAGACACTGGGAAAAAAAAAAAAAACTGGGAGGTCCTTCCTGTGTAGGAGGGGTTATATAGGGGAGGACTTCCCATTTTACTATCTGCCAGTGACCATCCACCAGTAGGGGGCGTATAACCCATATAGTCATTATTATGGTTGCCCTGTGTCCCCTGATGTACGATAAAGAAATAGCGAATATTCATTCGCTATTGTCACACAACTGGGTGGGCTCGGGGCGAAGTGCTTGCACCCCAAGCCCAGCCTTTTTTGAAGCCTATTAGAGCTCTAATCACATGCTTCAAAAACAAACACCCCCTTATTGGATTCCATGCACCCAGTGCCCCGAGTGTAGATTAGGGGGCCGGATGGATAGGGGGGCGGCGCCCCTGCACCCTTAATGGACGAGCGCCCCTGCTGTGGAGTAACTTCTCATAAATGAACTATCTGCTTACTACTGGAGCAAGGCCATATTCAAGTCTATGGGAAGTTACTGCACAGCAGCATGGAGCGAGATTTCTGCAGCGAGGCTGTAAACACTACGGGAGGTATCCATGCTTACCACTTGCTTCCAGCAGGTAGAATTTTTTTCTGGCCCTGTTCCAACACGACTGCGCCCCAGTGCACAAAGCAAGGTCCATAAAGAGGTGCTGGGGACAGATGCAGCATCCACTTAAGTTAGTAGGCTTTTAAGCAAGATTGCATATGTTGCTTTAACTGGTTCCAAACCTGCTCACGTACTTTTACTGCAGTACAATGGCACTGCTGCGCAAAACCCCTTACGTGTACAGGGTTCCCTTTAAGAGCCACCAGAGGCCCCGCACGCCCGCTGCGGGACGTGATGCGCGTGCCCAACAGGGACGCGATTGCATGCACGAGAGCCAGCACGGGATTTGTGTGTGTAAACACACAAATCCCTGTGCTGTCAGGGGAGAGGAGACATATCGTTGTTCCTACCAAGTAGGAACAACGAGAGGTCCTTTTCCCCCAGTCAGTCCCATGCCCTCACAGTTAGAACACATCTAGGGAACACATAATTAACCCCTTGATTGCCCCCTAATGTTAACCCCTTCCCTGCCAGTGACATTTACACAGTAAATCAGTGAATATTTATAGCACTAATCGCTGTATAAATGTCAATGGTCTCAAAATTGTGTCAAAAGTGTCTGATCTGTCCATCGCAATACCGCAAAAAAAAAAAAAAATGAATAAATGAAAAAAAAAAAAAAAAAAAAAAAAAACACAGATCACCGCCATTACTAGTAAAAAAATAAAATAAAGCCATATATCTTTCCCATAGTTTGTAGACGCTATAACTTTTGCGCAAAGCGATCAATATACACTTATTGCGATTTTTTTTTTTTTTAAACAAAAATATGTAGAAGAATATTATATTGGCCTAAACTGATGAAGAAATTTTTTTTTTTTAAAAACATTTTTGGGTTTATTATAGCAAAAAAAAAAAATTTTTTTTCCCCCAAAATTGTCACAATTTTTTTTTGTTTATAGCGCAAAAAAAAAAAACAGCAGAGGTGATCAAATACCACCAAAAGAAAGCTCAATTTGTAAAAAAAAAACAAAAACGCAAATTTCGTTTGGGTACAGCATTGCATGACCGCGCAATTGTCAGTTAAGGCGATGCAGTGCCAAATTCTAAAAAGTGCTCTGGTCAGGAAGGGGGTAAATTTTTCCGGGGCTGAAGTGGTTAAAAAAAAAAAAAAAGTAGTGCTTGATGTGCTTTTTTCAATGCAGAACAAATACAACGCACTTGATTGCTGTGCGTTGGGAATGCATTCGCAAAACGCACCCCCAGCGCATCTCGTGTGAATATGCCTTTAATAAAGAGGAGGTGTCCCCCCCCCCCCCCCCCCCCCACAAAAAATGTAATGTAGCTACAAATACTGCAGCTGCTGCCATTAATATATGGACACTTACCTGTCCAGGGAGCCCATGATGTCGACACCCTGACCAATCTTCAGGTCGGCTGTAGCCACCATTCCTGGTAAGGGAACCCGGGGCAGTGTAGCCTTTCGGCTTCACAGCCAGTTCCCTACTGCGCATGCACAAAGCGTTCTGCGCTTTGCAATTGGTCCAGCGGCGGAAGGAAGGAGGAGGGGGGCCGAACCCCCAGGAAAAACGGGCTGTGGCCCCATCTCCCGGAAGTGGGGAACAGTACCTATGAAAAACAGGTACCTGTTCCCCCCCTGAAAGGTGCCAAATGTGACACTGGAGAGCAGGAGGAGACGAATAAGCAGAAGTTCTACTTTTGAGTGGAGCTCCACTTTAATGTTCAGATGGTGTTTAACACAGTTGAAAAGAATTATACTACTCTATCGCCATCTAGTGAGGAAATGTACACATAACTGATTTACATGTGATTAGCATGACTAATGCTGGCGATACAAGGTGAATTTTAAACCCTCTGATAATAAGAGACTTAAAGTATTACTAAATCCACAACAGTAAAATCAGTCTGTATATGCAGTAAAGCACGCTTGTTATACTCACTGTGGAACCTAAGGGGGTTCATCGTTTTCATTGTGCAAAAAAGCTGTTTGATCCTGTCTTCTCTGATCCTCCCCTTCTTTTACTGTCTCAAATCAATCTCCTGATAGTACAGAGCATTGGAGACACCCAGCACATGCTCAGTTTGGTGTGTATTAATAGAGAGTTTATTTATAGACATGTGCACAATAGAAAAATTAGTTTAGTTTCATTTCTGTTCGTTTCCGTTGATTCGTAACGATTTGTAATTTCGTAAGTCGTCGGTGTTCGTATTCGTAACGATTCGTATTTTCGTAAGAGTTATTTTTTTGTTGATTCGTTTTTTCCATTAGTTTAATCTTTGTTTATTCAAAATTCGGACGCATTTGTATTTTCGTAGATTTAGTTACATTCGTACTTTCATAGATTGATTTATTCGTACTTTCGTAACATTGTTTTCGTAGATTCGTAATCGGAGCATAATTCATAATGTTATGTAATGTGTATGCTATTATTACATTGTAAGAGACACGGAAAATTACGAATCGAATTACAAATGTACAAATTTTTTTTGTTCAATCCATTCGAAGCACGTTGAGCAGCGCCATTGTAAGAGACACGGAAAATTACCAATTCAAAAAAATAAAGTTACGAATGTACAAATTTTTTCGTTCATTTTGATTTTCGTTGTTCCTGTTTTCGTTTTTCAGATTTTCTTCTTTCGTTTGTTTATCATATTCGTTCGATTCGATGATTCGTTAAAATTTTTAGCGAATCATTCGTTCATTCGTACGATAACGAATGAACGAATATAACGAATTTTAATGGAAAACGAAAAAAAACAAAACGAATTCCACATGTCCATTTATTTATTTATTTTTCCGGGAGGGTGCATACGATAAGCACAGGGGCAATCAGCCCTGCCTAGACAGAGGGTCAGGGGTCATGCAGCCTCATAGGACAGTCAGAGGAGAATTAAAAAACTCCTCCTACAAGCTTTAACCAGTGCGTAGCCAGACATCGATCGAAGGCACAAGACTGCTATAAGTGCTGATAAGAAAAGATATTAAGCAGTTTATATTTACTAAAATAATTGCATTTCCGTGATCTGTGTCCTGTGGGAGACCAGATTTAGTGAATGCAGGCTCCTGGGTTTAGTAACACTTTAACTACGGTATTTATTGACCATGACAATTTTCAGCTCACTCGTTTGAGGATGCTGCAACTGAAGTGGTAACATTTCAGCAGCAATTAAAGTCACTCTGACTTTAGATGAGGAATAGGCAACCTCGGCCCTCCAGCTGTGCCCCCTGCCTCGGAGTAATGCCTGTGGCAGTCAGCATCTTGCACTGCCTCATTGGACTTGTAGTTCCACAACTGCTGGAACGACAAGCTCCTTGCCAGTACCTGATGATCTAGAGAACAGCTGCTGCAGTAGAGCAGCTACAGCTTGCCCAAGTAGGAAAGTTAAAAAAAGTGCTGGATTGGGAGGAGGAGGGGGGGGGGGGGGTGCACAGGCTTTAGATGCTGCTGTCGTCAGACTGGCGCGGCTGTGTTTATCCTTCACCCCCTCGTTTGCGCTCATAGGTATGTGCGGGGCAGAGAGGGCTCAGTGCAGCCGCTGGGAGAGAAGCCTGGCTGTGTGTTTACAATAGGGTGCCCACGTGTCCCGGATTGCCCGGGACAGTCCCGCAATTAGCAGGTCTGTCCCGAGTCCCAGGCACCTTCATTCCGGGACAATACAATGTCCCGGAATGAAACTGACAGGGGAGCAAAATCCCGCTATCGCCATGGCGCTGGCTCTGCCTCCCCACCTTCACCTGAGAGACTCTTCTCTACTTCTACTGGCTAGGCCACTGGTTGCTAGAGCCGACTTACGTCTATCAACCAGTGACATCATTACTGCGACTGCCAGCTTTCAAAGCGGAGGAGGAGTTAACTCCTCCTCCTCCGCGCCCAGTGCTCTCAATGGGCCGACTCCACCTCCATCAATGGGCCGACTCCACCTCCACCACGAACGGCGGCAAGTGACACGCTCCATCTGGGGGCAGGCGACGGTGGCAAGCGACAAGCTCAGGGTTCCCACTGATTCTGCCTTAAGGTGAGTTGAACAATTTAATTATATATAACAATGTAGTCATAGAAATAATGTGATTTCATCATCCTGTCACCATATCAAGCATGGTGTCGGGATGATTTAATTGCTAACACCAGCCATTCGCACAACAAATCACCCACACCCGAATTCCCTGTCAACCCCGAGACTGCATTAGCCCCAGAACCTCCAACCTCGAGGAGTGACCGATTCCATCGTCGGCGAGGGTTTTGAAACCCAGCTTATTATTGGGAAAAGGGTAGGGGTGTCCCTGAATGGCAGTTTGGAAATGTGGTCACCCTAGTTTACAAGTGACAGTGAGCGGCAAACAGAGTGCTGGAGGAGGTGGAAGTCCATTCCGACACCAAGAACAACTATGCGCCAAAAATTGAATCTCACCGGCAGATACATTTAAAGTAAATTGACCAGAAGCCATTAGAATTTTGCTTAAATATACATTTTCTAGTAAATTCCCAGTCCATGCTGGATCACAGATTAGAAATAAGTTTTATTGCCTTGATAAGGTCATTGACTGACAGAACAGTACAAAAATTAAAAAAAAAAAAAAAAAAAAAAGCACATCACAATCTGGAAAAAAAAAAAGGGAGAACACAAATATACACAAAAAGGATCCAGTCCTTGTGACAGATTACAAAAGTTCTTTTGAAGACCTGATAAAGTTGGAGACTTTAGTCTTAGTCAGTAAGGCAAACCATTCAATGTACATTGACTCATATCAGTTGCTGTGGGTTAATGTAAACCGTCATCACTTTTTACGTATGGCTTTACTGAGTAAGCTTCCTGGTAACTGGTCTCCCCGTTAGGAACAAAAAATAAAAATAAAAGTCAAGCATTTTTTTTTTTTTTACATCTTTACTGGGAAAAGTAACTTATTCTCATGGAAGTGAACATTTTATAAAAGCCACATTGCAGGGCTCAGCACATCCCAATGTTTTCTATCTAAATCAGACTTTTCTGCCCATATAAAAACAGATCTAACAGAATTGCACAGTACAGTGGGCCACCTTAAAGTGGTTGTAAACCCTTACAAACCACTTTGACCTACAGGTAAGCCTAGATTAAGGCTTACCTGTGGGTCCAATAAATATCTCCTAAACCTACATGGTTTAGGAGATATTTAGAAAAAAAAAACAGGCACCGCTGTCTACGGCGCATGCGCACGCCGAGATCACAGCGATATGCTGCTTTCGTGCGTATGCGCGGGAGTGACGTCATCGCCGCTCCAGCGCTGGAGCAGCAAGACCCGGATGTCACTCCGGAATGATGGCGGCGGGGGAGGTCGTGGATGAGGGTCGCTTCAGGGGGTTCGTTCTCAGGTAAGTTATTCATAATGAGCTAGTATGCTATGCATACTAGCTCATTATGCCTTTGCCTTGCAGGTTCCGTTTTTTTTTTTTTTTTCTTTTTGGAGGAGGCTTTACTTCCTCTTTAGGGGTACATTTACTAAAGGCAAATAGACTGCAGTGGGTGCAGAGCTTAGTAAATGAGCAAAAGCTCTGCTGGACTTCCATCATCCAATCATGTGCAAGCAAAAATGTCTTAAAAAAAAAAAAAAAAAAACTTTCCTTGCATGCGATTGGGTACTTTTTGCAGTGAAGCTTGACCTTATTTACTAAGCTCACTAAGTGCTTAGTCTATTCGCCTGTAGTAAATTTACCCTGTCTCTGTGGGGTTGATGTACTAAAAAAGGCAAATAAACTGTGCAGTTGCACTCTGCAAGAGCAGTTGCTCCAAAGCTTAGTAAACGAGGGGAAGCTCTGCTGACCTACATCATCAAATCATGCGCAACCAAAAAGGTTTTTTTTTTTTTTTTTCCTTGCACGTCATTGGGTATTCTTTGCAAAGTGACTCTTTCCCTCATTTACTAAGCTCTGGAACAACTGCTCTTGCAGAGGGCAACCTTAGACCCCTTTCAATCTGAGGCAGTTTTCAGGCGTTTTAGCGCTAGAAATGGTGCCTGAAAAACGCCTCCTATTCATTTCAGTGCGACTTGTCCCGCAAGCGCACCGCCCCAGTGTGAAGTTAGGAAAGGTCCTGCAAGCAGCATCTTTGGGGTGTCTTGGGAGCAATGTATACACCGCTGCCAAAACGCCCCTGCCCATTGAAATTAATGGCCAGCGATTCCATAGCGCCTGAAAAGTGCTTCAGCGCCACAACACAGGCACTTTTAACCACTTCTTTGGCCGCTAGCAGGGGGTTAAAAGCGCTCCGCTAGCGGCCAAAAAGCTCCATTTAAACAGCTATAATCTGCTGCTAAAACAATCAGCGCTTTACCACTAATGCACGAGCAGCCCCAGTGTGAAAGGGGTCTTAGTAAATCAACCCCTGCGTGTCCTTTGCGATATCTCACAGAATACAGGGAAAGTACTGGCATTATGAAATAGCAGTAGAGATAATAACCAAGTTTTGAAGAATGCAGTAGGCCAAAGCTTAGGTATCCAGGTAAGTAGGCATCTGAGACCCTTGGAGGATGGATTACACTTACCCCCTGTACACACGGTCGGATATTCCGATGGAAAAAGTCCGATTGGATTATGTTGTCGGAAAATCCGATCGTGTGTGGGCTCTAGTGGGCTTTTTCCGTTGGAATATCCGACGGAAAAAATTTGAGAGCAGGATCTCTAATTTTCCGACAACAACTGACTTTTTCCGATCGCGTGTCGAGAATTCCCGACGGACAAAGTGCCACGCATGCTCAGATCAAATTACGAGACCAAAGCTATTGGCTACTAGCCTCTACGCAGTTCTGTCGTACGCAACGAACGTCACCACGTTCGGATTTTCCGACAACTTTGTCTGACCATGTGTATGCAACACCAGTTTCGGACAAAATCCGTCGGAAACAATCCGATGGATTTTGTGGTCGGAATTTTCGACTGTGTGTACGGGGGCTCAGACTTCAAAGCAATTATGGCACTAAAAAAGTGCCGAAGTACAAGAATTTAAGAAGCAAAACGCATACCGTATATACTCGAATATAAGCCGAGATTTTCAACCCTTTTTTTAGGGCTGAAAGTCCCCCCCCCCCTCGGCTTATATTCGAGTCACCGCCGTCTGCCTACATGAACAGCGTGTCATGCAGACAGACGGCAGTTTTCAAAAGCCGCGCCTCCTCCTCCTCCTCGTCCGTGATAGGAGGAACACTAATTTTCCCAGCAGTAAGTCAGTGTGCAGTGTTCCGCCTATCACGGACGTCCTGTCATTCTCATCTCATGGACGAGGATGAAAGGACGTCCGTGATAGGCGGAACACTGCACACTGACTCACTGCTGGGAAAAAAGTGTTCCTCCTATCATGGACGAGGAGGAGGAGGCGCGGTTTTTGTATTATTGGAAAGGCGCCTTACACGGGGGGGACAGAGCGGGACTGCATCAGCTGCCAGATCGTACAGGGAGGGACACAGGACCGAGAACCCAGAACCCAGAACCCAGGACCGGTGGATCGGCACAGGTAGGCTGTACAGGGGACACGGGGGTCTGTACAGGGGACATGCAGCTGCAGATGGAGATTGCTGACTCTTTTCCACTTACAGTAGCTGCTGCATATTTCACCCTCGGCTTATACACGGGTCAATACGTTTTTCACATTTTTTTGTGGTGAATTAGGGGCCTCGGCTTATACTCCGGACGGCCTATACTCGAGTATATACGGTATCTTTTCGAAAGCCGTGCAAGCGCACATCCCCACAACCACGGACAAACTTCAGCGCAAGAGTACAAAGGCCTTCAATTACAGCCTCGGCAGCCTACAATGCATTGAGGGCATTTAAAAAAACAGGTCAATCATTACACTGTAGGATGTAGGAGAGCTTGTGCTCGAACCAGAAAGTTTATGGCACATAGGGGTTGATTTACTAGAACTGGGGAGTGCAAAATCTGGTGCAGCTCTGCATAGTAGCCAATCAGCTTTAATTGTCGAAGCCTAATTCAACAAAGCTGAAGTTAGAAGCCGATTGGCTACCATGCACAACTGCACCAGATTCCAGTTTTAGTAAAATCTCCCCATAGGAGTTTAGGAAAGAAAGATATATGCAGCCAACACACCATAAAGCCATTATATATAGTCCAACTATTTATGGAAGCAATCACAAAATAAATATCTGGGACTATAGATCCATTATGTACTGGCAACATATACTACCTTCTATGTGGATACCAGTTGACTAGCTGCTTGGTGCTGCAAAAAAAAGCTCCAGGCTTCTCCCAGGAACGAGTGATGGGAATAGAACAGAACTATGGATGTGGTTCAGGAGTTTACACAGAGCATAGCTTCCTGATGCAGTTTAGGGATCCCCCTCAGTACCAGTGTTGGTCATCTTACTTTAAAAAAGTAATTAGTTAAGTTACAAATTACTTCTCCCAAAAAAGTAATTGCGTTAGTAACTCAGTTACTACATTGGAAAAGTAATTAGTTACTCAGCAAAGTAACTGAATTTTTTTTTTAATATTCTATACGTGTAACTAAGGGGCGGGTCTAGTATTACTGTAAGCAAGGGGCGCATTTATTATTATTGTTATATATCGTGTAACCAAGGGGCTGCTCTATTATTACTCTAACCAAGGGACAGATCTGTTATAGCGTGTAAGCAAGGGGCGGGTCTATTATTATTACATCGTGTAAGGGGCGGATGGCTACAGAAGAGGGTGAATGTTAAATTAATGGGCAGAGCTCGATATATAACAATAATAATAAATGCGCCCCTTGGTTACAGTAATACTAGACCCGCCCCTTAGTTACACAATAGATGCCCCTTGCAGAATAGTACGAGCATCGGGAGCGTGCGGCAGCGCCACGTGCAATTACATGTTAACTTCGCCTGCGCGGTGTAGAGTTCACTCAGAGCTGTTTAGGTTCGGCAATCTTCATAAGCCCCATAGTCCTTCGTACTGCGCAAGCGAACGCGCCTGCGCAGTACAGGGGGTCCTTATCCGGCGGGGGACCTTTTTCGGCAGGACAGCGGAAATTACATTACTGCCATCTAGTGGTGGTAGGTATTATTGCGGTAACGCCGCCAAAGTAATGGGAACTGCGTTACCATGAGGGGAAAAGTAATCAGTTAGATTACTCGTTACCCTCTAAAGTAACTGCTTTAAGTAACTCCGTTTATTTTAACTCAGTTACTTACATCACTGCTCAGTACAAAGTGGGCCATTTTAGGATAGGGTTTGATTTACTAAAACTGGAATGTGCAAAATCTGGTGTAGCTCTGCATGGTAGCCAAACCGCTTCCAACTTCAGCTTGTCAAATTAGGCTTTGACAAAAAACAAAAAAAAAATAGAAGCTGATTGGTTTCTATGCAGAGCTGCACCAGATTTTGCACTCTCCAAAGTATAGGTCACCAGCACACCATGTATCCATAACATGTAGTTTAAAGCAATTACAATATAAATATCTGGACTACATAAGTATCCATGATCTGTTGGAAACACTTCTTCCTTTTTCAGATGCCAGTTGTTACTGCAGTGCCCCCTTACTCCACTCTTTTCCCAGGAAGGAGTGTGATAGGAATAGAACTAGTGTTGTGGTCCCCTCGGTGCACAGAAGACAGGTCCCTCATGTGGTTTAGGGTTGCTCCACTGCACCTCATTTCATTACAAGTTTGCTATAAAAGCAGAACGCCTCCAAAACATGTTTTGGTTATAGATCTGCTTTAACGCGGATCCATTACTACGGCTTTCAGACAGAATAAAGCTTTCTAGGTAATTGGCATTGAGAAAGGTGAACAAGGTCCTGAGAAGATATGGCAATCCAGCAATCCCCGTGTTCAAAAGTCTGTTTCCAGAGAAAGAATTTTATAAGTCCTGAATGTTTAACTGTTGTCTGTATTCATCAATCCATTTCTTCATGTAAGCCACTTCCAGAGCGCGAGCCTCGATCACCGACCGGGGGTCAGAAGCGCTATTGGAGCGTAGGTCCAGATGGTGAGCTCCATCGGAGATAAGAATGGCGACCAGAGAATCGCTGAGGCTCTGCTTGACTCCTCCAGCCGACCATGGGTCTAGATCACCATTACTGGAAAAAGAATCACATGTTCAGAATGCCTTATAGGAAATCATCAGAATTCAAAATGACCAGAAAGTTCACAAAAACCACATACAGTGAAGCCTGAGCCGGAACAGTGTCTACACTCTACTGCGACAGACTAAACACATATAAGCTTCCAACTCATTCCATAGCCAAATGGATAATCATTGGCCATGAATGTTGAGTTAGCAGAGCCAAACCAAATCAAACCCGACTTTGCAGCTGGGTTGAGGTTTGTATTTGGGAAGGGTGGCATTATGCCAGGGATTTACAGCCTTTCACTCACACTAGTAAGGTTTGCCCATGTATAAATTAAAGTGGTTGCAAGCCCTATATATACCGTATTTATCGGCGTATAACACGCACTTTTTCCCCCCTTAAAATCGGGGGAAAGTCGTGGGTGTGTGTTATACGCCGATACCCCCCCAAAAAAAGTGACAAAAATGGCAAGCGCCGCTGAAAAATAGCGAGCGCTGCTGAAAAAGACCGAATCGCGGCCGAAAAAAACAGAAGCGGCGCCGGAAAAGACCGAGCCGACTGTTCGGCTCCGCTCGTAGTCCCGCCTCCCTGCGCTCGCTCCGGAAACAGCAGGGAGGCGGGACCGCGAGCCGAGCCGAACAGTCAGCTCGGTCTTTTCCGGGGGCGCTCGCGAAAGAGCGTCTCGGCGGCGGGAAATTTAAACCCGGACAAGACTGCAAATGACGCTGGCAAGCTACAATGACACTGGGCAAGGCTGCAAATGACACTGGGCAAGGCTGCAAATGACACTGGGCAAGGCTGCAAATGACACTGGGCAAGGCTGCAAATGACACTGGGCAAGGCTGCAAATGACACTGGGCAAGGCTGCAAATGACACTGGGCAAGGCTGCAAATGACACTGGGCAAGGCTGCAAATGACACTGGGCAAGGCTGCAAATGACACTGGGCAAGGCTGCAAATGACACTGGGCAAGGCTGCAAATGACACTGGGCAAGGCTGCAAATGACACTGGGCAAGGCTGCAAATGACACTGGGCAAGGCTGCAATGACACTGGGCAAGGGTGCAATGACACTGGGCAAGGGTGCAATGACACTGGGCAAGGCTGCAATGACACTGGGCAAGGCTGCAATGACACTGGGCAAGCTGCAAATGACGCTTAAATGTAAGTTTTTTTTTTCCCTAAACTTCCCTCCTAAAACTTTTTGTCCTTAAAATGCCCTCCTAAACTTGGGGTGCGTGTTATACGCTATTAAATACGGTACCTAGTGCAGTGACTAGCCTCAGGGGATATACAGATTAAAAACAAATCCTCCTATATACAGTATCTCACAAAAATGAGTACACCCCTCACATTTTTGTAAATATTTTATTCTATCTTTTCATGTGACAACACTAAAGAAATGACACGTTGCTACAATGTAAAGTAGTGAGTGTACAGCTTGTATAACAGTGTAAATTTGCTGTCCCTTCAAAATAACTCAACACACAGCCATTAATGTCTATACTGCTGGCAACAAAAGTGAGTACACCCCTAAGTGAAAATGTCCAAATTGGGCCCAAAGTGTCAATATTGTGTGGCCACCATTATTTTCCAGCACTGCCTTAACCCTCTTGGGCATGGAGTTCACCAGAGCTTCACAGGTTGCCACTGGAGTCCTCTTCCACTCCTCCATGATGATGTGGAGGAGCTGCTGGTGGATGTTAGAGATCTTGCGCTCCTCGACCTTCCGTTTGAGGATGCCCCACAGATGCTCAATAGGGTTTAGGTCTGGAGACATGCTTGGCCAGTCCATCACCTTTACCCTCAGCTTCTTTAGCAAGGCAGTGGTCATCTTGGAGGTGTGTTTGGGGTCGTTATGTTGGAATACTGCCCTGCAGCCCAGTCTCTGAAGGGAGGGTATCATGCTCTGCCTCAGTATGTCACAGTACATGTTGGCATTCATGGTTCCCTCAATGAACTGTAGCTCCCCAGTGGTGCCTTCAAAAAAAAAAAAAAAAAAAGGGAGATGCAGGGGAAGCCTGACTCACCAGCCGCCACTGGAAGATGGGGGGGGGGGGGGGGACACAGAGGACGGGGAAGCCACTGCAACATGCAAGTCCAGGGGCAGCACGGGATAAGGGAGCCAGTGACCAGGTTGGCAGGTTGGGGGAGGTGTGGGTAGGTCAGGTCCATCTAAAGCCACCTCCCCCCTGACCAATGGAGCACCAGCTGCCACTGCTTAGGGGTTGTTTTATGAAAGGCAAAATAGACTGTGCACCTTCCAAAGTGCAGTTGCTCCCGAGCTTATTAACTGAGGTAAAGCTTCACTTTGCAAAGAATACCAAATCACATAGTTACATAGGCCGAAAAAAAGAGACACAAGTTCATCCAGTTCAACCACATGCAAGGGGAAAAAATTAAAATAATAATTTTGCTTGCATGTGACTGGATTATGGACATCCGCAGAGCTCCTGCTCATTTACTAAACTCTGGAACAACTGCTCTTACAGCGTGCAACTGCAAAGTGCACAGTCTATTTGCGTTTAGTAAATCAACCGCTATGTGCTCTAGATTGAGACAAGTACACACTATAGAGGGCTATGCTTTGTTCATATTTCATGTCCAAGGTTTACAAACACTTTAAAAGCGAACTGTGCCTTGCCTATGCAAGACAGACAGTTACACCTGCCTTCCCAGCTGCACACTCTCATTGTGGGTGTAGTGCCTTCAGAGGGAAGGACAGTGTCCTCAGCCCTGTGTAAGTGTCAACTAGAGCAGGGGTCATCAACCCCCAGGCCGTGGCCCACCGCCGGGCCGTGGCCTGTTTGCAGCCGGGCCGCGAAGGCTGCACTGTCTGACAAGCGAGCAGAGAGATGACATCATCATCTCTCACCGCCCGCCCGCATCACCGCTGTTCCATGCTCACAGCGGGGCTGCTTTACTGAGGCGAGTGAGCAGAGAGATGACATCATCTCTCACCGCCGCCTGCTTCGCCGCTTTTCCACGCTCACAGCGAGACTGCTATAATTGCTGGAGGTGAGGCGGGGAGCAGAGAGATGAGATCATCTCTCACTCGACCCGATGGCCCAACCCCCCTCCCCCCCCCCCCCATTACCGCTGTTCTCCCTCACTACCCACTACTCCTGGCTTGCCTCTGAACTAATGCGCACACCTGTGCTGCCACCACTGAAGTGACAATCTTCATGTGGTGGCAGGCGACGTGGCAAATGACAAGCTGCATCTGAAGGCAGGCGACATGGCAAGTGAGAATCCACATCTGGTGGCAGGTGACATGGCAAGGGACAAAAAAGCATCTGGTGACAAGCGACGTGGCAAGTGACAATCTGCATCTGGTGGCAGGCGGTGTGACAAGTGACAATCCACATTTGGTGGCAGGTGACGTGGCAAGTGACGATCTGCATCTGGTGACAGGCGACGTGGTAAGTGACACTCTGGCACATTCTGCATTATGGGGAGTTCAACTATTACATTGTATATTACAATGTAATAATAGAAATAATGCGCTTCAATCATCCTGACATCATATCAATGATGGTCCCGGGATGATTGAAGCGTCAACACCAGCCATTTCCCAGATAAATTGCCCGCGAAAAGCTGCCTACACCGCCCCGGGCCTTGGCACAATTTTCTTAAACAACACCGGTCCCCGGTGCCAAAAAGGTTGGGGACCACTGAACTAGAGGGAACAGGCGCTTCAAGGCCTCCTTACCTCAATCCTGGCAGTGCAAATGGAGTAGGAGTGAAGGAAAGGCTAGTGAGTATTTGCTGCTAGGGGGCATTAAAAAGAGAACCTGTTGCTTTGCTGCACATTTAAAAAAAAAAAAAATAATAATAATAATAATAATAATAATAATAAAATAAAACAAAAAAATAAATAAACACACAGACATACTTGAGCCATTTAAAAGTAGTATGGCCAAAGATTTTTGGCCATACTTCTCTTGTGGGCCACAGGAGTATAATTACTTTTGCCCTCCTATGACCCAGAGTCAGCTTATAGTAAACTATGGCCAGCTGACAGAACAAAGCCACCCCACTTCCTGGCTGACGCTGCCTCTCAGCACACAGCTGAGAACTTGAACCCACCACTCCAACTAGGGTTGTCGCTTTTTCTTCAAGCCAAACCCAAACACATTAGCGACGCACAGCAATTTATTTTTTATTTTATTGTTTTAGTATACAGTAAATAATTAAACAGACCTGGGACACCATTGGGCGCTCCAAAGAGAAAAGTAATGTGGCACACATAGTGCCCCCTCACCCACCTGTCAGGCAGGCCCTGTTCCGAGCCACATTCTTGTCTGAATAATGTAGGACAGTCCAGGTTTTAAATTATGTATCCGGGTTATAAGTCCACCTGAAACCCGGGCACATGATTCGAAACCCGGACTGTCCGGGTGAATCCCGAACAGGGGGCAACCCTAGCTCCAAACCTGTCCCCAGCCCGACACTCCAGTGGAGCATTGAACGGGCATAGCCGAGAGCGGTGACCGACAGTGACTGCTCTCTGATCAAAGCAGCCCAAGGACTGAGCAGTGGTTATGTGATCACTTCATTCCTTGGGCCCAGAGACAATGTGGGAGAGCTGCTGCAGTGGGGTTGCAAGTATATTATATAAAAAAAAAAATAATAATAATTATTTTCTCCCATACTTTTTATACATTTCTTACAAACTGTGGCTATTGCAGACAAGACCACTAGATGGCACCCTCATAAAAGGGAAAGAAGAAGAAGGAAAAAGAAAGAAGAAGAAGGAGAGAAGAGAAAAAGAAAGAAGAGAGAAGAAAGAAAAAGAAAGAAGAAGAAGAGAAAAAGAAAGAAGAAGAAGAAAAAGAGAAGAAGAGAAGAAAGAGAAAGAAAGAGAAAGAGAGAAGGAAAGGAGGGAGAGAAGAAGAGAAGAAGAGAAGGAGGAAAGAAGGAAGAGAAGGAGGAGAAGAGAGAGAAGGAGAAGAAGAAGAGAAGAGAAGAAAGAAGAGAGAGAGAGAGAGAGAAGAAGGAGAGAGAAGAAGAGGAGAAAAGAAGAGAAGGAAGAGAAGGAAGAGAAGAGAAGAAAGAGAAAGAAGAAAGAAGAGAGAAGGAAGAGAAGAAAGAGAGAGAGAAGAGAAAGAAAGAAAGAAAGAAAGAGGAGAGAGAGGAAGAGAAGGAAGAAAAGAAAGAAAGAGGAGAAGGGAGAAGAGAAGAAGAGAAGAAGAAGGAAGAAGAGAAGAAGAAGAAGAAGAAGAAGAAAGAGAAGAAAGAATGAAAGAAAGAAAGAGAAGAAAGAGAAAGAGAGAGAAAGAGAGAGAGAGAGAGAGAAAGAAGAAAAGAAAGAAAGAAAGGAAGAAAGGAAGAAAGAAAGAAGAGAGAAGAGAAGAAAAGAAAGAGAAGAGAAAGAAAGAAAGGAGAAAAGAAAGAAGAAAGAAAGAAGAAGAAGAAAGAAGAAGAAGAAGAAGAAAAAGAATCTCTCTCCCCCACCTTTCTTCTACCCACCTACAAGTATGAACATTCCTACCTGAAGATGATGTTGCTGGAGGAACTGATGTTCTTCCCACCGTACATGGTTGTGATCCATTTTTCACGAGGCCGCACCCCCCACTGTTTGTAGCATTCATCCGAATAGGTTTTGAAGTCCCACTTTTGGGGCTCAAACATGTCATTGACTCCATCAGAGCAAAATGGCATCACCATCTCTGTGCAAGCCTGAAAAAAAACAAAAATAAATAAAAAAAAATAAAATAAAAAAAAGGATGTAAGTAAGAGCCATAATTCTCACTATCAATTCTAACAAAGTCCCATTGGTCCTGGTAAAGTTACAAAGCTTTAAATATCCTCAGTTAACTGACATGGGCCAGCTGTGTGAAATGCATTATTTTCACCAAGGTATACATTACCCCAGACTTGAAGGGGTTACCACTTAATACACCCAACAGCTGCTTTAAGTAGGGTTTGCGTAAGACATGAAGCCGTAGATAATTGGGTCCACTGTGCAGATCAGCAATCATGGAATCTAATCAGCCCTCGTACCTACACACTAGGCTGGTTATTACTGCCATCTGTGCAAAGATCTCGTCTTCCAGGAACACAAGGGAAGTGTTTAAATACTTTAAGCCTGAGGGTTCCCATAACATTGTGTGATGTAGGTCAGGTTTTGTGCCAGAAAGGAGAAATTATGGATTGCATACCAATCTAGGGACTAAATCAGGGGTCTCCAAACTTTAAAAGCGGGACAGTTTATTGTCCTTCAGACTTTTAGGGGGGGAGCAGACTTTGGCCAGTAGGAGTAGAACATGCCCTGGCGTAAGAGGGAGTAAATCATGCCTCATTGGTTCTTGGGAGAAGAATTGGAGCGCCCTTATTAGTATCAGTAGGAGAGATGGTGACCCATCATTGATGTCAGTGGGCGTAATAGTGCACCAAGGGCCGGATAAAGGCCATATCCAGCGCCAAGGCTGCAGTTCGGAGACCACTATACTAAAGTGTCAATTTAAAAAAAATTTTAAAATTCTCCAGTTTGGATCTTACCAAGTGGAAGTTTTATGTGCTTATATTTTTCCTTTCCCCTCCTCCCCTTTTCATCCACACATAAATCAAATGTAAAAAATAAAAGCATTTTATTTTCAGTACATTATCAAAAAAAAAAAAAACAAACCCTTATGGATGGTACTTCAAATTGTATCTACACCGAGGACACCAGAGGAATCCCTTAAAATAAATTTTCAGGTCCCACCAAAGCCATTAGGGGGGGGGGGGGGAATGCCCCTCTTACAGTGGTAGTCAAAGTGCCTTCCTTTACAGACAGAAAGACTGATTATTGGTGTCATACTGCTGGCTAATGATGAGCCGAACACCCCCCCCGGTTCGGTTTTGCACCAGAACTTGCGAACTGGCATTAAATTTGTGCGAACACTGTTGAGCTATTTTCACACTGGGGCGCTGGGTGCGCTGGCGTTGTAGCGGCGCTATATTTAGCGTCGTTTTAGCGGCGCATTTCGGCCACTAGCGGGGCGGTTTTATCCCCCGCGAGCGGCCGAAAAAAGGGTTAATACCGCCCGCAAAGCGCTGCTCCAGCGGCGCTTTGCGGGCGGGTTCGGAGCGCTGCCCCATTGTTTTCAATGGGAGGGGGCGCTTTAGGAGCGGTAAATACACCGCTCTACCAAAGATGCGGCTTGCAGGACATTTTTCAGCGTCCTGCAAGCGCACCGCTCCAGTGTGAAAGCCCTCGGGCTTTCACACTGAAGACACAGCAACGGCTGTTTCAGGTCGGTTTGCAGGCGCTATTTTTAGCGCAATAGCGCCTGCAAACCGCCCCAGTGTGAAAGGGGCCTTAAAGTCTATGGGACACGAACATGAAAAATCAAAAGTGCTCATTTTAAAGGCTTATATGCAAGTTATTGCCATATAAAAAAAATAAAATAAAGTGTTTGGGGACCTGGCTCCTGCCCCAGGGGACAATGCAAAAAAAATAAAAAATGCTGGTGTGCAAAGTGGCACATAATTGTGAAGTGGCAGGAAAATGATAAATGGTTTGCAAAATTTTTTTTACAAATAAATATGTGAAAAGTGTGTGGGGTACATTTGTATTTAGCCCCCCTAAGGCTGCATTCACACCTGAGCATTTTGTCGCCTGAAGCTACAAAACGCTAGAGGGGAAAAAATACATTATTCTCTATGGAGATGGTTCACATCTCCACTCCAAAACGAGTTCCAGAACCTTTTTTTTTTTTTCGCTCGAATCGGGCAGATTTGGGCGTTTTTCGTCTTTTTACATTGGTGACCTTTTGCTCTGCACAAAATCGCGGCAAAAACGCTGCAATTCGCGCAATTTTCTGCCTGAAACTGCTACGCTCAGGTGTGAATGCAGCCTGAGTCAATACTTTGTAGAACCCCTTTCACTGCAATTACAGCTGCAAGTCTTTTTGAGGATGTCTCTACCAGCTTTGCACATCTAGAGAGGGACATTTTTTAGCCCATTCCTCTTTGCAAAATAGCTCAAGTTTTGTCAGATTGGATGGAGAGCGTCTGAACAGCAATTTAAGTCTTCCACAGATTCTCAATTGGATTTAGGTCTGCACTTTTACTGGGCCAGTCTAATGCCCCATACACACGGTCGGATTTTCCAACCACAAAATCCGTCGGATTTTTTCCGACGGATTTTGTCCGACACTGGTGTTGCATACACACGTGTGTATGCGGCATTACACATGAATATGCTTTGATCTAAACCATTCCATTGTAGCTCTGGCTGTATGTTTAGGGTTTTTGTGCTGCTGGAAGGTGAACCTCCGCCCCAGTCTCAAGTCTTTTGCAGACTCAAACAGGTCTTTTAAGATTGCCCTGTATTTGGCTCCATCCATCTTCCCATCAACTCTGACCAGCTTCCCTGTCCCTACTGAAGAAAATCATCCCCACAACATGATGCTGCCACCACCACCATTTTTCACAGTAGGGATGATGTGTTCAGGGTGATGTGCAGTGTTAGTTTTTCCCCCACACATAGCGTTTTGCTTTTAGGCCAAAAGGTTAAATTTTGGTCTCATCTGACCAGAGCACCTTCTTCCACATGTTTGCTGTGTCCCCCACATGGCTTCTCACAAACTCCAAACAGGACTTCTTATGGTTTTCTTTCACCAATGTCTTTCTTCTTGTCACTCTTCCATAAAGATCAGATTTGTGGAGAACACAACTAATAGTTGTCCTGTGGACAGATTCTGTGACCCCCCCCATCACAGTCTGACCGGCACACACTTACCCCATCCTGGTGGCGGGTGACGGTGGCGAGCTGTGGGACATGCAGCAGGTCAGACAACGGCTCCCGTGTCCACCATGGTTCTCTGTCCTCCCGTGCGTCTCTTCGGCATCCAATTGGAGCGCCTGTGCCTTCAGCCAATCAGGTGACGGGTATTAGACCCACACCTCCTGATCGTCTGAGAGACGGTTCAGTTTTAGCAAAGCAAAATTATTATTTGCTTTTTCAAACTACCTGGGTGGACTGTGAGCGCAATGCTTTACGCTCCAAGTCCACCTTTTTTTAAGCCTATTAGAGCCTATGGTTCTAATCAGGAGCTTCAAAAAAAAAAACACACACACACACCCCCCACCGCTGTAATTCTGGCACCCAGCATCAGAAAAGGGGCCGGACGCATGAATAGGAGGTGGCTACAGCATTCATAGATAGATTCATGTTGTGCATGAATCCATCCATTCTACACTGGTGGACTTCAATTACCAATTACCGTAGGTGACTTCTAAAGGCAATTGGTTCCACCAGATTTTAGTTAGAGGTATCAGAGTAAAGGGGGCTAAATACAAATGCACCCACCCACACTTTTTAGATATTGATTTGTAAAAAATAAAAAAAAGTAAAGGATTGACCATTTTCCTTCCACTTTGTGTTGGTCCATCTCATAAAATCCCAATAAAAGTAGATTTATGTTTTTGGTTGTAACATGACAAAATGTGGAAAATTTCAAAGGGTATGAATACTTTTTCAAAGCACTGTATTATAAAAATACACACACACACACACACACACACACCATTATTATTATTCACATACTACAACATTGGGGTGAACTGCAATCACAAATTGGGACGGGCTTTGGTTTGGTCCAATCCCATGTTCTGCTGAACCCAAAAGGAAACAGTCAGTGCCGGGCTGACACTCAGCTGTGGCCTGGGCATTCCCCCACCCCGTAGCTACACCTAAACAAATGGGCAGGGATGCTTGTGACATTATTGACCTAATATGGCCATATCAGGTCAAATTCCTTGGCCGCAACCGATTGGGCCTCCACTGACCGCTTCTTTCTGGGTTCAGCCAAACATGAATTTAAACCCTTCCTAATCCGCACTCAAATAATTATATCCTATTATGCGCATGCGGAGCTCATAATTTACATAGAACACAAAGTTTCACAGCCTTCTGTACATTCGTTTCCTGAACACATCACGGCACCCTGCCTCCGTACTCTCCTCAAAAACCCTCAGCCTTGATGCATGTTGATGGGCTTTTGGGGGGGGAGTTATGCAATCAAACTGTCAGTCTAGAGGAGTGGGCTGTCCCAGGTGCATGGGTGAGCAAGACCACTCAAGGCAACACCCACGCATTATGCTGATCCATGACTGAAAGAACTGAAGTCCAAAAGAATAAGAAGCAGGTCGGGGGAGGAAGGAACTAGATGGGCATCCTCCAGCCAGGAAATTCGATTTTTCTCTCTGACTTACTGCAGCTTATAATGCACATTGTGAGACGCTCACAGTGTGCAGAGTAAGCAATTTCAGTACAGGAGAGGAGACTGTACAACTGTGCAAGACTGAAGGGAAAGCTGGAGGTCAGATTTAAAGCGGGGCTCCACTGCCTCCGACGTTTTTTTTTTTTTTTTTTTTCAAATTCGTTTTGAAATGTGTTGTTACTTACATGTCCCGTTTTTTGAAGTTTCCTCATAGTTTTTTTAGAATCCAAGAATGCTTTATAAAACTCATCTACATCGTTGTCATCTTGCCTGTGGACATGTGAAGCCCACAGGCATTCTCTTCCTGGATTCAGTGACCTGCATTTCCCAGAATGCAACACCCATTCTATCTAAGATCTCGCGCATGCGCAGTAATATTCACTTAGGAGCTCCGTCAACAGCTTCTGTTGCCATCACAACGGGTGGTGTCGTCGTAAGTCCCGCCCCGTTGTGATGGCAGAGCGGACAATCGTCGAAGGGGGGAGCGTAATGACATCACTTGAGGGTTCTAAATCACGCGATAACTCGCGCCAGGCCGCCGCACAGACTCCTGGGAACAAGAAAAAAGGATCCCAGGAGACAGTGCGGCACAAAGGAAGTGTCGTAATAGCCATACCAACCGCGTCCATACCCGCAATCCCCCGAACCGTATTAAATTGTCATATTTATGTCTGCTGGTGACAAAATTGAACAACATGTCTTGATATTAAGTTCTGTATTTGCTAACTGCATTTATTGATCAAATGTAAACTGTGTATGTATATACTGTACAACTTTTTCTCAAATAAAGCACTCCTGTTTGTTAAAAAAAAAAAAAAATTGTCATATTTATATCTAAATCGATAAAAAAAAAAAAAAAAAAAAAAAAAATTGGGTGGAACTTCCGCCTTTTGGAATCCCCCCTCCGGTGTCACATTTGGCACCTTTCAGGGGGAAGGGGGGGAGCAGATACCTGTCTAATACAGGTATTTTGCTCCCACTTCCGGGCATAGATACCCGCAGGTATCTACGCCACTTCCTGTCCCCCCCCCCCCCTCCCAACTGTCTTCTGGGAGACACACAGGTCCCAGGAGACAGCAGGGACCAGTGGGAACGCGCAGCGCTAGTCGCGCATGTGCAGTAGGGAACCACAAGGCTTCATTTCCCGATTCCCTTGCCGAAGATGGCGGCGGCAGCAACCGAGCGACAGATCGGCTTCCTGGACAGGCAAGTGTCCATATTTTAAAAGTCAGCAGCTGCAGGATTTTTTATTTTTTTTTGTTTAAAACAAAAATCCGCTTTAATGCCATTTAGGAACATTGCCCATTCAGGTATAAAATTGCCAGGTAACTTTAGCTAAAGATAAGGGGAGGGCATATACCTGCCTATTATTAAGCCAACCCAACAGCACTCAGGACTGGTAATAGGCCGTTCATGCAGTGTAGTATATCACGGTGAGGTAAGGGAGAAAGTCACATGTTTCCTCTGTAGGTGGGTTTTGTTCAGACAGGTGAACGGGGCGCACCATACCATCAACTTGCTTCCTGCTATCGGAGCAAGATCCAACGCTTCAAGATGTGAAGGTGCACGCGACATGATCCGAACTTACAAAACAATTCTTCTGGGGGATCTGGAGGGCAAATGGGGCGGAATAAAAGTCATGGAGGAGGGCAAGTATGTGCCATTTATCCGAATGAAAGCCAGTCAACCCTAAAGGGTTGGATACAGCTGTACTATCTCTCTCTCGATCTCTCCCTCTCTCCCTCTCGAAAACTTGTCAGAAGTGACTTCTACAGATAGAGAACGAGGCAGCAGACAGAAATGACATTTAGTGCTCTGGATTGAGACACACTATAGGAGGGATAGACGTTGGGTTGAACACCACTGGACTACTTTACATCCAGTTCTGAAGAGGGTGAACCAGGGGAGGACAGCACACAATGGCAGCGGTGTCCAGTCAGAATACCGCTACCCATCAGAGAATGTAACAGAAGTGCCGTTCTGAGCAAAAAAATGCTTACTGCGCATGCGTGATGCGTTCCAACACGGCCGCTATGCGTTCCTACAGGTTTCCTAATCTGACAGAACACAAAGCCAGCAGCAGACTTCTTACACCCAGGCAAGCAGGCAGAAGGTGGCGACGGCCATCTTGGTACACCCCGCACTGCTCAACGGCAAACCTATTATATATGGAAATAGATTAGTTCACCTCGGTCGCAGTAAAATAGTCCATTTTAGTATATAAAAAGGGGAGTTAACTGCTAAAATAAGTGTGAAATTGAAGACGTGCCTGGCTGTAAGAGGTTCACTGCCACCTTCATGTTCTGCCACATTAGGAAACCTGTTGAAACGCTTGGCGGCCATGCTGGAATGCATAGCGCATGCACAATAAGAAATTCTGCTCACCATATCATTTTCTGATGCATAGCGGTATTCTGATAGAACATCGGCTTTACGTTCTGGTTTTAGCAATACTTTTATAAAAGCTGCAGTTGGCGAGCATTAACCGCTTCCGGACAGCCCCACGTACATTTATTGCAGCAGGGAGGCCCGGCTGCGCAAAATCACATACTGTACCTGCAGGCCGATACTGCAGCTATCTCCCACTGGCTCGAATCCCGAGTATTGAGCGATCACATGAGCGCTGATCGCTCAGTTCCCAGGTTTGCTCTCTGCCCCTTCAGTGCTCACTGGAGCACCAGCCTGGGGAGGGGTGGGGGCAGCTGCGTCAGGCTCTCCGTGGCATGCTGGGGAGGCTGAGCCAGCTGTCGATCAGCCATTATTGTCGGGATCACGCCAGAGTCTGGAGCGAGCTTTCGCTTGCTGTTGTCTGATTTTGGGTCACAGGAGTATATAAGAGCACTATACCCTACTGTGACCCACAAGAGCTTTGGACATAGGCTTTAAAAAGAGAAGTATATCGGTTTCCAGCTTAGGTCTTTGAAACAAGACTTTGCATGGTTCCTATCAAAGTAAAAAAACAAAAAAAATAAAATAAATAACACACGGAACAAAAGAAGAAAATAAAAATTACAAATTGCAACATAAGTGGGCACCTTTAGACTTCTATTTAGGTTGTTAATGTGATGCAAAAAAAAAAAAGTTTAGATTCTTTGCATTCAGTGACGTCAACAATTTCTGTGGCATTACCTGGTAATTCCAGCCAAGATCACTGAGGCTGCCCACAGCGGTCTGAGAGGTGTTGAGGCAAGGCGTCCCCCCGGTGTAATTAAAATACACATTCAGTGCCTGAAAAATATTTTGCAGCAGTCCCTTGTCGTCAAGGTTGGGGTTCTTCAAGTGCTTACAGACTTCCTACAGGAAGACAGCGAGAGGTTAGAAAGTGGACATTTCAAAAGTGCAAAGACAAGTATGTGGCCTGTGATGGTTGGATGTGGTGGCTCAATCTTTTTCTTACAAAGATTTCAACATAAAAAAATAAATAAAACAGATATATTTACATTGCAAGAGGAGCTCAGACACCCACAGGGTAAAAAATTAAAATAAACAAACATGTATGGGCACCCTGCTTGTACACCAGTCGATCTATCCATGGTGGAAGGAAAGCAAATTGCATAATCTATGGCCTGCTTAAGTGATAGAATATGGACAACTACCCACAAAACTGGGTAAACTTAGTGCAGCTCCTCTGTAAACAGTAGAGAAGGAGCTGACTGTTCTGGCCTGCTCAGTGTCTCACAGGCTGCTGCTCTTATTACTTCCCCTTGTATCTAGAGCAGGGGTCTCAAACTGGTGGCCCTCCAGCTGTTGCGAAACTACAAGTCCCATGAGGCATTGCAAGGCTGACAGTTACAGGCATGACTCCCACAGTCAGAGGCATGATGGGACTTGCAGTTTTGCAACAACTGGAGTGCCACCAGTTTGAGACCCCTGATATAGAGGATTCTAGAACCATAGCGGGAGGAAGAACAGAGTGGGCAACCTGAGTATGTATGGGGAATCCAGACATGTGTGCCCTGTAGGCGGCTGGGGAGCCCATAAATAGCCTGAAGCAGGGGGGGGGGGGGAGAGGTCCTGTATCCAGTGCTGCTGGAAAGACCCCCTGTGCAGGGGCTCTGCCCCTGGGGCATGATTAGTGGAGGTGCCATCTAAAAGACATTGAGGTCCTAGCTGGAGCACCCATTTTGCAAAGCATAGCCCTGGAGTCGGTTTGGGTCTGGAGAAGCTCCCTGTAGTGTTCCAGGAGAAAAAGTTAGAGGAAACGTGTCCAGCTGTCCTATGGTAGTTCGTATCTCCCCCACTGAAGAGTTCCCAACGGCTATAGGAAGTAGGCAACCGATGATCAGTTTGTGAATGATCGGGAAGCTCTGTGCAGAGCCATTCCTGTCCTTTCACTCTGTGCAGCTGAGGCTGCAGAAATGGAGATTGAGGGCTGTGTCCTCAATCTCCTTTCTCTGTCTCAATGGTGGAACATCAGAGAACTGTTTAGATTCCCTGATCTCTCCACCACTGGGCTCAAAGGGAAGGGCCCCCGTCTGAGGGTCAGGGGGGCCTTTCATGGTTTCTTGCACCGGGGCTCTGATGGTTCTAGTCAGGGGCGTTGTTAGGTCTACAAAAGATCTGGGGCTAGAGCCAATAGCAGCGTAGTAAAGAAAGTCATACGCTTGGGCGGGCATACACATGTATATAATATAGGTATGTATGTATGTATGTATGTATGTATGTATGTATGTATGTATGTATCCTCATAGAGCCCACCCTTACATCAGGGTCCCCAGAGAGCCTCCCCCTTGCATTAGGGTCCCCAGAGAGCCTCCCCTCCCCTTGGGGACCCCTGCAGAGACTCGGGGCTATAGCCCCAAAAGCCCCCCCTAGCGACGCCACTGGTTCTAGTTATGCCTCCAAGTCAGCCTGTGGCCAAAAAGTGCTGCCTCAAGAACCCAATATATCTCTGCTCCTCTCAGACCAGCTTGAAGCGCTTTTGATAGTGATTCTAGCAAAAGAATATCACAAAAGGAGGGATTTGTTTCAGGACAGCTTCTTTTAAAAAAAGATAATCTCATTTTTCATAGATTACCTTAATTGGCCAGGCAGGCAATGGCTCCAGGAAACTGGCGGGGTATGGATAGTCTACCATGGCCAGGTTTATCCAAATATCCGACAGCCAGCTTTTCATCATTGCCACATCCTCTTTGCATTTAAACGGAGAGCACATGTGAAACGCGCTGGACAGCCATCGGATGCCATCATCTGTAATAATGGAAGGAGGAAGAAGAACGAGTTAACAGGTTCTCCAAAGAAAAAAGGTCATTGCAGACATCTGTACAAGGTGAGGCCAGAGACACTTACCCGTCTCTGCCATACGGTTTATGGCAGCCCAAGACTTGGATACACTTTCTGCGCACCCAGATCCACTCTTCTTAAAATCATTCGTCACAATTTGGTAATACAGATTACAAGGAACCAAATCCTCAAACTGCCAGATTGGAGCCGAAGCAGCCAGAGCCCTGGAAGTGGAAGGACATGTTTTGGGTGATTAGGTCTCCAGACGATAGAAGTTGTCAGCACTGAACTTTTAATTAAAAAAAAAAAAAGAAAGAAAGAAAGAAAGAAAGACGAAAGGACATTGATATGTCTAGGGATCCAGTGCTGCCCTTACCCAGACCACCTCTTTGTTGGTCTTCGGGTCCCTGGCACTGGCATGTTTACCGTGGGAAGCAGCAGTGCGAACTTGCGCATGCACGAGTCACACTGCCGCTATCCGATTGGTCCTGCGGTGTACCCCAAGAGGTTGTAGGGGGGGCGGGGTGGTGAAAAACGTTACCAGTCAAATCTAGGTAGCACCCCCACAAAAAAAAATAAAAAAATTTACACACATTCCAAATATACTAGAGGATGATTTGGGGGGGGGGGGGGGGGTAAGAAAAGCGGAACCTCCCCTTTTAGGTGAAGTTTTGTTTCCAGTTTTCACTTTAACCACTTCAGCTCCGAAAGATTTACCCCCTTTATGACCAGGCAATTTTTTTGTAATATGACACTGCGTTATTTTGAACTGACAATTGCACAGGCGTGCGACACTGTACCCAAATAAAATCCATGTCCTTTTTTTTTTTTTTTTACACAAATAAAGCTTTCGGTTGGTGGGATTTGATCACCTCTGCATTTATTTTTTGTGCTATAAATAAAAAGGCCGACAATTTTGAGAATTTTTTTTATGTTCTGGCACAGAACATAGATAACCCAACTCCACCTGAATATATAGGCTCTCCCAGCAGACAAGGGATTCAAGAAAAACCCCTGCCCATTGGCTGAGATACCCCATATATCCATAATCTGACCTTGGGTTGCCCTTCTCGTAGCTAGTACCACCAAGTAGTAGAAGAGAAAAAAGTGCAACAAGGCCAAACTTTGGTAGAGATCTGTTGATTTCTCCCTATCAACCAGGATACACTTACCCCTGGCAAGTAAATTTGTGAGGAGCAACCCTGTCTAAACTCCAGGGTGCTACACCTACAAAATGTTTAAACTGTCCTAGGCTGCGATTTCCAGATTTCTAATTTGTTGTTCTACATTTTAAGGCCCTATGCACACGAGACGCAGATGCAAACTCTGCTGAACGCATGTTTTAAAAAGCAGAAACCTGCGTTTAAAAACACGCGTTTTGATGCCGCGTTTGCATCTATAAGCGTTTGTAAAGATAACATCATATAGACCCTCCCCAAGCTCAGAAAGCATGTATTATTAACTATTTCTGCCATTTTGATCAGAGTGAGCAGCAGCAGCAGAGAGAGCAGTTGTACACTTGCATTTGCCTCTCTTTCTGTGTTTTTTTTTGGCAATGGATCCCATATTGAATATATGTCAGGAAATGCTCCTGATGTTGCTCTTGATGAGGCAGCAACGTCGTCGCAAATTTGCATGAGAGGTCCAGAGTCAGAGCTTGTCGATATTGGACCCATCCGTTGATGGCACAGCGAATGTCCGTTGGATATTTCACAAACATGTATGCATTAGTGAGTATATATGCTCTATGAACTATCTAAACTAATTACGACATTTTAAACCAATTTTTCTAGTATTTATGGTTCACCATAATATTTGAGTTTTCTGGTCCAAAAAATTGGGTTCCTTTAAAAAGGCTTATAAACGCAAACGCGGCTAAACGCATGTGCCTGCGTTTAGCTGCGTTTTGCATCTGAAACGCGGAAAAGCAAAGTGTCTGAACGCATTTTTTTGCTTCTGGAAAAACGAGGTTAAACGCAACTGCATAAAAACGGGAAAAAACGAGACTGTGTACATGGACACATAGGATAACATTGCATGCGTTCAGGGGCAGTTGAAAAAAGTGTCCAACTGCCTCTGAACGCGCGTTTAATAGCGTCTCGTGTGCATGGGGCCTAAAAGCCATCAGCAGAACAAGTCTGCTCACAATTCATAAAACAAAAACCCCCTCACACACCCCACAGAGGAAATGAAACCTAGGAGCAAAATACATTTTTATAAAAGGAAAAAAGACAAACTATATATGACAGCTTGTAGCCTGGCTTCCTTCCTAAGTGACCCGTCCTGACAGATGCGGAACCCAGAGCACAGCTCATGTTAAGACATGCAACTCCAGCAGGATACAGAGGTATTTGTAGAGGCTGGACTGTTGGAAGAACAGTATTGTATTAAAAGTTTAGTTATTCATTTTTTTCTCCATTTGTAGGGTGAAAATGTTCATAAAAACAAACACTTTCAGGTATGAAACTCATTTTATATTTAAAGTGGGGTTGCCACCAAAAAAAAAAGTGGCTTAAAATTCATAAAAAAAAAATAAAAATGTTTTACTCACCTCTAAATGCCTGTTGCTAGGGGGTCCCTCGTAGTCTACCACCTTCATTGCCCGGGCACTGACGTCACTTCCCCTAGGCGCCGCACAGTCATCTGGGACCTGTCATGTGTCCCAGATGAGTGAGCGTCGAATCACGGCGCAATGCGCCGCTCGTGCATGCGCAGTGGGTGCCCGGCTGTGAAGCCACAGCCGGGTTCCCATATTAAGAATGCCGGCGCCGCGAGCGGAGCGGGGAACGGGGGGGGGGGGGGGGGGGGTCGTTCCGCCGCATCGCTGGACCCTGGGACTGGTAAGTGTCCGATTATTAAAAGTCAGCAGCTGCAGTATTTGTAGCTGCTGACTTTAAATTATTTTTTTTTTTTTGTGGGCACGCCACTTTAACCTAAACAATTTTTTTTCTTTTACAACTTTCCAGCTAAAATGTTTTTTCAATGCAAATTTAACATGGGGGATGAAAATTGTTCTCCAGCAAGTATTTTTTTCCTGAGGCTTTATTGAAGCGCACGGTTGACGGTGTGTCTGTTAAAGTGGAACGTTACCCTTATTTTAAAAGGTAAGACACACACACACACACACACACGTCTATACTTACCTGCTCTGTGCAATTCCATTGCACAGAACGGCCATGAACCTCCTCTTTTCGGGCACCTCCCCTCTGTCCAGTGCCCCCATGGGAAGCAGATTCCCATGAAGGGCACTCGTGCATGCTCGCACCTGAGCCCCACTGCTGTGTCCATTGACACAAACAGCAGGACTCTGCCCTTCCCCGCGCTCCCTCATCACAGGCTTTGATTGACAGCACTGGGAGCCAATGGCTCCCGGTGGCCCGGAGAGACCCAGAAGTGAGGGGAAGAGAAAAGCTGCAGACGTTCATGGCGCTGACCAAATGAGGGCTCAGGTAAGTACAAGAAGAGGAGGGGGGGGGGGGATGCGGACACCTAAAAAAAAATTTTTACCTTTGTGCAAGGAATGAAAGAAAGTTAAAAAAAGTTTTAGGCCCCTTTCACACTTAAACGACTTTTCCCACGATTTGGGACTGCAAAGTAGCATGACAAGTCGTTCCCCATGATTTCCAATGACAGACATTCATATTAGTACAACTTCAAGTTGTTCCGACTTCAAAGTAGTCCCTGCACTACTTTGGTCCGATTTTGATGCCACTTACACAGGCATTCCTTGAAATGGCGGCAAAACTCGCGCGAATTTGAAGTCGCACAAGTGTGAAAGGGGCCTTAGGCTTTACAACCACTTTAAAACAACTTGATAAAAAAATTAAATAAAAATGTAAATAAATGTTCTTTGGCAAGGAACATACATTCCACATTAAGAATTATGCTACCAAAATTAGTGTGTGCTGTAAAGTTACCTTCAGCATTGCTCCCGTTTCCTCTTGCTGGATGCTGCCATTTTGCTGAAGCCCAAAGCCCTTAAGTTAATCTTTAGGCTGTCAGCAGATCAGCCTCTAGTGGTTCTAATTTTCTGACTAATGTTCAACTTTAAAGCAGTCATTCGCTAAAAAATGAAAGTGCCAGACATCCTCCTTCCTCTCTTCCCCCTGCCTGCAACCTCCTGGAACACCTCACACATTTCAGGAGGCTGCTGGACCCGTCCCACAGTGCTTTTGTGCCTTGTGCACGAGTAGTGGAGAGTGGGCTGTGAGAATTCTGGAAGTGACAGACAGATGCCAGAGAGCCGAAGCCCAGTAAAGAATGGCCCTAGGGTTGCCACCTGTCCAGGATTCACCCGGTAGACTGAAACCCGCACACATGATTCAAACTGGGCTGTGGCTCCCCAAGTAACCAAGATAGTCACACACAAATCTGTTGCCGTCCAGGAGCTGCGGGCGGCTTTCTAGGGGAAGGTTCACCATTACTGGGGGTGGGGGGGGTCAGGGCGATGTCAGCAAGAGAAATTTGGCCACACTAATTCCGCGTACACACGATCGGAATTCTCGTCGAAAAAAGCAAAAAGCTCTGACGGTTTTCCCGACGGAATTCCGCTCAAACTGTCTTGCCTACACACGGTCACACCAAATTCCGACCGTCAAGAACGCTGTGACATACAACACTACAACGAGCCAAGTTCAATGCTTCCGAGCATGCGTCAAATTGTTTCCGAGCATGCGTAGGAATTTTGCGTGTCAGAATTGCTACAGGCGATCGGAATTTCCGATCGAAACCTTTTCCGTCGGAAAAATTGGAGAACATGCTCTCAATTCTTTGCTGTCGGAAATTCGGCCAGCAAAATTCCGATGGAGCCTACACACGGTCGCATTTTCCGATGAAAAGCTCTCATCGGTCTTTTTCTGGCCGGAATTCCGATCGTGTGTACGCAGCATCAGCGTTCGCTGCGGCACGCTATTCGCACCACAGTGCTACTCTACTTGGGACACCCAAAAGGTGTCCCAGGCCCCTTAAGTGTTGAGGTTTGGCTTAAATAAAAAAGGTGGCAACCCTAAATGCCCCCCCCCCCCCAGGCAGACATCGTTGGACTCCATGGACTAGTGAGTGTCCATTTCTCAAAGAGGAACTTAACTAGCTGACCACCACAAACTGAAAACTTAAAACAGAGCTCCACCCAAAAGAGGAAGTTCTTCGGGGTGGGGAAGAAAGGAGCTCCTCTTTAACTCAATTCATTTTTAATATTCAAAGCAAACACTCCCCTAGTGTTGATAGGCAGATGATTCATGCAGCATTTACTTTCTGCACTCCATTTGCCCTTAGCTCAGGCATGCAGACAGGAGGGTGTTCTTAGCTGAGAAAGCCCCTGTCCAGGGGAGGGCTGGCAGCCTTAGGCCTGGGGGGGAAGTCCAGTCAAGTGGCCCATTGAACCACCGAATCAGCTCACCATCCATGCCCAGCTGGTTTTTCAATGCAGCCTCACCAGTGCCCCTCAATGCAGTCTGATCAGTGCCCATCAATGTTGCCTCATCAGTGCCACCTCATCAGTGCCCATCAATGCAGCCTCACCAGTGTCCATAAATGCAGTCTCACCAGTGCCCATCCAATGCAGCCTGATCACTGAGGCAGGGTAAATGGGGTGTATGGGGGGGGGGGGTGGGATGTGGGGGTCAGGTTTTCTTACCTGGCAGCTCAGCTTGCACGCCACAGGCAGCGCAAGCCAGCACCCAGCCCCACAGCCCGAGACAGTCACGGGCACCCTGCCTACAAGACTCTGGTCTCACTCTCTGGGGTTTGTAGTTTCCTCTGCGCTGCTTGGAAACTTGAGTACGGACTACAACTCCTGGAATGCAACGGTGGCCGACCGCCGCAGCCGTAAAAATAGCAGCGGGCAGTGAGCGCCGGCCGTTTTCAACGCAAGTTAAGGCGGCCTGGGGGGCAATTGCCACTCTGCCCCCCAGCCCAGCCCTCCCCTGCCCCTGTCCAACCCTAAGATTTTTGGCCTAGGTCAGAAACCAAACCAGGTACCAAAATGAAGAAAATGGCAAACAAACAAAAAAAATTATAATCTGTAGCCCACCCCAAAATCCATACTAGACCCTTGACGTGGTCACAAACATGCAGTCCTGGGAATTAACCTGACAGCAGTCAAGATGCACTTCATGTATAGAACGTTATTTTAATACATTTCTGAACAGAATTTTTTTCTTTCGCAAAATACATAGTGAAAATATTACATCCAAAGGATTGCTGCTAAATGAATGACTTACAGCAGGAGAGGTCAGAGGTTTGGGCGGGCACACTGGCCAAATTTGGCCATTTAGCTTGTTGGTCAACAATGAACTGCTTGGGTTCGGGTCAAAACGCAAGGTTGACCCAAACCCAAAAATCATACCTAGTATGCAAAGCAGAGTCGAGGGTACCAAAAGGACATTACAAAACACATTTAACACCCCCTCCCTTTTTTTTTTTTGGCTCCACACTTACCCCACTATAACGTGCGGATATTTTATTCTCATCCAGGCTGCCAGCATTCCACCATAAGACCCCCCAATGGCGATCACTGGGCTGTGCTCGGCGTCTGCGCACTCTTTAATGAACCTTATAAGAACAGCAAAGTCTGCGAGAGCCTGTTCCGAGGTCAGATAATTCAGATGTATGGGGTCCTGTTAGAAGGGAAGCAGACAGTGAACCGTAAAAAGATTTTCATCAGCGCCATTTATTTTTTCTTAGAACATCAGTCATAGCTCTGGCTGGAAAGGATCACTAGAAACGTATTCAGGTGAACTTATTTTTTTTTTTTTTTTTTTTTTTTAGGAGAGGAATGTGGTTTGGGAATTGTTTTTCTGGGAGATGGAGACATGGCATTACTTTAATAACAGTAGTTGTCTTTGTCAAGAGTCTAGAGATACTTATCAGTTGTTTCACAATCTGACCAGCAATGGACTTTTCCCAGGGCGTGTCATCCTTAAAAAAATGGTTAGTAAGGAGGTATTTTCAGGTAAAGCACTATACATGTTATTAGACTACTTGACTGAAGGGCACTTTTAAGACTAATGCTAGATGTAAAGCCATGCATGTCTGCATGTTGTGACAGACCTAGCTGGGACAGAGGCTGTTGGAGGGGACGTAATGCAAGCCTCTTGCCTTGGGATTATGGGCCCTGGCATTTGGGGGGAACGGTGCTGTTTATGAGCTGGTTTTACTTGGATTCAGGTTCATGCTGGCCCCCCCAAGACACAGACTCTGGACATGTATATGCTGTATATATGTAATAAATAAATATATATATATATATATATATATATATATATATATATATATATATATATATATATATATATATAAAAAATGTGTGTTGTCCCATGCTGTTGGGACACACACTGTCAGATGCTAATGTCATCAACTCCAGCCAGCCTGTCGTCTCAGGATCCGTCACACATGTCAATAGTACACCTCCATTCTACAGAAATGTATTCAGCATACAAATTTGTCATAAGCAAATGCTACATTGCTGTAGTTAGCAAGGTCCCTTCATCAAGATAGGGCCGCCATCGGGGGGGGGGGGGGGCGGGAGAACCACCCATACACATGTAGAGGGGGCCTGGGTGTCCCGAGGGGCCCGGGCCCCAACCAATAAAGTCGTTTCTGCTGTTTAGTAGCAAGTACAACTCGCTACCCCGGGCCCCCAAACCAACAAGTTGGTAACTTACTGTATAGTAACAGCCAGGGCTTTTTTTCTGGCAGAACGTACCAGAACGGCATACCAGCACCTGGCATACCAGAGACAGGGAGGGAGAAGCACTCTCTGTATACTATTGCTTTAGCAGAGTGGCTGCAGAGCGAGCCTATGCAGCTCACTTAGTTCTGGCTGCAGCCTGAGAGAGGGGAAGGCGAAGGGATACCATCTGCACTCTGCAGACCAAGTGCTGGTTTGGGTGCCAGTTGCAGCTCAGCCATACAGAAGAGCTGAGCTGTGTGTAGCCTACCTGACTGCTCACTATGGACTAGAGACAAGTTATCGGACATTAAATTTTTGGTAAATTGATTGACAATGTTGCTGGATGTGGGCCTGTGTTGGATTGGGCTGTCTCTTTGCTGACTATATGGGGCTGTTGGATTTGGTCGGAAGGCCAGTGGGCAGGCCCTGGGGAATATTGGTGGTCAGGCCCAGGTCTAAAGCTGTGTAAGGGGGCTCTAAAATCTCTGATGGCTGCCCTGCGTCAAGGCAAAAGGAAAATGTTATATACACATAAAGCAAGTCAATGGAAACCAGACCCACCAAGTACCCATACAAGTAGAAAAAAATTTGCATTAATAATTTCTATGGATTTCAGAAAGCAATACTGTATCTACCCAAGGACACTTTACAGGGTATCCGCCACCTTAATATAACAGAGGAAGCCATTGCCTATGTTGAAACATTGTTGGCTATAAGCCAACTGGGGTCACTGTTTAAATACTAGGGTAAAAAGTGGAGCCATTACTGCCCCCCCCCCCCCCCCGATCCTAGATAACTCCTTTCTTTAGAAAGAGCTACCCTCATTGCTAAAGCCAACAGCACCACTTTTATTCTAGTTTTCAGAACAATAGTTATAATCCCCAAGTCTAAAAAAAAAAAACACACACACACACACACACACACAAAAAATACTTACATTATAGGACAGGTTACCATAAGGCATGGATTCCCCATAGTAGCGGTGTTCAGCAAATACCAGCATGGCACCAAACTCCTCCGCTATGTCCCACATGAAGCCCTAGGGAGGAAGAAAAAAAGAAACCCAGATTTGATCTAGTATATTATGATGTTGAAAATCACCTGAACAGATGAGACTATAAACTGAACACGGTGGTCCTTCACTACTTTAGTCCATATTTAGGTATTGGGCCTAGCAATATGGCTGCCCTGGAACGGTCGGGTATAATTGCCAGCTTCAGGGAGAGTTCCAAGGATATAGACACATGGGCAAGGTGACAGTGACTTAATTGCCAAACAGTGTTATTTTTTTTTTTGTTTTTTTTAAAGGCACTATAAAATACCACCCAACATCACTCCACTCCCCTTTCTGGGACCCCTAGAGCCTATTTCCTACCCTGGTCTGCTGCAGAGAGCTCTGGTAAGAAAGATTATAGGTGAAAGACAGACACTGTCCCTTTGCCCAGCATGGAACCTTCTTACACCCAAAACCAGCCTTTTAAACAGATCTATATATCTTTTTTGGTCCCAGGGAACCCCGTTCTAACAATTACTGTACATACACCTCACGCACATTAGCATGATGGTCAGTGGGAAGAATCCCCTTCCTTTACAGATGGTTAAAAAGACTACTGTGTCAGTGAGAACTTGTCTGGAGGCAGAAATTGCTCCTTGCAAAGAACCCCTAAAGCAAGGTTTCTCAACCAGAGTTCCAGGAAACCCTAGGGTTCTTCCAGAGGCTGCTATGGTTCCCTTGAGCAATTCCTGCCTCTTAGATAAGTCCCCACTGACACCATTGATCTTTTTAGCCATCTACAAGGGGGCAATTCTTCCCAATGACCACAAGTGCAAGGAGCATTCTTCTCACTGAATATAACACTAATGTATCAAGAGTCGTAGATATGGTCATTTGTTTTTGCAGGGGTTCCCCAAGCCCGGAAAAGTTCTAAGGGGTTCCTCTTTGCTGGAAAGGTGGGGGAAAGGCTGCTCCAGATGGTTCTATGAAACACTGGTTGAGAATGGCTGTTCCTAAAAGTGCAGATACAAGGTGTAGAACCCTCTACCTGGATAGCTGGGTGCTAGTGTAGGTTTTTAGGTAAGCGCAGGTAAATTTAGGAAGGCCTATGCTGTGAGCTAGGCCTGTTTGTTTTTGACCTGGGGGCAGGGGGGGGGGGGGGAGTGGTTTAGTATAGCAGTAGGTGACTGACATGTGCTTCAGCTCCTAGGCGCCTCCTCTTTTTCCAGGGAGAAGGTTCTGGAAAAGGGGCAGGGCAGAGAGCTGGAGTGACATGGGGTGCATGTCGAAGCTCTGCCCAATCCCCAACTAGGATTGGCAGGGGATTGGTCAGGCCACCTGCATATACCCATGGTCAGTCTACGGGAGGGGAGGAGTTGTCGGCTGGGTGAACTGGATGATGGAACGTTTGACTGTCGCATCTGAGGGGAAACCCCTTTCTGGGGGGGGGGGGGGCTTGGGAGCCTCTCCTTACATGGCCATGGAGAGGTGTCCTGGAACAGGAGCTGGAAGAGACAGTTGGTCAGCGCGTCCAGAGTAAAGTCATTCAGGAGGGATCCAGGCCAGGTGGTCGGTGAGTGGAAAGCACAGTGGAAAGCTCTAGAAGAGACATGCCAGGGGAGCTGGATGTAGAGCCAGAGGGAGTTGTGTGTCAAGTCAGACTTGCTGGGATCAGTAGTCCTTCACCTTTATTCTTCTGAACTAAATTGGTTGCTACCACAGAGGGGTACTGCAGACCGCTGCCTACAAAAGGCCATCAAGTAATGAAATACTGGGACTTATTCAGAGTGAGGTCTAGTCATGGTGTGACAGGAGACTAAAGTTGGACAGTGAAATAAGTGTTCCTAAGCAGTGTTCTGGAGGAGAAGACTGTCAAGTTTAGAGTCAACCATCTTTTGTTCTGCTGAAGAAGTATATGTGCGGTTACTTTTACTCTGCTGAGAAGTGCGATTCAGCTACTTTTATTCTGCCAAGTATTATTCATCCTATGGGCATCCCAAGTCCCTTTTCCCCAACCAAGTTCATCAATCCCCTAAATAAAAACAAGCAAAAGACTGTTCATTGACTGAGAAAGTGTGTCTAATGGATGTCTGACCAGCAGGGTGAAATGTGTGGATGCTGCAACACGCAACCCCACGGGGCCATCGCTACAATTAAGGGAACGTTCTATAAAAAAGGTTAAGGGGAGAGAGTAGAGCTATAGAAGTAATAAAGCAGGGGGGGGGGGGGGGGTCGGCAATCCGCGGGCCACCCCCGGCCCGCCACCGCTGAATGCCCCGCTTGAAGCAAACTTTTTCATTAAACAGCAGGTGATTGGTTGCCGGGCGATCCTGGCAACCAAATCACCAGCCTGTTAATGTGAAAAGTTAACTTCAGCAGTTCCCGCCCCCATCCAGCCCTGTGATGCCGAACTCAGCTGCTCTGCTTGCTGTACACACCTGTGTAAGGTAGGAGAGTTCTACCTACAGTGTGCATTTGTGGGGTGGGTGCAGGGGACAGAGAACACTGCAATAGGGGGGCCCCCCCATTAGAGACCCGATCACCCCTGGGGACAGGGACCCAATCTCCAAACCATGCTGGCTGGCACCAGCCACCCTTAGGTGCCAGGATGGGGGGGGGAGGGGGGGGGTCAGTACAATCCAAATCCCCAGCCACATACTCCCCTCAAGGTTAACTGGCTTTATATTAGTGAAGCACCTTAGAAGTGAGTTAAACCTGTACCCGTTATCTTCATTTATTAGCAGGTGAATGCGGCCCTCCATACCTTCACATCCATTGAATATGGCCCCTAAGTGGAAAAAGGTTGCTGACCCCTGCTCTATTGGATTGAGATCTGGTGAGTGTGGAGGCCATTGGAGTACAGTGACCTCATTGTCCAGTGGTGAGATGATTGGAGCTTTGTGACATGGTGCATTATCCTGCTGGAAAGAGCCATCAGAAGATGGGGACACTGTAGTCATAAAGGGATGGACATGGTCAGCAACAAAACTCAGGTAGGCCGTGACATTTAAAATGATGCTCCATTGGTACCAAGGGGCCCAGAGTGTGGCAAGAATATATTCCCCACACCATCACCACCAGCCTAACCCGTTGATACAAGGCAGGATGGATCCATGCAGTTTACACCAAATTCTGACCCGACCATCTAAATGTCGCAGCTGAAAGGGAGACTCAGACCAGGCAACGTTTTCTAATCCATTACCCAATTTTGGTGAGCCTGTGCAAATTATAGCCTCAGTTTCCAGTTCTTAGCTGAAATCCCCTTTCTTCCCCATAGTCAAACACACTGGGGGATTTATGTTAAAGTGGTTGTAAACTCTCCCCCACAACTTTATCCCATGTAAATCAGCATAAAAATCACTAATGAACACTGCTTGTAGATATCTCCTTACTTGCTTACTATTGTTGTAATCCTTTTTGTTCTTTAGAATGACGTCACTGAGCATGCCCATATCTCCCTTGATTTACGGCACACTCGTGTGCTTGTCTGTCTGTCTATTATCAGGATTTCCTACGGCACAACACTGAAATCCCACAAGACTGCATAATCACTCAGAGAATCCTACTACACCCCATGTGACCATGTGACATCACATGGAGTGTACACTTGGGCATCGGACAGCATTACTGCAGTCTTATCAGCTAAAGCTGATAAGACTGACATAGGCAAACACTAGATAATCAACACAAGTAAATACTATGAAATAAAACAAGTCAGCTATAAGCAGGGAATCAGGGTTGCCATAGAAACGTCAGATTGAGAAGGAGGCTTGGTTAATAGTACAGGAAGTGCTCAATGTAAGGGCAGAAATACACTCTACTGTGGACTCAGAAAACAATACTTAAGATGGCGCTGCCTAACCCCTAGAAATACGTTTTTTAAAGTTTCTTTAAACAGTAAGTAATATGTGATTTGGGCTGGATTACAGTGGCTATAGTTTGATAATTACTTATTATAATGGACTAAATGAAAAGAAGAATCAGAGTGAGAGGAGAGTTTACTTCCTCTTTAAATGGTTTCATTATTCATTTGTGGTTAATCTGACAGCACACAGAGTGGAGCGCCCCCACCCCGTTTAAAATTTAGGTCACTTCCTTGTCCTGTGTGGTTCTAGGGGATTTTTCTTAATTGCAACTCGTCACACACAGAAGAGTCCGGAAAAGGCAGCAGTAGATGAAGGTGTCAGTATCTAAGAGTTAATTTTCAGTGAACAAACCATGCATTTGAACACAACATTAATAATCTCGAAAGCGAGTTTCCTCTGTAGCTTTGCAGTACTGTGCAAAAGTTTTAGGCAGGTGTGAAGAAATACTGTGAAGTAAGACTACTTTCAAAAATATACATTTCAATTGTTTATCGATTTACAAAATGCAAAGTGAGCAAACAGAAGAAAAAAAAATAAAAAATCTAAATTAAAAATCAATAATTGGCATGACCACCTTTTGGTCTTCAAACCCAGCCCGCATCAATTCCTCTAGGTACACTTGCACACAATTTTTGAAGGCTCTCAGCAGGTAGGTTGTTCCAAACATCTTTGAGAACTAACCACAGATCTTCTGTGGATGTCGGCTGCCTCAAACCTTGTCTCTTAATGTAATCCCAGACAGGCTCCATGATATTGAGATCAAGGTTCTGTAGGGGCCCAAACCATCACTTTCAGGACATCTTGTTCTGCTTTACGCTGAAGATAGTTCTTAATGACATTGGCTGCATGTTTGGGGTTGTGGTGTTGCTGCTGAATAAATTTGGGGCCCATTACATGCCTCCAGGGGCGGACTGACAACTGATGGGGCCCCCGGTCAATAGAAGATCATGGGGCCCCCTGCATCCAAAGCCACACCTGCACAGGGGGACATTGGGGGGGGGGGCACACAGGGAGACACTGTGGAGGGGGAGAGCACACAGGGGGACACTGTGGAGGGGGAGAGCACACAGGGGACAGTGTGGGGAGGGGGAGAGCAAACAGGGGGGACAGTGTGGGGGGAGAGAATACAGGGAGGACAGTGTGGGGAGAACACACTGAAGTGTTCCCCGGGCCCCATACATCTGTACTGCCCCCTCCCTCCGATGGCGACCCTCCAGTAAAAAAAAAAAAAAATTTCACTCACTCCATGCCTGTAATAATACCGCTAACGGCACCCTGCTCCCCGCCGGCCCCTCCTCTCTTCTCCTCCATCCTAGACTCCTAGGTGATACAGTGGAAGGCTTGCACTGTATCACCTAGGAGTCTAGGATGGACGAGAAGAGAGGAGGGGCCGGCGGGGAGCAGGGTGCCGTTAGCGGTATTATTACAGGCATGGGGTGAGTGAAGCAGTGGCGTCCCTAGGGTTGGTGTCACCTGGTGCGGTAATACATGGTGTCACCCCCCACCACTAAGCAGGCTAGTGCATCAGTGCGGCTCTCCCCCTTTAACCTACCACAATGGATGAAGCTGGGATTGGGGGGAAGGATGGAGCTGGAATGGGATCAGGGAATGGATGGAGCCGGGATAGGATCAGGGGATCGATAAAGCCGGGATGGGATCAGAGGATGTATAGAGCTGGGATGGGATCAGAGGGATGGATGGAGCCAGGATTGGATCAGGGGGATGGATGGAGCGGGGATAGAATCAGGGGGGGTGGATGAAGTGGGAATAGGATCAGGGGGGTGGATGGAGCGGGAATAGGATCATGGGGATGGATGGAGCGGGAATAGGATCATGGGGATGGATGGAGCGGGAATAGGATCAGGGGGATGGATGGAGCGGGAATAGGATCAGGGGGATGGATGGAGCGGGAATAGGAACGGGGGGGGTGGATGGAGCGGGGATAGGATCAGGGGGGATGGATGGAGTGGGGATGGGATCAGGATCGGTGGGGATGGATGAGCGGGTATGGGATCGGGGAGTGGGTGGAGCTGGATGGGATCGGGGAGTGGATGGACCCGGGATGGGATCTTTGATTTGGGAGGGGGTTAAAGGATATGTGCTAGGGGGTGCAACTTCAAATCTGCCCCCTCCTACTTCTAGTACAAGTCCTTTCTAACCCAAAACAAAAAGAGCACCCTCTAGCAGATATCCTCTAACCCCCCCCCCCCATAGCATAATTGTTGCCTGACAATGCCCCCCCCCCCAACCACTATGTCCCCCTCCTCTGCAATACACCTGTTGCATACCTCAGGGCAGGTGCTGTAGCACGGATGGTGTCTGTGTCCCTCCTCATCCATGGCTCTTCCTCCCAGCCTGTGTACACATCAAAGCGGCAGCGAGTGCTGCCTACGGGGACAGAGATCTGTGGCCACGTGTGGAGTTGTGTGGGGACGGTCTGACCCCGGGCAACCAGTTTGTCTCTGCCTCTGCCTCACTCCCTCCTCCCCCACTCTCCCCACACATCACACGGAGCAGAGGAGAGGAGATCCCGAAGGGGAAGGAGGGAGCCGCGGCGCCCCTCTCAATGCAGCGCGGAGCCGGGTGCAGAGCAACGCACCCCCCATAGCAACGCCACTGAACTAAAAAACCTGCGATAATACCGCTAATGGGTAGGGCAGTAGGGGCCGGCGGGGAGCAGCGCGCCGTTAGCGGTATTATTGCAGCCGCTTCAAGGGGCCTCTCGTTGGGCCCGACACGGGCCCCTAATGGCTCCGGGCCCTCGGGCGGCGACCGAATCACCGATCGGTCCGTCCGCCCCTGCACGCCTCCCTGATAGTATGATGGATAAGTATCTGCCTGTATTTATCAGCATTGAGGACACCACTGCTTGGGCAACGTTGAGGACCGTAGATGCAGTGGTTGGCCAAGGTAACCTAATGCAGCAGATGAAAGACATTATTTTTAACCTCCCTTCAACATCGGAAGATATCCAGCAGTGCCATCAGCACAGAACTGCCAGAAATCAGTGGGACCCAGGTACACCCATCTACTGTCTGGACAAGTCTGGCCAGAAGTGGTCTTCATGGAAAAATTGCAAGGCTAAGTGACTCAACTATGCATGAAAACATGGAACTGGGGGTGCAGAAAAATGGCAGCAGGTTCTCTGGACTGATAAGTCCAAATGTGAAATATTTGGCTGTAGCAGAAGACAGTTTGCTTGCCGAAGGGCTGGAAAGTGGTCCAATAATGAGTGTCTGCAGCCAACAGTTTTGGGGCTTCATTTCTGCATTTTGAGCTGAAGATTTGATCAGGAGCAATGGTGTCCTCAATGCTGAGAAATACAGGCTGATACTTATCCATCATTCCATGCTATCAGGGAGGCACTTGATTGGCCCCAAATGTATTCTGCAACTAACAAGGAGTCCTGAAAGTGATGGCTTGGCTCCCACAGAGCCCTGATCTCAACATAATGGAGTCTGTCTGGGATGACATGAAGAGACAGAAGAATTGGAGGCAGCCAACACCCACACAGAAGATCTGTGCTTAGTTCTCCAAGATGTTTGGAACAACCTACCTGCGGAGTTCCTTCAAAAACTGTGTGAAAGTTTACCTAGAAGAATTGATGCCGTTTTGAAAGCAAAGGGCGGTCCCACCAAATATTGATTTGATTTGGATTTCTCTTCTGTTAAAATTTACTTTCCCGTTTTCAGAAAACTTTTCATACAAAAAAAAAAAAAAAAAAAATGCAGACTGCCTGGGTGACCCCAAAAATATAAGCAGATCAGGAAAGGCTGAAGTCCTTATCCGCATACCTGTCAGGGACTTAAAGAGGGAGTCCGGCAAATTTTTTATTTATTTTTTTTAAAAGTCAGCAGCTACAAATACTGCAGCTGCTGACTTTTAAAATAAGGACACTCACCTGTCACAGGGTCCAGAGACGTCGGCACCAGAGGCCGAACCGTCCCTCGGTCCTCAGATGCTGCCGCCGCCATCTTGGGTATGGGAATCAGGAAATGAAGCCTTGCGGCTTCACTTCCCGGTTCCCTAATGCGCATGCGCGAGTCGCGCAATGCAATAGGAATGCTCGGCGCTGTCTCTGGGACCCGTGTGTGTCCCAGCAGACAGCGCGGCGAAACAGGAAGAGGCATAGACTCCCGAGTCCATGCCCGGAAGTGGGTGTAAATACCTGCATCTGCACCCCCCTTCCCCCTGAAAAGGTGTCAAATGTGACACCGAGGGGGGGGGTTCCGATGAGCAGAACCTCCACTTTAGGGTGGAACCCCGCTTTAAGGCACTAAAGTGCAAGTTTTAGCAAGAGTGCCAGGACTCTAGTAGAAAATTTTGAATTTGTTATGTTCCATTCGTTTAGTTACAGTATTTGGAATTCCGGGACGACTACCTTATAGGTATTGAAATTTAGTTTCAAATTTGGCTGTTAGTGAACGTAATGAATACCAATTCTGCATCTAAATAAACGGAACATAACAAAATTAATAGAAAGTTTATATTATTATTAACCATGTTCCATTCATTTAGATGCTGCATTCGTTATTTCAGATAATTCGTAAAATGTTTAAACAAAACTTGAAAGGAAATTCCAATACTTATAAATTTAATAGTTAGGAACAGATATTTTTAGTTATTCTTATTTTCAAATTAAAATTTTTTGTAAAAAAAAAAAAGTTAAAAAACGGGTTTTCGTTAATTTAAACATTTCCAAGTTAAAGTGGTTCTGCACGGACTTAAATTTTTTTTTGTTAATGTTTCTAAATAATCAATTGCTAATAATCTCCTTACTTGGAGTGACGCTGCCCGTCATCTCCATCCGTTTTTATATCAAAAGGATAGTATATAGGAGGTAGAGGATATGAGAGAGAGGCAGAAAGGTGGGTCTATAAGACCAGAAACAAACAGGATACATTTGAAAAAATATGGGAAGAATGGGGGAAGTATGCCCAAGAGATAGAAAAGGAAATTATTGATAAAAAAAAATAAAAAAAGGATTAGATCTTAAAGAGAAATCAGATATAGAGAAAAGAATAAGGAACGTACCACAACATAAAATGGGGTTATTTTTATTTTTTTTCTTCGTTTTTCTTAGATTAATAGGGATATATATGTGTGTGTTTGTGTAATATTATATATATATATTTATATATATATATATATATATATATATATTGTACAGGACGCCAAGGTTGGGTCCTGGACGGGTGCTATATAGCACCAGTATTTGGGCTGTGGTCCCTTTAAAAGGATTCGCAGCGTTGCTCAGGGGGTCACCCAAAATGGGTGAGGGGTTCCGGGAGTAGCCGAGCAGGAGAGGACTGACTCGCAGTCCTCTCTAAGTTAATAATAGTTATTTGGGACCCGGAATTTGGGAGGCTCTGAAGAGATATTCGGGTGGGAAAAGAGCCTCCCTCCCTGACCACAATGATTCAGCGCACAGGGGGTTAAGGGCCTCCAGGAAGACAGCTCATAAAACAGGAAGTAGGGAAGAGTTGTTGGTGTGAGGAGGAGTAGGTGATTACACCTGTTAGCTGAGCTGTGTGGATGTCTGGAGGCTGCTAAAAGAACCTGCTGCAAAAAACTGTATGTGTTTTCCTTAACTTTGTTTTTGTGCTGAAGATAAGCTGTTTTTTTGTTATGCTGAAGATAAGCGGACTTTGTTTTTGTACTTTACCTGTGCGCTGAAGAAAGCCTTATTTTGATTTTTCTTTCAAATAAATGTCTTTTATTTTACAACTGACGGTTTATGCACTTAATCCCGTGGAGCTATTGTCCCCAAAGTTCACAACTGGTGTCTTGGATGCTGGCAAAAGTGCATTTGCAGCCGCAAAAACCGTTTAAAACTAAACTGACATTTAAAGAGACAGTGTACAAATGGCATGTCGTGGGTGAAGTCAGCTCAGACGCTGCAAACAGCAGGTAAAGGCATGGAGGAGGTCATCAGGGCTTTGGCGCAAGCCACCGTGACCCAGCAGCAAGCTTCAGCAGATGCAAACCGTCGCCATGAGGAAGCGATGGCTCAGCAGCAGCAGGCCCTGGCACAGGCTATAGCTGCACAGCAGGAAAACACACGGTTGCTAGCCGCCCAGTTTACTGCTCAGCAGGAGTCCACTCAAACACAGGTGACTGCCTTACAGGAGGCAGTGCAGCGGCTGGCTCAGGGACGAGAACAATCGGTCGTTGCCGTTGGCAACCAAGTGTCTGTGAGAGCCAGCCATTTCTTACAAAAACTGACACCCAGCGATGACGTAGAGGCCTTTCTCACCACCTTTGAGAGGATAGCGGAGAGAGAGGGGGGGCCCCGTGACCAATGGGCCGGCATTATCTCTCCTTTCCTCACCGGTGACCCGCAAAAGGCCTACTTTGACCTCCCAACTGAACATATCAGCAACTATGAGCTTCTGAAGACAGAGATCCTGGCCCGCCTAGGAGTGACCATGGCTGTCCGGGCTCAGAGGGTGCATCGCTGGCGGTACAAACCTGACCGACCACCCAGGTCCCAAATGCATGAACTGATACAGCTGGTTAAAAATGGCTACAGCCAGAAAAACTGTCAGGCCCACAAATGGTGGAACGGGTGGTGATGGACTGGTACCTGCGGTCCCTGCCAGATGACCTACAGCGCTGGGTAAGCCATGGAGACCCTGCAACCGCTGACCAGCTGGTTGAGTTGGTTGAAAGATACACCGTGGTAGAGGACCTGCTTGGGCCTGCCAAACGTCGGGAACCCACACCAAGGGCAACAAGACCAGCCACAGCATCTAGGAGAGAAGCCCTGCTAGACATTGGAACCCGCAACCCTGCACCATCTTCTGCAGAACCTCGAAGGTTGGTTCCTGTCCCTAGGATGGGAGGCCTACAGTGTTGGCGATGTCGGTCCTGGGGGCATACCCGGGCACAATGCCCACTTCAGGAGGAGCCGATGGATTGCGGGACTGGTCGGAGAAGCTCCTTCTATGTGCAAAGAGCGTGTACCACTCATCTTGATCTGGCTGAAGGACGGTTCGAGTGTGAAGTGTGGGTGAACCACCTTCCTGCCAGGGCCCTACTAGACTCCGGGAGCATGGTAACACTGGTACATGCCAGGGTGATTGGGAGACTTGGCCCCGTAAATAAAACTCTGCGCGTAGTGTGTATCCATGGGGATACCAGGGAGTACCCCCTGGTTCCTGTGACGGTTTCTTATGGACGTACCTCAGTGACACAGGAGGTTGGGGTAGTACATAGTTTAATCCATGATATTATAGTGGGGCGGGACTGTCCGCTATTCCTCGAACTGTGGAACCAGGCACAGATGGGGCTGCCAGGAGAACTGGGGACACTGGGCCTGGAAGAGATGGAGTCTGAGGGGTCTAGGTCTGAAACCCCCACAACACACCCCTCTAAAACAGAGATACCTGTCACTAATAAGGATATTGCAGAGAATGTTAATTTGAATGACAATGTTTCTGTTTCAGGCCTCAATACCGAGTTGACTTCTGAGGGGGGGGAAGCCTTCCCATTACAGGTTATGCTGGGGGAGGATGATGAGGAGCTCTCCCCGTTGCAGTTCCCAGTTGAGGAGGGTGAAGGGGAAACATCCTCAAGGTCAGTGCATCCAGACCTGGACGTACCCAGGGGTGCGTTTGGCACCGCCCAGTTGCAGGATCCTACCTTGGTCAATGCTCGAGAGCAGGTTTCTGTTGTTGATGGGGTACCACAAATACCAGGGGCAGATCAAAGGTTTCCTCATTTTGCATTAAAGGGGGATTTGATTTATCGAGTGGCTGAAAGCCGAGAGGAAACTGTAGAGCAGTTACTGGTTCCCCAACCATATAGGCGGATGCTGCTTGACCTAGCCCACAATGACGCACTGGGAGGACACTTGGGGGCAGAGAAAACGGAGGCCAGGATAACCGACCGGTTTTACTGGCCAGGGGTGAAGGCCGAGGTTAAAAGATATTGTGCATCTTGTCCCATTTGCCAGTTAACTGCCCCAGGGCCACACTATAGAAGCCCTCTGGTACCCTTGCCGATTATTGAGGTTCCGTTTGAGCGGATTGCCATGGATCTCGTGGGACCCCTGGTAAAGTCGGCAAGGGGGCACCAATATATATTAGTCATCCTAGACTACGCAACCAGGTATCCAGAAGCAGTTCCTTTGAGGAAAGCCTCCTCTAAGGCCATTGCCAAGGAGTTATTCCAAATGTTTTCACGAACTGGATTCCCCAGGGAGATACTTACGGACCAGGGCACCCCTTTTATGTCAAAGGTGATGGCGGACTTGTGCAGACTATTTCAGATCAAGCAGTTGCGGACGTCCGTCTATCACCCGCAGACCGATGGCCTAGTTGAGAGGTTTAATAAAACTCTAAAGTCCATGTTAAAAAGAGTGGTCCAGAAAGACGGGAAGGATTGGGATATGTTACTCCCTGCCCTCTTGTTTGCCATCCGGGAGGTTCCACAAGCGTCCACGGGCTTCTCACCGTTTGAGTTAGTGTATGGACGAAGGCCCCGGGGGTTGCTTGACCTAGTCAAAGAAACATGGGAAAGTGAATCCTCACCACACAAGACCGTGGTAGAGCATATCTCTCAAATGCGAGAGAGGGTGGCTAAGGTGATGCCGCTGGTGAGGGAGCACATGCAGAAGGCTCAGGATGCCCAAAGAAGGGTGTATAACAGATCGGCTAAAATTAGACAGTTTCAAGTAGGAGACCGGGTGGCTGTCCTAATACCCACAGTGGAGAGCAAGTTCTTGGCCAGGTGGCAAGGCCCGTTTGAGGTAATAGAAAAAGTGGGTGAGGTGAACTACAAGGTACACCAGCCAGGGAAAAGAAAACCATACCAGATCTATCACGTAAATCTGTTGAAACCCTGGAGAGACAGAGAACAGGTATCCGCTGTGGTAGAGGTACAGTCAGGGGACCATGCAGGTATCGACCTGGTGCAGGTGGCTGCTACCCTAACTAGGCCCCAAACCCAGCAAGCAAAAGAGTTTCTGCAAAGAAATAGGGACATGTTTTCAGGGTTGCCGGGTCTCACCAACGTCATCGAGCATGACATTGTGACGGAACCCTGTATAAAAATCCGGTTAAGGCCTTACCGTATCCCAGAAGCTCATAGAGTGGCAGTGTCTGAAGAGGTCAAGAGAATGCTCGAGCTTGGAGTCATTGAAGAGTCGCAGAGCGAGTGGTCGAGTCCAATCGTGTTGGTACCAAACCCAACGGCACCCTCCGCTTCTGCAACGACTTCAGAAAACTTAATGAAATCTCCAAGTTTGATGCTTATCCAATGCCACGGGTAGATGAGCTAATTGAGAGGTTAGGTCCAGCCAGGTATATAACCACGCTAGACCTCACAAAAGGGTATTGGCAGATTCCCCTGACCAAGAAAGCCAGGGAGAAAACAGCTTTCTCTACCCCGGAAGGCCACTTCCAGTACAAAAGAATGCCATTTGGTCTACACTCTGCCCCGCTACATTCCAAAGGGCCATGGACAAAACTTTGCGTCCACATCAACGGTATACTTCGGTTTACCTAGATGACATAGTCATTTTTAGCACTGATTGGGAGTCCCATCTTCCCCGAGTTCAGGCAGTCGTAGACTCCTTGAGAAGAGCAGGATTCACCATCAATCCGGAGAAGTGCGCGATTGGAGTAGAGGAAGCCAAGTACCTAGGGTACATTGTGGGTAGAGGACTGGTGAAGCCCCAAATGAGTAAGGTAGAAGCCATACAGAACTGGCCCCGCCCCCTATCCAAGAAGCAGGTCAGAGCGTTTTTGGGCATAGTTGGCTACTACCGGAGGTTTGTCCCCAACTTTGCCACCATTGCTGCACCATTGACGGACTTGACCAAAGGCAGAAAGTCAGTGATGGTACAGTGGAATGACGATGCCGAAAAAGCTTTCCAGAAGCTTAAGACGGCATTGTGCCGGGATCCGGTGCTTGTGGCTCCAGATTTTTCTAAGGATTTTGTAGTACAGACAGATGCTTCAAGTGAAGGGCTAGGAGCAGTCCTGTCTCAAGTGATCAATGGGGAAGAGCACCCCATAGTTTTTCTAAGTAGGAAACTGACGGCAGCGGAGAAAAACTATGCGGTGGTGGAGCGGGAGTGTCTTGCCATCAAGTGGGCTTTAGACTCTTTACGCTATTTCCTCCTAGGTAGAAGGTTCCGCCTAGTGTCCGACCATGCCCCACTGACCTGGATGAGACAAAACAAAAACACCAATGCCAGGGTGACAAGGTGGTTCCTTTCTCTCCAGGAGTTCAATTTTGTGGTAGAGCACAGACCAGGGAGACAGCATCAGAACGCCGATGCCCTCTCCCGGGTCCATTGTATGATGTCGAGTGGTGCCTCCAACACCTCCGCGTTGAGGCAGAGGGGGGGGATATGTACAGGACGCCAAGGTTGGGTCCTGGACGGGTGCTATATAGCACCAGTATTTGGGCTGTGGTCCCTTTAAAAGGATTCGCAGCGTTGCTCAGGGGGTCACCCAAAATGGGTGAGGGGTTCCGGGAGTAGCCGAGCAGGAGAGGACTGACTCGCAGTCCTCTCTAAGTTAATAATAGTTATTTGGGACCCGGAATTTGGGAGGCTCTGAAGAGATATTCGGGTGGGAAAAGAGCCTCCCTCCCTGACCACAATGATTCAGCGCACAGGGGGTTAAGGCCTCCAGGAAGACAGCTCATAAAACAGGAAGTAGGGAAGAGTTGTTGGTGTGAGGAGGAGTAGGTGATTACACCTGTTAGCTGAGCTGTGTGGATGTCTGGAGGCTGCTAAAAGAACCTGCTGCAAAAAACTGTATGTGTTTTCCTTAACTTTGTTTTTGTGCTGAAGATAAGCTGTTTTTTTGTTATGCTGAAGATAAGCGGACTTTGTTTTTGTACTTTACCTGTGCGCTGAAGAAAGCCTTATTTTGATTTTTCTTTCAAATAAATGTCTTTTATTTTACAACTGACGGTTTATGCACTTAATCCCGTGGAGCTATTGTCCCCAAAGTTCACAATATATATATATATATTGGAAGATCATAAAGGTAAAAGCAGGACCAAATGATGTATGGCAGCAATGGAGAGGGGCTCCTCCCGCGGCAGCAACCAGCCCCAACCTCCTAAGCTTCACGAAATAAAGGGAAGGTAGGGGAAAAGAGTTACTCAACACAGGTAGATATCATGAATAAGAATAAGGTGAACATCACTAAAAGCACAAAATATAAATGTTTTTTTTTTTTTTTTTTCTCGTCACAAAGAAGGTGAACATCACTAATAGCACAAAATATAAAATACACTGGTTTTCCAATTTTTTTTTTTTTTTACACTAATTATAGGAAAGGAAAAGAAAGAAGTAGGGATTAAAGAGAGAGAGGAAATAACGCACGTAAAATAAATGGAGGTTGTAAATAGGCTCACAAAATATAAAGCAATCCAGATAGAAGACACAAATAAAAAAATAGGACACAAATTAGACACTAGAAGGGGGGGGGGGGGGGGGAGGGGGGCAACGGAAGGGCGAAGCTGGAGGAGCCAACTTCCAAAGATAAGAAAATAGTAAATTATTCTTGGTCCTCTTTATGCTATAGATGCAGACATACTATGTAAATGTTGAATGTAATAAGAAAAAAAAAAAAAAGAAAAAAGAGAAGGATAGTGTATAAAACTCATCTCAGCCGATGTCATCTTGCTTGTGGGCATTTGAAGCCCACAAGCAATCACTTCCTCCTTCCCTTGCTTCTGAGGAACCAGCATTCCTTGCCGGTTCCCATGCATGCTCAGTGGCTACAGCTACGAGTGGCGCAATCCTAAACGTTGGCATGACAATGGGTGGCGTCGCAAAATAACACAAGATTTCGCATCGGACCTCCGCAGTGACTCCTGGGATTAATTACACGAGATCCCAGGAGACACTGCGAATTACACAGGATATGATGCGGATACCCGTGTATAGACCGCCCACCGCCACAGGGAGAATGAAAAAAAGATCTTACAAAGATATGAGGTACGCTTCAATGAAAGATAATTAAACAGCCATTTATAACTATTTAAAGGACATAGAAACGATAGAGTGAAACATACTGTATTGTGTGCAGAACCGCTTTAACAAAATTTGTTGTAAAACAAAATTTGAAACGAAAAAAAAAATTGCACATGTCTAGACACTAGGACTTCCACAAAATGGCCGGCTATGGAAGCTATTGTTCTTCATGTTTCATTAGAGTGGATGTAAAGCCTGGATAACACCAGGGAACGGTTATAACCCAGATTAAGTTATTTTGTGCAGTATGTGTGCTGCTGGGGAGATTTCCTTACATGTCCTGTCCTGAATACACAACAGGAAACCTGAGGTAATCTCATCAAAGTCTATCTTAACCACTTCAGCCCCAGAAGAATTTACCCCCTTCCTGACCAGAGCACTTTTTGCGATTCGGTACTGCGTCGCTTTAACTGACAATTGCGCGGTCGTGCGACGTGGCTCCCAAACAAAATTGACATCCTTTTTTTTTCCCACAAATAGAGCTTTTTTTTTGGTGGCATTTGATCACCTATGTGGGTTTTATTTTATGCGCTATAAACACAAGAGAGTGACAATTTAAAAAAAAAAAAAAAAAACACACATGCTTTTTTTACAATTTGCTATCATTTATATATATATATATATATATATATATATATATATATATATATATATATATATATATATATATATATATATATATATATATAATATATATATATATATATATATATGTCTATATATATTTTTTTTTTTTTTTCTCCCCCTCAGTTTAGGTCGATGCCTTAAAAAAAAAAAAAAATTTGCAATAAGCGATTGATTGGTTTGCGCAAAAGTTATAGCGTTTACAAAATAGGGGATAGTTTTATTAATAATTTTTTTTTTTTTTTTTTTTTACTAGTAATGGCGACGATCAGCAATTTTTATTGTGACTGAAACATTATGACGGACACATCGGACATTTTTGACCCATTTTTTGGGACCATTGTCATTTATACAACAATCAGTGCTATACAAATGCACCGATTCCTGTGTAAATGACACTGGCAGTGAAGGGGTTAACCACTAGGTGGCAGTGTAGGGGTTGAGTGTGTCCTAGGGGTGTGTTTCTAACTGTGGGGGGCGTGGCTGTGTGTGACAAGTCCCTGATCTCTGCTCACAGGGAGCAGAGATCAGCGACACTGTCACTAGGCAGAGCGGGGAGAAGCTTGTTTACATTAGCATCTCCCTGTTCTTCCTCCCCGTGATACGATCGCGGGTATCCCCGCGGCGATAAAATCCGCACGACCCGACTCACGGAGGACCCCCTTAAAGGGCAACGTACAGGTACGCGATTCTGACACTGACACACACCCACACAATGTTTGGGGGTTTTTTTTTTTTTTTTGCTAGAAAATTTAAGATTTTAACATGTAGGAGAGGAGTGCCAGAATAGGCATGGTATGGAAGTGGTTAAGTCTGGTACTCCCTCACACATTTTTTTGTTGGAGATAAAAAAAAAAAAATGGAAGCCAATACACCTGGATATGTACGTACGGTGTTATTGCTGAACAAGGTGATATCGCCCTCATTGCCAGTATAGAAGAGGATGGGGCCCCCAGGCTTCTTCCAGTGGGTTTCAGACACCAGGTACCGCTGTTTAAATGTGGCATCCTCTGCAAATCCCAAGTGGTCAATCTGTAAGAAACCAATAAAAAGCATTGAAGCCATGCAGTAATTATATTAAGGCACCACTCAACCCAGGTCTAAAAAAAAAAAAAAAAAAAAAAACATTGAAATATAAAATTAAAAAAAAAAAAAAAAAAAAAAGCACACACAACACAAAACACCCACACACCAATTTAAACAGAAGCCAACTAACCTACTAGCCTGCTTGGCTGAAGTTAGGCTTTAAAGCGTATCTAAACCCAAAAACAAATAAAAAAGGATTTATACAGTACCAACAGTTTACGCAGCGCTTTACAAAAGGGCAGACAGTACAGATATAATAGAATACAGTAGGAATAAGAGGGCCCTGATCGTTAGAGCTTACTATCGCAGCTTACCAGTCCTTAGATTTTGTGGCTGCATTTGTTTGTTTTTTGTTTTTTTTTTCCTGGCCTTTTTGCCCTTTATTCTCCCCTGGTAATCCTGCAAATAACACACTTCCCTTCCTGGTGGGGCTATGATAACTATCCAGTGCATCAATGGAGGGAGCCATGGTTGCTAGAGAACTGCAACAAGTCTTCCACGTGTCATCTCCATTAGGCCCCTTTCATACTTTTGCGACTTCAACGTCGCACGATTCCAAGGAATGCCTGTGTAAGTGGCATCAAAATCGGACCAGAGTAGTGCAGGGACTACTTTGAAGTCGTACTAATACGAATGGCTGTCATTGGAAATCATGGGGAATGACTTGTCATGCTACTTTTCAGTCCCAAATCGTGGGACAAGTCGTATAAGACGAGGAAAAAAAGGGGACTTAGAAAGATTTTTATTTTTTTTAAACAAAAACTACCTTTTACAAACAAGTTATTCTTACCTGCTCTGTTCAATGGTTTTGCACAGAGCAGCCCTGATACTTCTCTTCTCAGGTCTCTCCTGGCTCTGCCCTGCTGCTGAGTGCCCCCCATGGCAGGCTGCATGCTATTGGGGCACTTAAGCAGGCTCACTCCCAAGCCACGCTTTGCGTCTCCATTGACAGGGTGGCTCAGCCCCGCCCCCGCTCTTTCCTCACTGGTGTGATTGACATTGGCCCCTGCTTGGGTCTCTGAACCAGTAAGGAGGGAGAGAGTGAGCATGCTGCCATGCACAGTGCTCAGGTAAGTATGGGGGAGGGGGGGCTGTCTACACACAGAAGGTTTTTTACTTTAATGCATGAAGGTAAAAAAAAAGGTAGCTACTCCTGAAACAAAAATGGCAGCTTTTGCTAAATCTTTCTTGCCTGGCTATCATGCTGACCCTTTGGCCATCATAAATCAAATCACATTTGGAGATATGGTCATCAGTGGTTGCCCATATACTTATCTCTAGACATGGGAGCTGTCAAAAAATGTTTAGTTTCGTATAAAAAAAATTGTAATTCGTGTACGAAATTTAATTCGGATTCGTACGAATATCGACACTCTATGAATAATAATGAATTATCCGAAAACGTATTAACGTTACATAACACAAGTCTATTGTCCATTGTTCACCAATCACTCAGAGGAAGTACGAAATTTAATTTACCAATACGAAATTTCGTACTTCCTCTGAGTGATTGGTGAACAATAGACTTGTGTTATGTAACGTTAATCCGTTTTCGGATAATTAGTTATTATTCGTAGAATGTCGATATTCGTTATACTGAATCTCGAATTCATTTGAATCATTTGTTATATCCGCTATAATTTCTTTCATATTAGTTGAAATTAGTCATTTGGTAGTTTGGATTCTGAACATTTGGATTCGAAATTCGTAAACGAAAATTTCGTACAGAATTCGTAAAAATTCGTAATTCGGATTCGTACGAATTTCGAAAAATTTGTACGAATTTCCGATTCGTACGAAACTAAATCGCACATGTCTACTTATCTCCTGACAGATTCATTTTAAAAACATAATAGGCTTCACAGTACTGGGCCTGGCAGCCAGATTTGTCAAGACATGGTCAACAGGATTAAACGCATCTTCATTTCTGTGAAAGCGAACCTAACGAGAGCCAGATTCAAACACAAGTTTTAATGAACCAAAAAGAAAAAAAAGTGACCGAGACCTCATTGGTTTATCACCCACTGACACTTTGGAAATTAGGTTGTCAAAATATTTGGTGAATCCAGGAGGTTAAAGGGTCATTTTCAGAGGTCTTGACCTCCAGATGTCTTGTCTTTGTTCTTAAATGTTGCGGTATCGAAGCTTCAGCTGACCTCCCTTTTCTGCTCTAAAACGAACTACAATCATCTAAGGCACCTTAACCAGAGTTTTTTTGTAGCCATGATTAAAAATAAAAAAGAAGGGAGGTTTTGTTTTGATGCAAAAAGTTCCAAAAATAGGCAACGAAAGGGTGAAGGTTGGAGTTGGTAGTGAGAATCAGAAATAGGTTAAAGATGTTGACTTGTGGCCAAAGTTCAGACAGACAACCAACCAAAAATAAAAAAAACTCCCCACATATGGCCACTAAAGGCACCCGTTAGGCCACTCATGCTCAAGTTTGCAGAAAATGCCAGCAAAAGAGGGTGTGTGGGAGAAACGATCACTGGTTTGTATTATGCCTGGCTGGGGCATCTGTGGTGGACCACGGTACATCCATGAACAGCTAATTATCAGAATTGGCAAGATTGGGCAAAAAAGTTACGTTCCCGGCATACCGTAGAATGCTAGCTGTCACATTGGTTGTGCTCTCAACCAAACTGTCGAACCACCCAATGGCTGGAGTCATAACTGATCACATGTGCAGCATCATGGCAGTTGAAGATTATACAGAGACCAAGATGGCAGCTTCCTTGGCTGAAAATGATAGGAGGGTTTACTTCCGCTTTAAGGCCCATACACACGATCAGACTTTTTGACAACAAACATGCAAATTAGTTGTTTTAAAGGCAATATCCGACCGTGTACGATCCATCGGACAACATTTTTACGGTTTTCATCGGACAAAAGTTCGCTCTGCAAACAAACTTTTTGGCATGGAGCAAAGTCCGATCGCGTGTACAGAAAACCCATCGGTCTTAAGTCCAAAAGTACAAACACGCATGCTCAGAACCAAAAGATCAGGACAATACAGAAGTTGACCAAAGGGTGGCGGTAAAGAGCAGAAAAACCATGCGATTTGGTGAAAGTTGGATGAAAACGTCCTGCCGTGTGTATGCAATACAAGTTCACGACCAACGCCCTTTGGACAGAAATCCACAAAAAAGTTTGTTTAAAGTCCGATCGTGTGTATGAGGCTTTAAGATGACCATAGATGGATGGTTTTCGTTTTTGATCAGCCAAACCAGACAAAATTTTAATCCATCTATGGCCAGCTTTAGGAGTTTCCAAAATTATTAAAACTGCCACTAGATGAAGAGAATTGCCTACTGAAGCATACATTTCCAGTAAGAAGTGTGTAAACAAAAGGATACCTTTAAATATCATTAAAGTATAATACAATGAACATGAATCCCTTGCAGTAATGATGTCCATCCTGTCTGAGGAGCTTCCTCAGCTGAGGGAGATAGGAGGTAACAAAGAGGATTTCCTTATTTCACCCACGCTGTGCCTGCCAAGTAAGGCGCAGGAAGAGAGATTCCCCGGTTCATGCACACGATATGCTGAACTTACAAAATAACAGTGCCATAGGGTTACATGGTAAGAGGACCTGCAATTATCTCGAGAATACCTACTGAACTACATGGTGGAAAGCTGCAGAATGAACGTTCTACAAAACATGCAGATTGTGTCAGTTGAACATTTTGTCCTACGAAGGTGGTACAACCAATGACCATATCAAATGCATACCTTCTGGGGTTGTTGTAGTTTTGATTCTCAAACTCCAAGAGGGAAGAAAAAGGTATAGACCCCTAGGGGGGAACATGGCCAGTGGAGCCATACTGCCTTAGGACAGGAAATGCTGAGCATCCACATAGTGGCCTCATCTGCCGACTCCTTCAGAGAGATTAATAATTCCTAAAAGTATCTAAAAAACTAAAAATAAAACTTTGTTTTTGATAAGAGTGGCGAGAGGTCAGAAGCCCCATGTGTCCCCATTGGGGATTCACCATCTCAATAAAGTTCACCTTTGATAGAGGTTCTAACCCTTCAATGTCCAAAACGAATAAAAGTTTTGCCTTTAGTTATACTGCAAGTTGCGAGGTGGGGCATCCATGGATCAAGCTTGCTTTTCCAGCACATCTCGCGGATGCCCGATTAGATTAAGGATTTGAAGGCCAAGTCAATACCTTGAACTCGTTGTGTACCTCAAACCATTCTTCAATGTCTCAGTCCAAGCCACGTTTTTCCATTGCTCCATGGTTCAGTTCTGATGCTCATGAACCCATTGTGGCCACGGTCGGCACGGCACAGCAAACTGCGTTGCGCCCCCTCCCAAATCACCCAATTCCCTGAAAGTATTGGATCCAGGCATGTTGGTTGGTAGGGCTCACTGTAACCATCTACACCAAATAAATATTCTCCCTTATTGCTAATCAGTTATAATTATAAATTTGTGAAAAGGGGCTGGTCTGGTTACTACAGAGTAACTTCAGCTCTCCGCCTCCTTTTTCCTGACATCTCAGACAAGCTTTATAAAATTAAAGGGGAACTAAAAGATTAGTTGTTGGTAAAGAAAAAAAAAGGCTTTTGGCTAGATTATTTTGGGGAGGTCATATCTTAGCTTTAAGATCCTTGGTGCCAAAGCACCCTGAAAATCCCACAATGCATCTGTAGCGGCCATAACCCCTGGGGGCGGCTGTAAATTTTCTGTACTTACCAATGACCTCCTTCTTGTAGCTCTTCATTCGTTGTCTAGGGGTTCTCAGGGTTAGTACCCAGTAACTTCAGAAGCTGAACACGCAAAAGTCCTTTTAAGGATTTTTATTTGCAGGGGTAACGTTCAACTATAACACAGTCTCTCAATTGGGAATAGAGGGCAAGGGTGATAAAATTCAGGCACTTCAGAACTGCTGACATCAATTGAATGTCTATTTAAATAGCCCGGAGAGTAGCCACTCGCAACTGGGCACTTCACTGCTGGATAAACCTCTAACTGTAGATTTAGCAGCCAACAAGTGACTCGAAAATATTGCAAAGTCTCTGCCACAGACTAGGTTGTAACTGAAGATAAATTAGGAACTTTTCCCACGGTACCTGGATCTCTCAGCCTTCTTGGCGATACCATAAGAAATGTGGATTCTCTAGTGTCCATACAACTTCAGCTCCCAGGCTCTTACCGAGCAGCCAGCTTCTTGGCCCTCCTCCGAAGAGTCCTCCCCTGGTCGCTTGTACGAGTTGTTGTGTCTCTACAATGCTGAGAGCACATTGGGACGCCTCCGAATCCTCCTACAGTTACTGGGCCTCGAGGCTCGGGAAAGGACGGATCCCCACCCCAGACCATGAGGGCCTCTGGGGCTGGTCAAGATGACCATGCTCACGGGGATGGCAGACACTCCTGGGTCCGGGACCCCTCACAGGGTTGGTCCAGACTGGAACCAGGAATAAAAAGAGCAAGCCGAACCCTGAACACGTGACTGTAGCATCTTAAATACCCCTTCCCAGACTACACAGCGGCCACTGATTGGCTCAGAGAAAGATGGGTACATAACACGTCCAACCAGGTTTGGTTCTCAGCCTGTCACAGGTGCCTCGCTGCACCTATGACCAGGCAGAACTCCAGTACAGCCCAGCCAAACTGATGCCAAAGTAAAAGACCTAAACAATTAACCCCCAGAACTCCGTTACAGTTCTGAAAAAACTAAATTTGCATTATAGCGCACACTTTAGAAAAGTGACGGCGCTACACATCCAATAAGTGTGCCCTAGCACCGGCTTCTTAAAAGGCATGCGTACTACAGGCTCGGATAGCAGACTGCGACAAAGTTTGGAAAAAAAAAGAGCTCAAAGTATTTTTCTCCCAAGCTAAGCCTAGCTGTGCTCTACACCACGAGTCTCCATTGTCACATCAGCAGTCGTAGTTGAACTTCTGGCCCTCTTCAGGGTGTGAAATTGCTCAGGAAACATGACACTGCTGCAGTCCCAGCTGGCGAAGAGATCAGGAGATCTACAGATGGGACACCACTGAAAAAGTAATTATCAGAACCCTTGGCACAAACCACTTCATTGTCTTCAGATGAGAAAACAAAGCGTGATGAATCCCGTAAGAGCTCCCCTGTGGTTCCAGAACATCATTATGATCATATGGGGGGGGGGGGTACATCTGCATCACCACGTATCTAGCAAGGCAAAGAGTAATGTGCGAAGTGCAACAATCTGAGAGGGAGGAGAAGAGGGAGAAAGAAGGTATACATTACCAAAAGTCATGGGACGCCTGCCTTTACACAAACTTTAATGGCATCCCAATCTTAGTCTGTAGGGTTCAATATTGAGTTGGCCCTCCCTTTGCAGCTATAACAGCTTCAACTCTTCTGGGAAGGCCGTCCACAAGGTTTAGGAGTGTGTCTATGGGAATGTTTGACCATTCTTCCAGAATCGCATTTGTGAGGTTGGATGAGGAGGCCTGGCTCGCAGTATCTGTTTTTATTCATCACAAAAGGTGTTCTATCGTGTTGAGGTCAGGACTGTGCAACCCAGTCAAATTCCTCCAACCCAAACCCGCTCATCCATGTCTTTATGGACCTTGCTTTGTGCACTGGTGCGCAGTCATGTTGGAACAGGAAGGGGCCGTCCCCAAACTGTTCCCACAAAGTTGGGAGCATGAAATTGTCCAAAATGTCTTGGTATGCTGCACGCCCAGGGCCGGTGCTACCACTAGGCAAACTAGGCAGCCGCATGTGGCGCCCGGCCACTGGTGTTCCTACTCTCTTCTCTCTGCAGCAAGCAACTAAGTCTCAGCATCAGCAGGCAGCCGGAGCTCCTTTCGCACATAGTGTCAGAAGCGCAGCGGTGGCCGAAAACGGTGTCTGTGTCCCGAATGAGTGGAAGCAAGCAAACATTCATTGATGGGCGCTGGTGAGGCTCCATTTGATGGGCGCTGGTGAGGCTGCAATTGATGGGCGCTGGTGAGGCTGCAATTGATGGGCGCTGGTGAGGCTGCAATTGATGGGCGCTGGTGAGGCTGCAATTGATGGGCGCTGGTGAGGCTGCAATTGATGGGCGCTGGTGAGGCTGCAATTGATGGGCGCTGGTGAGGCTGCAATTGATGGGCGCTGGTGAGGCTGCAATTGATGGGCGCTTGGTTTAAAAGGTGGGGTATACATAGGCAGGGCAAAGAGAGTGGAGTCAGGGGTGGAGCCAATGGGGGGGGCAGCAAAATTAAGTTTTGCCTAGGGTGTCAAAAATCCTTGCACCAGCCCTGCTGACGCCTTAAGAGTTCCCTTCACTGGAACTAAAAGGACCAAGACCGACCCCTGAAAAACAACCCCACACCATAATCCCCCCTCCACCAAATGATTTGGACCAGTGCACAAAGCAAGGTCCATAAAGACATAGATGAGTGAGTTTGGGGTGGAGGAATTTGACTGGCCTTCACAGATCTATTTTTTTTTTTTTTTGGAGGAAATTAATCTGAAAATTTATCATTGCATTTAACTCTATACTGCCTTGCTAAATTAGCCTGATCCTGAAAAGGTTATCCCCCCTCCCCCAAACCAGAAAGGAGAATATGAAAGAGAACACTTGCAGATTACATATAACAGAAGGCAGATTCAGTTCTCTATTGGCCTACCACACACACATACAGACATTGTACGTTGCTGCACTGGCAAGCTTAAAGCAGAACTTAAAGAGGGAGTCCCGCAATTTTTTTTTAAAACTCAGCAGCTACAAATACTGCAGCTGCTGACTTTTAAAATAAAGACACTCACCTGTCACAGGGTCCAGGGATGTCGGCAACCGAGGCCGAACCGTCCCTCGGATGCTGCCACCGCCATCATGGGTATGGGAATCAGGAAATGAAACCTTGCGGCTTCACTTCCCGGTTCCCTACTGTGCATGCACGAGTTGCGCAATGCAATAGGAATGCTCCGCGCTGTCTCTGGGACCCGTGTGTGTCCCAGCAGACGGTGCGGCGGGACAGGAAAAGGCATAGACTCCCGTGGGAGTCTATGCCCAGAAGTGGGTGCAAATACCTGTCTTAGACAGGTATCTGCACCCCCCTCCCCCCTGAAAGGTGCCAAATGTGACACCGGAGGGGGGGGGGGGTTCCGATGAGCGGAAGTTCCCCTTTAGGGTGGAACCCCGCTTTAAGACATTATACTTGCCTCCTCTCTAATGGTCCGAATAACTACTGGACTTCAAAAACATAAAAGTGTGTACAAGGTGACCTGAAGAGGGCTGTGTACAGTAAAATATCCTCACAATTTTACAGATTTGGAGCGCTTTTGCAAAGAAGAGTCGCAAGATGTACTGTGCTGACTCCTACCCCGAAAGACTGAATGCGGTCATGAAATTCGTTTATGCACCCATATTACTGTATTGTAAAAATATGTACTCTGCAGAAACTGCGATGCGAAAACTAATCTACCAAACGGCCAAAACCCAATGGCACCATTCTGTACGCCTACTCCTGGACCTTTCTGCTGCCTTGGATACAGTTGACAACCCACTCCTCTTCAAAAAAACTCCATGCCTTTGGTCTCTAGGACTGTAGTCTTTGCTGGTTCTCTTACTACCTATCCAACGGCATCTTTAGACCCCTTTCACACTGGCAGTGCCAGCCGTTAGTGCTAAAGCTCTGCTCGTTTTAGTGGAGATTTTTCGGCCTCTAGCGGGGCAGTTTTTAACCGGGAACATTTTTTTTTTTTTAAAGTGTAAAAACTCCAGTTTTGCTGCACTTTGAAAGCCCTGCCCATTCAATGAAAGGGGCCAAAAGATTCTGCTTGCAGGACTTTTCATAACGTCCTGCAAGCGCACCACTCCAGTGTGAAAAGACACACTACAGTGCAGGGCCGGGACAAAGGGTGGGCAGGAGGGGCGGCTGCCCCTGGCGCAATAGTTTATTGCAGGGGTGGGGGGCACCCTGACCCCAACCCTAAGGGAAAGGGGGGGGCGCAGTTTGGCATCTTTGCCCTGGGCGCTGGATGACCTTGTCCCGGCACTGCTACAGTGAATGGGAGGAGGTTTTCAGGTGCTTTGCAGAGGCCATTTCTAGCACTAAAGCACCTTAAACCACCCCAATTTGAAAGTAGTCTTATGGCTACTTATATTTCTACTTTCTCCTTCTCTGTTGGGGTCCCCCAAGGTTCTGTTCTTGGACCTCTCCTATTCTCAAATCTATACCTCCTCCCTGGGTCAGCCTCCCATGGGTTCCAACACCACCTCTATGGTGAGGACACCCAATATCTCTCTACCCCTCAACTCATTCCCTGCGTCTCCTCACAGATCACTAGACATGTGCACTGACAAAAAATTTGTTCATTTCCATTCCATTTGTTTTTTTTGCTTTTTCCGTTAATAAAAAAAAATAAAATTAGATTTTTCAGATTTCCGAATTTCAAAATTTGAAAAATTTGAAAGTCCAGAAACTTTAAAATCTGAAAAAAGAAAGAAAATCTGTTTATTTCGAAACAATAACCAACTATTAAATTATAGTTAATGGAATTTCCTTTCAAATTTGGCTGGTAGTGAACGAATGCCGCATCTAAACAAATGGAACGGAACAAAATAATTAATAAAAAGGTTTTATTATTATTAGATCGTTACGTTCCATTTGTTTAGATGCGGCATTCGTTATTTCGGATAATTCGCAACTTTAGATAAATTCGTACTCGTTGCGTTCACTACCAGACAAATTTGAAAGGAAATTCCAATACCTATAATTTAATAGTTAGTTATTATTTCGAATTAAACGGATTTTCTTTTTTTCAGATGTTAAAATTTTCGGACTTTCAAATTTTTTTAATTCCGAAAGTCCAAAAATTGAAAAGTCCGGAATTAACGAATTCGTCAAAAAAAAAACGAATTCGTAACTAAACGAATTGCACGTCTACAGATCACTAATTTACTAATCAACATATCAGTCTGGATGTCAAACCACTTTCTCAAACTCAATCTATTCAAAATTAAGCTCACAATATTTCCTCCCCCACGTGCCCCATTCCCCTGATCTCTCTGTCATTGGCACAACTATCAGCTCATCCGCGCATTCCAAGGTTCTAGGTGTAATCCTGGACTCTGAACTATTCTTTAAGCCTCATGTCTAAATCTTGCTCCCGCAAACATCTCCAAAAATAAGTCCCTTTCTAACCAAGGGCACCACAAAGCCCTTATGTTTACTCCCCTGGTCATCTCGCGCCTCGACTACTGCAACTCCCTCCTCATTGGCTCACCTTTACATAGGCCATCCCCCCTCCAGTCTGTTATGAATGCTGCTACCAGGCTCATCCACCTCACCAACCGTTCAGTGTCTGCTACCCCTCTCTGCCAATCCCTCCATTGGCTTCCACTCACCCAACAAATGATATACTAACAATAACTCACAAAGCCATCCACAGAGCTAACCTAGTCTCAAACATATTTACCCAAATCTTTCTCTTCGTTCCTTCCAAGACCTCCTGCTCTCTAGCTCCCTTGTCACCTCCTCCCATGCTCACCTCCAGGACTTTTCCAGAGCCTCTCCCTATGGAACTCCTTATACCAATCTGTCAGATCATCTCCTACTCTGTTTGCTTTTGGACAATCCCTTTATAACCCTTCTCTTCAGAGAAGCCTATTCTGTCCCCACCCAACAACTGTACTTTTATTTTCTCCATCCGACCATCCCCCACAGTTATTACCTTTTGGATCAATTGATCCTCCCTCTTAGATTGCAAGCTCCAATGAGCAGGGCCCTCCGATTCCACCGGTGTCAAATTGTACGATCTGCCCTGATGTTGTAAAGCGCTGCGCAAACTATCGGCACTATAGAAATCCTGTATAATAATACAGTCTCTTTAAAGATATTTTTGGAGTTTTTAACCGCTTGCCGACCGCTAGGCAAATGGTACGTCCCTCTAAATTTGCCGCCTTTTGTGTGCGCCTGCGGTTCCCGTGAACTCTGTGTTCTCCGGCGGCCCGCGATTGTGGTGTGGAGCGGCAGACCGGGGAGATGTAAACAAGGCATTTCCCCATTCTGCCTTGTGTCATGACAGATCTACTGCTCCCGGTCATCGCTGTCATGTCCTAGGTAGTGTGTGTGTGTGTGAGAGTGAGTGAGTGAGTGAGTGAGTGAGTGAGTGAGTGAGTGAGTGAGTGAGTGAGTGAGTGAGTGAGTGAGAGAGAGAGAGATATAGATATATATATATATATATATATATATATATATATAATCTATCTCACACACACACACACACACACACACACACACACACCTAATAAAAAAAAAAAAAAAAAAAAAAACACACACACACACCACTATCCCCCATTTTGTAAACGCTATAACTTTTGCGCAAAGCAATCAATATACGCTTGTTGCGATTTTTTTTTTTTTTTTTTTACCAAAAATATGTAGAAGAATACATATTGGCCTACAATGAGGAGAGAAAAATAGCTTTTTTCCCCTAAAATTGTGGCTCTTTTTTTAAATTTATTTATTTATTAAATAGCGCAAAAAATAAAAACTGCAGAAGGTGATCAAATACCATCAAAAGAAAGCTCCATTTGTGGGGAAAATTTATAAAAAAAGTCAATTTTGTTTGGGTACAACGTCGCACGACCACGCAATTGTCAGTTAAGGCGACACAGTGCCGAAATCGCAAAAAGTGCTCTGGTCAGGAAGGGGGTAAAAATCTTCCGGGTTAATAAAAAATAAAATTTAATACATAAAATAGCTGCGCTAATAACTTGTGAACAATATAATAACTAAATAATGGTGATTAGTCAATAAAGTGTCCAAACAGGAAGAAATCCTTAATATCGTGTCTCTTGGGGTGATAGATGATAAAAACCCAATGTGTACCTTCCATGGTGTTTGTCATCCATCACAGATGATACAAGGCAGGATAGATCCATGGTGACAAGTACACACTATAGAGGGATATGCTTTGTTCACATTTCAGGTCTGAGGTTTACAACCACGTTTGGATTGAGTAGAGAGAATCTGTGTCCCATTAGCAGAATTTCCTTCACTTCCTATGGTGTAGGCATTTTTACAGGGGACCAAAAAAATAAATAAAATAAAAAGCTAGGTTCTAACCCTTCCCTACTAGAACACAGAGTACACATATTCTTTAATGATTACTTACTGACACTTACTTTATCGTTAATACGGGTCAGATGTTCTTCCCTGCTGAGTAAGTGTTTACCTACATTACACATCAGTGTGCAGAAAGATCACACGGCTGGCTGGAGATATTCCAACTGAAAAACAAGTGGCAGACTGAAGAACTACCAAAGCGGGGGGTGTCAAACTCAAAGTCCTAGGGGGGGACGCATCAGCAAAAAAGGACAAGGGGCCAGTTGTATATCTTAAGCCTCGTACACCCGATCGGATTTTTGTCAGGGAATTGTGTGATGACAGACCGTTTGCCTAAAATCCGACCGTTAGTACGCTCCATCAGACAATTGTTGTCCAACTTTCGGCCAACAAACGTTGGCTGGCAGGCTAGTAAATTTTCGGCAGACAACGGTAGACATGTGCACAATAGAAAAATTTGTTTATTTTCTTTAGTTTCCGTTGATTCGTAAATTCGTAAGTCGTCGGTGTTCGTAACGATTCGTATTTTCGTAAGAGTTATTTTTTTCGTTGATTCGTTTTTCCGTTAGTTTAATTTTAGTTTATTCGAAATTCGGACGCATTCGTATTTTCGTAGATTTAGCTACATTCGTACTTTCGTTAGATTGATTTATTCGTAACATTGTTTTCGTAGATTCATAATCGGAGCATAATTCATAATTTTATGTAATGTGTATGCTATTATTACATTGTAAGAGACACGGAAAATTATGAATCGAAAAAAAAAAAAGTTACGAATGTACAAATTTTTTCGTTCAATCTATTCGAAGCACGTTAAGCAGCGCCATTGTAAGAGACACGGAAAATTACCAATTCAACAAAAAATAAAAAGTTACGAATGTACGAATTTTTTTCGTTCATTTTGATTTTCGGATTTTCTTCTTTCGTAGCTTCTAATTTGGTTATTTCAGATTTTCGTTGTTTTTCGTATTCGTTCGATTCGAACATTCATTAAAATTTTTAGCGAATCGTTCGTTCATTCGTACGATAACGAATTTTAAAGAAGAAAAAAACGAAACGAATTGCACATGTCTAGACAACGGTCTGTTGTCAGATTTTCCTATCGTGCGTACACAAGGCCGTCACATAAAAGTCCAAAGTACAAAACACACATGCTCGGAATCAATGCTCAAACACGACAAAGAGTGGCGCTCAAGAGCTGAAATTCCATGTAGTATGTCACTACGTTTGGGTTTGTTGGCCGACAATTGTGTGCAAGACAAGTTCCTGGCACACGCCCTTCAGACAAAAGTCTGACGCTTTGTTGGCCAACAATCCGATCGTGTGTACGAGGCTTAAGACTATATCTACCCTTTATCATATTAAATAATTGCCTCTGCATTTAATAACTGTTTTTTTAGTTGAAGTAATAATTAGCTCAGAGTTCAAGAGTGCGCTGTGGACAGAGTGTAGGGTTCAAAATGGCTCTGTGAACAGAGTTCATAGGTGAACTACATGCGGGGGGGGGGGGGGGGGGGGGGTTCAGCTCACCCCACCAGCTAACACCCCTCCACTATACTAGGTGGGAGGCTTTCATTGAATTTCTCAAAGCAGGTGTTCAGCAATAGTATAGATATAAGAATATAAATAGTATAGATATAAGAATATAAATTCTTACATAAACCTATTAAAGTGACTGGCCTCAGGGGATACACAGAGGAGACAAATCATCCTACATAAGTTGTACCAGTTTTATCTACATCCACTTAAAAGGGTTGAATTTAAAGCTTGTCTGAGCGTTCAGAAAAAGAAAAGAAAAAAGTATATATATATATATATATATATATATATATATATATATACACACACACACACATTATATATATATATATATATATATATATATATATAATGTGTGTATGTATATATATATATATATATAAATATATATATATATATATATATATATATATATATATATATATAATATATATATATATATATATATATATATATATATACTTAGTACTCTTATTAGAGACGAGTACACACTATGCGATGCATAGTAGTTCATTATGCTTTACCTTTGCAGGGAAACAAAGAGGAAGTAAAACCCATCAGGGTTTACTTCCTCTTTAAGGCTTCATGTACACTTGGCCATCATTTACTGCAGCCACGGGAAACCATTTTCCCGTAGCCGACAGTCAAAATGTTCCCATCATGAAAGACTATTCAGAAGAGGGGAGGTTGCAGCTCCTAAACTCTGTTAAAAGCCTATATGTACATGGACACACAGATTTTTATGGAGTGAAGTTTAGAAAAAAAATAAAATAAATAAAAAAAAAAAAAAAAACACCACACACAACCTCTAAAAAACACAGCATGTAAACGAGGCAAACAGTTAGGCCCCTTTCACATGGACGGACCGTTCAGATCCGCCTGTCAGTTTTGACGGCGGATCTGAACGGGCGCTCCATGTTAGTCTATGGAGCGTCGGATGTCAGCGGAGACATCTCCGCTGACATCCGATCCGCCAAAAGCAGACGTATGGCCCCACGTCCAGATCCGTCGCTGGCGGATCGGATGAGATCTGATGAAAAAACGGACACACTGTCTGTTTTCATCCGATCTCTCCATAGAGACCAGCGGCGCTCGCAAGCCCCCCCCCCCCCCCCCCGCTCAGTGAGCGGAGAGAGGCTTGTCATCCGCCGGCTCAGCGGAGATCAACGGAGAGAGATCTCCCGCTGAGCCGGCGGACAGAGGCGGTCTCCGTGGAAGCGGAGTCCGCCTCGGGTGAAAGGGGCCTTACTGTCAAAAATAAATAAGTAAATTTAAAAAAATCGTTCAGGAGAGGTTTTAAAAACGTCCTGTGTACAAGCCTTATCGTACTTTGACTACAAGCACTTTTCCAATAAAGTGGACCTACGCTTTGCCAATGCAGCAAACAAACAAGTTCACTTAAAAAGGACAGCTTCAACTTTCAGAAAGTTCCCCTTTAATGGCTACTTCTAATCCCCCCCCCCCCCAAGTGCAACAAATGTTTTAGCACTAGCATTTTTTTGGGGGGGGGGGGGGGTGGCTGTACACCGATGGAGCACTAGTGGCCATCAGAAGTATGGCTGCCTAATGGGAATGAGTGGGGCCCATGGAGTACATGTACAGTGGGTAAACACACATTAGGTTACTGGGTGGGCTACAATAGGCGTTGGGAAAAGGGGGGGGGGATAGTGAATAAACACCCCTCACCCCTTCCACCCATTTAAGTAACGGCCCCCTATTGCTGCCTTCTCATTCCCCAGTAATGGCCACCTATTCCTGCCTCCCCTTAATGGCCCCCCATATTCTTATTCCTCCCCCCATGTCCCAGTACTGGTCTCTTATCCTGTCTCAGCAGCTTGTTGCAGTAAATATGGCATCGTTAAAGTGTTACTAAACCCAGTAATATGAAAGTCGTTCACCTGCCTACATATTGGTATGGATGTCACACCACTTTCTCAAACTGAGCTTGTAATGTTTCCTCCTTCCCGGTTGCCCCCCCCCATGACTTTACCATTAAGATCAACAGCACCACCATTGGTCCCTCCACACACGCCAGGGTGTAATCCTTGACGCTGACCTCTCCTTCAGCCCCCACATCCAATCACTGGCTAAATCCTGCCGCCTTCACCTCCGCAACATCTCCAGAAGTCAACCCTTCCTGACTAATGACACCACAAAGCAACTTATTCACTCCTCGATTATTTCCCACCTTGACTACTGCAACTCCCTCCTTGATAGCCAACCCCAGTGTTTCTCAACGCCAGTCCTCTAGGAGCACCAACAGGTCATGTTTTCAGGATTTCTTTTGCACAGGTGGTTTGATCAGTTTCACTGCCTTAGTAATTACCACAGCTGTTGTTTCATTTGAGAGAATTCCTGAAAACATGACCTGTTGGTGCGCCTTGAGGACTGGAGTTGAGAAACACTGGGCTACCCTTAAGCAGGCTATCCCCCCCCCCCCCCCCTTCAGCCTATTATGAATGCTACTGCTAGACTAATACACCTCACTAACGGATCTGCCGCCCCTCTCTGCCAATCCCTTCACTGGCTTGCCCTACCCCACCGTATAAAATTCAAAATGCTAACCACAACATACAAGGTCATTCACAACATCGCCCCATCTACATCACCAACCTCAGCTGCAGATATCTCCAAAATAGTCCCCTCCGCTCCTCCCAGGACTTCCTGCTCTCTATCTCCTTGTTACCTCCTCTCATGCTCATCTTAAATACTTCTCCAAAGCCTCTCCCATCCTCTGGAACTCCCTGCTCCGGTATATCCAATCAGCCCCTAACCTGTCCACCTTTAAGAGATCCCAAACTCACTTATTCAGGGAAGCCTATCCCACACCCACCTAACAACTGCCCCCCCCTCCCCATCAAATCATTCCCTGCATCTATTAGCTTTTGTACCACCACCCCCTTCTTTTAGAATGTAAGCTCTATGAGCCGGGCCCTCCTGTATTGAACTGTACTGTAATTGTGTTGCCCCCCTCCCTCTACATTGTAACACACTGCGTAAACTGTTGGCACTATATAAATCATGTATAATAATAATATTATTATTAATAATAAATACTCAGACCTTGCTAAGAGAGACCCTGCACTGCAGGAGAATCTGTCCATACATACATGCTTTACTGCACATACTAAACCTACAACAATAAAATCTGTCTAACACTTTAAAGTGGGGTTGCCACCAAAAAAAAAGTGGCTTAAAAAAAAAAAAAAAAAAAAAAAATAATTGGGAAAAAAAAAAATATGTTTTACTCACCTCTAAATGCCTGTTGCTAGGGGGTCCCTCGTAGTCTGCCACCTTCATTGCCCGGGCTAAACGTCACTTCCCCTAGGCGCCGCACAGTCATCTGGGACCAGATGAGTGAGCGTCGAATCACGGCGCACGGCGCCGCTCGCGCAGTGAGTGCCCGGCTGTGAAGCCACAGCCGGGTTCCCACATTAAGAATGCCGGCGCCGCGAGCGGAGCGGGGAACGAGGGGGGGGTCTCGTTCCCCCGGATCGCTGGACCCCGGGACAGGTAAGTGTCCGATTATTAAAAGTCAGCAGCTGCAGACTTTTATTTTTTTTGTGGGCACTCCTCTTTAATGAAATCCTTAGATTTACTGCACTGCAATATGTATCTTGTCTTTGAAACGTTAATATCTATAGAGATGCTGTGGAGGGGTACAATGCATTTTATTACAATGCTGGAACTGGTCATAATACGATAGGTTCTGTGTTTCCTGTGACCAAACAGATTTGGAAAATATTACAGCTCTGCAGTAAATTAGAAATATATAAAAATTATACGGCCGACCCGAAAGCATTTTATTTTTTTTTTTCTTCCTGCAAAACCCTGTATACTGGTTTACAATATCCATGATTGTTCGCAGTGAGACGATTAGCGGGCGCAAAGAGGAAGCGACTTTGGTTTCCTGCTCGTGTTTGAAAGTTGTGTCTGCAGTGTGACCTCCTGATTAGTAGTGCATAAAAATATATCATTTCACTGGCAGCAACTAACAAGTACTTCCTTATTTTACCCAATTGCCAAACAGAGTCCATTGTTTCTCTGGAGAGACCATTGTTTGTATTAGGCTATTAAAATCCTCATTCAACGACTGCCAAGTACATTAGCTACACTAATCAGGAGAACAATGAGGAGCCCCCCGGTACAAAACGCTTTTTATTTTTCCTCTAGTATGACATAACACTAGCAAAAAAAAAAGTCTTATTGTATACCCAATTAAAGGGAAACCCATATCCTTTATAGTAGGCATTAGGTTGTGAAATTAAGTGTTCATAGGGAGTAAAGCTGGCCATACACTATACAAAAAAAAAAAAAAAAAAAAAAAATCGGCCGAACCCATTTTCGAAAAACGAACGTTCGGCCGCGAGCACAAACGATGGTGCCATCATATAATGGCCGATAAATCGTTCAGTAAACATAAAAAAAAAAATTATGTTTGTTTTTTTACATATACCTAGTGCAGACAGGTCGGACGGGAAACACATTAACCTTTCAATTTATCGTTCGTTCGGCAGAAAAATTCCAAACTTGTCCTTCGTTTTTTCGGCTCAAAAACGTCAAAACGATTATCGATTTTGTGTCCATTAACTGCACAAAAAAAAAATAAAAAAAAATCGAAAGAACGTTCTTTGACCGATTTTTTGTATAGTGTATGGCCAGCTTAAGACTGTGTTGTTATTCATATTTTCATTAATACACCATTGGATACATCAGACTAGGGCTGCAACTAACGATTATTTTCATAATCGATTAGTTGGCCGATTAATCACCTTAAAAAAAAATAAAAAAATAAAAAAGTGTGGTGTATAATTTAGTTAATATGTAAAGTTTAAAAAAAGGCAATTTTATTCTTAAATATCTCTATGCGGTGATAAATATAAACAACCAACTATATGGTTAGGGAGCAAAATATCGAATCCACTAACAGACAGAAGAGATATACTGTATACACTATTAGAGGAGATGTACTGTATATACTATTAGAAGAGACATACTGTTTTTTGGCCAATTTGTTGTTAAAAAAAAAAGCAAATAATCACTACTGTAAGGGTTTAATTTTTTTACTGTAGAACTGTGAAAGTAATATTTACAGTAGCGATTATTTGCTCTTTTTGTACTATAAAGGGCTAATTTTAGTTTTTTTTAACCCCATTATGTTACTGGCTGATTAATCGATTATGAAAATAGTAATCGATTACAAAATTAATCGATTAGTTGTTTCAGCCCTACATCAGACAGTGCAGTCAGCATACATGTTGAACTACTACAAGACACCTTGTGCACCACACAGGGAAGCCTGGATGGAAAAGGGTCTGCTTGGCTTGGTGATGCACCTAGTGCATCAATGGACAGTTTTTATTAGTATTTCATTTCAAACTAGCATCATAATAGAAGGTATCGCTGCAGATACGGAAAGCTGGATAGATATGGAATGAGTAAAAATACCGCCTCGAGGTCAGCCTGTCTCAACTTTAACACAGAGGAACCCTTGAAACCACTTCCCGCTAAAATTTGCTTTATCTACAACTCATGATACATTAGTGTGATGGTCAGTAGGAAGAATGTGCCTTAAACTTGGAAAGAATGACCCCTTTAGAGATAGCTAAAAAGATCAATGGTGCTAGAGGTAAGTTATCGGAGAGGCAGGAGCTGCTCATTGCTCAAAGAACCTCTAGCAACCTCGAGGAACTCAAGTGTTCCATGGAACCCAGGTTGAGAAACCTTGCTCTAGATACATGTATAAGGAGTTGTTGGGATGCCTCCTTAGGATACACACTTGAAATTAGGTGGCGCTCAGGGACAGCCCCCCCCGCCTGCCGAAGTCTGTCCTGTGGCAAAAGCTATATGCAAGGAGTCTTTGTGCAAAGCTGCACACTGTGGTGCCTTGGAGAGATGCACCTGATCCTAAAGCCCCATACACACGGTCGGAAAATCCGACCACCAAATCCATCGGATTTGGTCCAACGGATTTAGTCCGACACTGGTGTTGCATACACACGGTCGGACAAAGTTGTCGGAAAATCCGATCATTCTGAACGTGGTGACGTTTGTTGCCTACGACGGGACTACGTAGAGGCTAGTAGCCAATAGCTTTGGTCTTCTAATGTGATCTGAGCATGCGTGGCACTTTGTCCGTCGGAATCCGCTACACACGATCGGAATTGGTGTGATCGGACTTTGTTGTCGGAAAATTTTTAGAGCAGGATATACAACTTTGTCCGGCGGACAATCCGATGGAAAATGTCCGATGGTGCCTACACACGGTCAGAATTTCCGACAACATTGTCCGATAGGACAGAATCCATCGGAAAATCTGACCGTGTGTATGGGGCTTTAGAATAATCCCAACATTTAAGTGAATCTGTCACTACAGGAAATACAAATCAAAATCGGGAAAAACCACTGAGTGCAACAGGGGAACCAGATAAATGCTTAAGGGTCAGGCTATTAAAAAAGGTGCCGCTGACCGGTGAGGCTGCAGACTGAGGAGAGGTCTGTCCAGGCCCAAAGCATGCTGCAGAAAAAGGGAGAGATGGGCCGGGTGAGGTGTGAGGCGGCCGGTGTCTTGTTGAATACGGTCCCCCATCGTATAGTTTCTTCCCTATACTGCTCTTGCGCCGTACGGAGGACAAAGATGACGCCAAAAGTCTCTGAAGGTGAACAGCTGATCGTCAGCTCTACACGGCGCCTGCGCACTGAGTCCAGGTTCAAGCCCCACCACCCAAGTGGACAAAAATATGCTAAGCGAGGCCGTGCCCGAAGCGTGGCGAGCCCACGAGGGGCCCTGTTACAAAGCGGTGACTATTAAGTGCACAGGCGCCGTGTACTGCTAATGGTCAGCTGTTCAACTTCTGAGATTTTCGGCGTCTCCTTGTCCTCCGTACTGCGCAAGCGATACGCCTGCGCAGTACAGGGCGGACACTATCCGATGGGGGGGGGGACCTTTCTAGTCAGGACACCGGCCTGAGTGGTTAGCAGGTAAAATCAGCCTCAGCTTGATTCATCCAGGCCATGTCCCTAACATGTTTCGTCCCACCTCAGGGGTTAATCATGGAGATCTGGGTGAGGTGTGCGGCAGCTGGGATATCTCTTCCTATTTCTGCAAGGGGAACCAGATATTTGACCCATCCGACTTAATACTTGCAGCAGCTAGGGAGAAGCGAAGAGTGACTGTTTTTTAAGCCCCCCCCCCACCAGAGTCTTTTGCTAAATTACTCAAAGTGGAAGTCCAGTCAAAAAAAAAATTTTCCTATTAATTATGGTAAATATCGTTATCTTTAATATTAGTCATTTTCTGGCTAGCTGATTAGACTTTCTAAGCTAAACAATCTAGATAACACAGGAAGTGTGCAGAGGACACAGAACAGCTCTGAAAAACAATATGCTTCCGGTGGAATAGAAAAGTTCACGATTAGGGTTTACAAACGCAAAAAAAAAAAAAAATATATAAAATAAAAAACACACACACCACACCCCCCCACACGTTACACTTGCCCCCTCTGACGTTGGTTTTGCAGAGTGACCCCGATCCTCCTCTTCTGGGGTCCCTCAGCGGTGCTCCTGGCTCCTCCTCCTTTTGAACGCCCCATTGAAGAACCGCTCTCCCTCGGGGCACCTGTACAGGCACGCTCCCGTGTCCTGCTGCTGCGTCCATTGACACAGACAGCAGGACCGCGTCATTGGATTTGATTGACAGCAGCGCGAGCCAATTGCTGCGCTGCTATCTATTCAATCAGGCCATGAGACACCAGCTAGAGCTGGTGTGCTCATCCCCGTTGCTGGAAATACCGGGTTCAGGTAAGTAAAAAAAGGAGGGGTAGCTGTATCACAGGAGGTTTTTCAACCCCTTTAGACAGCTGAGGACTGAAAAAGAAAAAAAGGGAAGAAGAGAAATTATATAATTTCTTCAGACGTTTAAAGCCAATCTTTGGGAAGAACAGGAAATCATCCCCTGCAAGGGTTACAATCAAGGGTACCAGGAAAAGCACTTACTTACCTGATCCCCGCTCCACCGCCACTCACCTCTTCTCTCCTGCGCAACGTCTTGTGAACTGTCCTTCCGCATCCTCACGTCCAATGAAGGGCTTTGGGCCATGCAATGTACTTGATGTTAGAGGATCTGCTTCTTGACAGAGCATTGTGGAGAAGAGGCTGAGAGGACCGGTCTCACAGTCTGAGTGCCGGTTCACACCACAGAAACAGTCTGGATGCACGTTTGATGCATTTTGCCATGTTCCAGTACAGTTCTGTGCAGAAATATGGCGCACGTTCTACTTTTTTTTCCTGCACTGGAACTGACAGCACTGGTATGAACTAGGCCATTGGGACCCATATAATCTACAGAAAAAATAAAAAATAAAAACACCCCACACCAAACTGGACTGCATCTGGTGTGTACCGGCCCTTAGGCCCCTTTCACACTGGGGCGGGAGCCGCGGTGACGGTAAAGCAGCGCTATATTTAGCGCCGCTTTAACCGCCGTTTTAACCGCGGTATTCAGCCGCTCGCGGTGTGGTTTTACCCCCCGCGAGCGGCCAAAAAAGGGTTAAAGACCCCCGCAGAGCGCCGCCGTAGCGGCGGTATTGCCGTGGTTTCCCATTCAAATCAATGAGAAGGAGCGGTGAAGGAGCGGTATAGGAGCGGTGAACACACCGCTCCTATACCGCTCCAAAGATGCTGCTAGCAGGACTTTTTTTGCAGTCCTGCTAGCGCACCGCTCCAGTGTGAAAGCCCGCGGGCTTTCACACTGGAGTTAAAGGGGCCGGATTTTTTCAGGCGGTGAACAGGCGCTATTTTTAGCGCTGTACCGCCTGAAAAACGCCCCGGTGTGAAAGGGGCCTTAGGGAAGCTTGCAAGAGTGGGAGGATCAGGTAAGCAATACAGAAAATTGTATCAAATACTTACGGTAAATTTCCTTTACTGGCACCAATCCATGGCAGACTTTAGTATGCTGCCATGTTGGCACCAGGAAAAGTGCTTTTTCTAGTACCCTAGACCTAAATGAGTATTTAACCCCATTAGTGAAGGGGCAGCCCCAACAGTGAAGGAGGATTTTGGTTTTGAGTTCAGCTCCAAGCAGTTTTATTAGGGGCCGTGTGTGAACTAGATGGACGGAGTACTTGGGGAACTTTTGGTAGGTCTTTCCCAGCAGTTACAGAAGTAGCAATACTCTTCCTGTTCAGTAAGCGATATCAAGCGGGACGTAAGATCATCAAAAAAGGGCCAGAGTAATAGAAGCAGTCAAAAGCTCCACTTACACGTAGATGTGCCGTGGCCCAAACGCCACGTGCATTGCAACTTGTGTTAACCATTCACCTTTGCAGGCACAAGGATACCACATTGGGGCAGCATCAGAAAAATGATGAGGTCTGCAGAGATGTTACTGGAAAGCGATGAGGTCTGCAGAGATGGCTGAGGGCTTGTTTACACTTGCGGCCTAATTGACACCCATCTGAAAAGCTATCCGTGGCAGATTGCTTTTCATAAGAATTGGACAGGCAGTTTAGAGGCGACATGTCATCTCCTGGACACAAGTTTTATCCCTTGAAGGCTTGCAGCACCACACCCAGGGGCGGACTGACAACTCATGGGGCCCCGGGCAATAGGAGATTATGGGGCCCCCAGGCAATTAGAGATTATGGGGCCACACAGTATACACACAGTATACACAGACATGTTTCTATTGGCTGAGAAGGTACTGGAGAGGTGGGGCAGCTCTATTCTAGGGATTTTTAGACCAAAAGGATGTCGGTAAGGGACATTTCAGAAACAGATATAAAAATCCTGTTTTTTTTTTTTATTTTATTTTTTTACGAGGCTGGCAACCCTGATGGGGCCCCCTAGTGGCCCGGGGCCCTCTGGAAGTGCCCAAGTGGCCGAATGGTCAGTCCGCCCCTGACCACACCCCAACCATGTTCATTACACACCATTGTAGGGTGGTTGCCGTATGGCTCAAGTCACTTGAACAGGTCATTTGATGGTGGTACCGCTTGCTGAACACAACTATTGGTATCATTTTTGCTACACTATACCGAGACCACAGCAGTGTGTAGTAGAATGGCCATTGGCCACGCTAACTTGCAGCTGTGGAAAAACCATTCAACCAACTATTTTTAGCACCCCACCACCCCTGTAAACAAGGCTGTACTGTTATGCCGCGTACACACCATCGGACTTTCCGCCAACAAAACCATGGATTTTTTTTTCCAAAGCATGTTGGCTCAAACTTGTCTTGCATACACACAAATGTTGGACCAAAATTCCGAACGTGAGAACGCGGTGACGTACAACGAGCCGAGAAAAAGGAAGTTCAATAGCCAGTGCGGCTCCTTCTGCTTGATTCCGAGCATGCGTGAACTCTTGTGCGACGGACTTGTGTACAATCAGAATTTCCAAAAACAAAGTGAAGTTGGCGGAAAATTTGAGAACCTGCTCTCAAACATTTGTGGCCGGAAATTCCAACAGCAAAATGTTCGATGGAGCATACACACGGTTGGACTTTCCGACCACAAGCTCACATCGAACATTTCCCGTCGGAAAGTCCAACCGTGTGTACACGGCATTACAATATATTTGGTTAGCATCCCTTTGGTTACAAGGTTGTGCTTTCAATAAAATGTGCACCACATGCCGCCGACAGCGATCGCACAAAAATAAATAAATAAATAAAAAAAATAAAAATAAAAAAAAAATAAAAATAAAAAGCTTGCCCATAAAATAGTTTAAAATTTGGTCAGTCAGCTGCAGGCATCACCCCGGTACCGTTCTTTAGAGTGGACGGTCAGCTTTATTGTAATAACAACTGATGTGGCTGTTATTACTAGCAGCGGGAGGGGACGCACAAAGCAAGGTCCATAAAGACATGTATGAGCGAGTTTGGGGGTGGAGGAACTGGACTGGCCTGCACAGAGTCCTGACCTCAACCTGATAGAACACTTTTAGGATGAATTAGAGCGGAGACTATGAGCCAGGCCTTCTTATCCAACATCAGTGACCGACCTCACAAATGCCCTTCTGGAAGAATGGTCAAACATCCCCATAGACACTCCTAAACTTTGTGGACAGCCTTCCCAGAAGATTTGAAGCTGTTATAGCTGCAAAGGGTGGGCCAAATCAATACTGAACCCTACGGACTAAAGTTGGCCATACATTGTACAATTTCCTTTAGATTTACCTTCATCT
>CM053027.1:607258791-607291291 GCA_028564925.1 Lithobates sylvaticus | reverse complement strand
GTTTGTTGCCTACGACGGGACTACGTAGAGGCTAGTAGCCAATAGCTTTGGTCTTGTAATGTGATCTGAGCATGCGTAGCACTTTGTCCGGTCGGACAAGCGTACACACGATCGGATTTGGTGTGATCGGACCGGGTTGACGGCAAATCTTTCCAGCAGGAGATAAGACTCACACTGTCCGATGGTGCATACACACGGTCTGATTTTTCAACAACCTTGTCCGATCGGACCAAATTGATGAAAAAGTCCGACCGTGTGTATGGGGCTTTTGTGGGCGGGCGACTAAAATTGCAAAAGATCGTTTGCTCATTTTGAAAAATCTTGCTTTTTATTTGGTAGAGTTTGTGGGCGATTTTTTTTAGGCGCCTGATCATGCAAGCGATTAGACATGTGCAATTCGTTTAGTTTTTTTTTGTTTTTTGTTTTTTTTCGTTATTTTTCGTAACGAACGATTCACTAAAAATTTTAACGAATAACGAATCGTTCGAATCCGAAAATAACGAAAATCCGAAAAAAACAAATTAGAAACAAATGAATGTACGAATGAAGAAAATCCGAAAAACGAAAACAGGAACAACGAAAATGAAAATGAATGAAAAAATTCGTACATTCGTAACTTTTTTTTTTGTTGAATTGGTAATTTTCCGTGTCCCTTACAATGGCGCTGCTTAACGTGCTTCGAATAGATTGAACGAAAAAATTCGTACATGCGTAACTTTTTTTTTTCGATTCGTAATTTTCCGTCTCTTACAATGGCGCTGCTTAACGTGCTTCGAATGGATTGAACGAAAAAATTCGTACATGCGTAACTTTTTTTTTTTTCGATTCGTAATTTTCCGTGTCTCTTACAATGGCGCTGCTTAACGTACCTCGAATGGATTGAACAAAAAAATTTGTAAATTCGTAACTTTTTTTTTTCGATTCGTAATTTTCCGTGTCTCTTACAATGGCGTTGCTTAACGTGCTTCGAATGGATTGAACGAAAAAATTCGTAAATTCGTAACTTTTTTTTTTTTCGATTCGTAATTTTCTGTGTCTCTTACAATGGCACTGCTTAACGTGCTTCGAATGGATTGAACAAAAAAATTCGTACATTCGTAACTTTTTTTTTCGATTCGTAATTTTTCGTGTTTCTTAAAATGTAATAATAGCATACACATTACATAAAATTATGAATTATGCTCCGATTACGAATCTACGAATGTTACGAATGTACGAATAAGTACGAATGCGGAAATGCGAATCAACGAAAAAATAACTTTTACGAAAATACGAATCGTTACGAATACGAACACCGACGACTTACGAATTTACGAATCGTTACGAATCAACGGAAACGAAAAAAACGAAACGAAAATAAACAAATTTTTTTGTTGCGCACATGTCTACAAGCGATGTCAGATATTGGTAAAATGTTTGAAATCAATTGGATCCTGGGTAACTGTAGCAAGTGTACTGTGGTTAGTTGCACACAGGCATAGCTCCCAACTGACCCTGATTTTGAAGGCACTGTCCCCGATTTCGAGGCACTGCACTGATTTCGAGGCACTGCACTGATTTCGAGGCACTGCACTGATTTCGAGGCACTGTCCCTGATTTTGAGGCACTGCACTGATTTCGAGGCACTGTCCCTGATTTCGAAGGCACTGTCCCCGATTTTGAGGCACTGCACTGATTTCGAGGCACTGTCCCTGATTTTGAGGCACTGCACTGATTTCGAGGCACTGTCCCTGATTTCGAAGGCACTGTCCTTGATTTCGAAGGCACTGTCCCAGATTTTGAGGCACTATCCCTGATTTTGAAGGCACTGTACCTGATTTCGAGGCACTGTCCCTGATTTTGAAGGCACTGTCCCTGATTTCAAAGGCACTGTCCCTGATTTCAAAGGCACTGTCCCTGATTTCAAAGGCACTGTCCCTGATTTTGAAGGCACTGTCCCTGATTTCGAGGCACTGTCCCCGATTTTGAGGCACTGCACTGATTTCGAGGCACTGTCCCTGATTTTGAGGCACTGCACTGATTTCGAGGCACTGTCCCTGATTTCGAAGGCACTGTCCTTGATTTCGAAGGCACTGTCCCAGATTTTGAGGCACTATCCCTGATTTTGAAGGCACTGTACCTGATTTCGAGGCACTGTCCCTGATTTTGAAGGCACTGTCCCTGATTTCAAAGGCACTGTCCCTGATTTCAAAGGCACTGTCCCTGATTTCAAAGGCACTGTCCCTGATTTTGAAGGCACTGTCCCTGATTTCGAGGCACTGTCCCCGATTTTGAGGCACTGCACTGATTTCGAGGCACTGTCCCTGATTTTGAGGCACTGCACTGATTTCGAGGCACTGTCCCTGATTTCGAAGGCACTGTCCTTGATTTCGAAGGCACTGTCCCAGATTTTGAGGCACTATCCCTGATTTTGAAGGCACTGTACCTGATTTCGAGGCACTGTCCCTGATTTTGAAGGCACTGTCCCTGATTTCAAAGGCACTGTCCCTGATTTCAAAGGCACTGTCCCTGATTTCAAAGGCACTGTCCCTGATTTCAAGGCACTGTCCCTGATTTCGAGGCACTGCACTGATTTCAAGGCACTGTCCCTGATTTCAAGGCACTGTCCCTGATTTCGAGGCACTGTCCCTGATTTCGAAGGCACTGTCCCTGATTTCGAAGGCACTGTCCCTGATTTTGAAGGCACTGTCCCTGATTTCGAGGGACTGTCCCTGATTTCGAGGCACTGCACTGATTTCGAGGCACTGTCCCTGATTTCGAGGCACTGCACTGATTTCGAGGCACTGTCCCTGATTTCGTGGCACTGTCCCTGATTTCAAGGCACTGTCCCTGATTTCGAAGGCACTGCACTGATTTCGAGGGACTGTCCCTGATTTCGAGGGACTGTCCCTGATTTCGAGGGACTGTCCCTGATTTCAGAGGCACTGTCCCTGATTGAGGCACTGTCCCTGATTTCGAAGGTACTGTCCCTGATTTCGAAGGCACTGTCCCTGATTTCGAAGGCACTGTACCTGATTTCGAAGGCACTGTACCTGATTTCGAAGGCACTGTCCCTGATTGAGGCACTGTCCCTGATTTTGAAGGCACTGTCCCTGATTTCGAAGGCACTGTCCCTGATTTCGAAGGCACTGTCCCTGATTTCGAAGGCACTGTCCCTGATTTTGAAGGCACTGTCCCTGATTTTGAAGGCACTGTCCCTGATTTCGAAGGCACTGTCCCTGATTTCAAGGGCACTGTCCCTGATTTCGAAGGCACTGTCCCAGATTTCGAAGGCACTGTCCCAGATTTCGAAGGCACTGTCCCTGATTAAGGGACTGTCCCTGATTTCGAAGGCACTGTCCCTGATTGAAGCACTGTCCCTGATTGAGGCACTGTCTCTGATTTCGAAGGCACTGTCCCTGATTTCAAAGGCACTGTCCCTGATTTCGAAGGCACTGTCCCTGATTTCGAAGGCACTGTCCCTGATTTCAAACAATGTCCCTTTTTCCTCCTCATTTGTCCCTCATTTTGGTCTGATCCATATAAAATACACTTTTTATCTTTCAAAAAGTGTTTCCCAGTGCTAAAAATTTTTTATCCAAATTCTAAATTGCTGCATTTGTCAATTTTAAAAGCCAATATAAAGGAATATTAGTGTTAAAAAAAAGCACTTGTGTATTTAATTAACCTTTTTTTTTGGTTATGTCCCCTTTAAGGGGCGTGGCAGGGGGGGCATGTCCTATGCCTACATACGTTTGCTAGTAGGTGTCCCTCATTCCCATCTCAAAATGTTGGGAGGTATGCCTCCCTCCCTAAGCATGCGCCCCGACCCCTTTCAGGAACGCCGGGTGCATGAATTCCTATGAGGGGTGTTTTTTGAAGCACCGGATTAGAGCCAGAGGCTCTAATAGGCTTCAAAATAGGGTGGGCTTGGGGCGCAGAGCATTGGCGTCCGGAGCCCAACTAGTTGTGTTGCAACAGCGAATGAATACTCGCTGTTGCAACACTGATCCTCCTCCTGGCCAATCGGGAAGCGGGTCTGATACCCGTCACCCGATGGTAATTAAACTCACATGGTGCCTTATCTGCATTTAATTAGCCTCAGAAGCCGTGTCATTCACTTTTAAAAGGGATGAGGTGGCAACTCTAGGGGGTCACCATCAGGCCCTTGGAAGTCGGGGAGACCGCTACATCAGCAAATGAATAGCAGCCACACTGTACATGCAGTTAGTTGTTTCATCGCCACTTTCAAAATTGATGTTCAGTAGAGCAGATGGCGAAGGGAGGGAACGTATGAATCAGGACAGTGTTGTGGGAAGAAGCCGCGTCACATGCTGGGGGTCACACTATGCCAGATGGAGATGATGACTACCACCCAAGCCCCAACTACAATTTTGCATTCAAAGGGAACCTGTCACAGTAATGATTTTACTTTAATAATGGCTCTAAAAATCAGATCCTCACACTACACCATTGCTGGTAAATTTATGTGATCTGATGAGTCGGATCTAAAAGAAAAATTAGGCGCCTGCAGATTCCTTCAGGCATTTTTTGCTTGATGTGTTTTCTATTGAGATCAATGGAATTGCATTTCAATGCAAGCAATAAGCCCAGCGTCACCCACATTGATGCATCACAATGCGCATAAACACATCATTGCGATGCGCGTTGAAAATGTGCAACAACACATGTTAATGCACACTGATGTGCATGGCATGCTTTCTGATATGCTTACCTTATTTATCGGCGTATAACACGCACCCCAAGTTTAAGAGGGAATTTTAAGGAAAAAAAGTTTTAGGAGAGAAGTTTAGGGAAAAAAAAAAGCGTACATTTAAGCGTCATTTGCAGCCTTTCCCAGTGTCATTTGTAGCTTGCCCAGTGTCATTTGCAGCCTGCCCAGTGTCATTTGTAGCTTGCCCAGCGTCATTTGCAGCTTGCCCAGTGTCATTTGCAGCTTGCCCAGTGTCATTTGTAGCTTGCCCAGTGTCATTTGCAGCTTGCCAGCGTCATTTGCAGCTTGCCAGCGTCATTTGTAGCTTGCCCAGTGTCATTTGCAGTTTGCCCAGCGTCATTTGCAGCCTTGCCGACGTTTAAATTTCCCGCCGCGAGACAAACCACGCATGCGCGGCCGAAAAAGACCGAACCGCGGCCGAAAAAGGCTGAGCAGACTGTTCGGCTCCGCTCAAAGTCCCGCCTCCCTGCTGTTTCGGGAGCGAGCGCAGGGAGGCGGGACTACGAGCGGAGCTGAACAGTCGGCTTGGTCTTTTTCGGCCGCGGTTCGGCCTTTTTCGGAGCCGCAACCAATTTTTGTCATTTTTTTGGGGGGGTATCAGCGTATAACACGCACCCACGACTTTCCCACGATTTTAAGGGGGAAAAAGTGCGTGTTATACGCCGATAAATACGGTACATTGATTTCAATGGATGGTGCATCAGGCAGAAAACATATAGGCAACACACATAGATGAGTTGGCGCTTGCATCAAGCTAATGCCCCGTACACACGGTCGGTTTTTCTGATGGAAAATGTTCGATGGGAGCTTGCTGTCGGAAATTCCGACCGTGTGTAGGCTCCATCGGACATTTTCCATCGGAATTTCCATCACACAAAATTTGAGAGCTGGTTCTCAAATTTTCCGACAACAAAATCGGATTCCGATCGTGTGTACACCACTCCAACGCATAAAGTTCCACGCATTCTCGGAATCAAGCAGAAGAGCCGCACTGGCTATTGAACTTAATTTTTCTCAGCTTGTCGTACGTCTTGTACGTCACCACATTCTTGACGTTTGGAATTTCCGACAAGATTTGTGTGACCGTGTGTATGCAAGACAAGTTTGAGCCAATATCCGTCGGAAAAAATCCATGGATTTTCTTGTCAATTGTGTCTAAAGCCCCATACACACGGTCGGATTTTCCGATGGATTCTGTCCTATTGGACAATGTTGTCGGAAATTCCGACCGTGTGTAGGCACCATCGGACAGCTTCCCTCGGATTGTCCGATGGACAAAGTTCTATCTCCTGCTGGAAAAATTTTCCGACAACAAAGTCCGATCACACCAATTCCGATCGTGTGTATCGAATTCCGACGGACAAAGTGCCACGCATGCTCAGATCACATTACAAGACCAAAGCTATTGGCTACTAGCCTCTACGTAGTCCCGTCGTAGGCAACAAACGTCACCACGTTCAGAATGATCGGATTTTTCGACAACAAAGTCCAACCGTGTGTATGCAACACCAGTGTCGGACTAAATCCGTCGGACAAAATCCGATGGATTTTGTGGTCGGATTTTCCGACCGTGTGTATGGGGCATTAGCGGCATTAGTGTTAGCACACCAGTCTGACAAACATCATTGGGGATAGGAATAATCTGGATAAAGGATGAAGCATGAGATGGCCGATCTACAGTCCTTTGGGTCCATGTAATAAGCACCTGGAGAGGCAGCCCAGTGTAAAGCAAGAAGAAACTTCTGGAACAGTTGAGGAGAAAGCACAGGCGCCAATCTGAGCGTAGTAAATTAGAAAGTTTTAATTCAAATGTAAATTAGGGTACTCACAAGGGTAAGTGGTCAGTAGGCATTGAGCAGAAAAAGTGCAGGTAGTGTCTGTGAAGAGGGTACATCTAACTAGCTTCTGCAGTGTATACTCAGACGGGAAGCGCCAGTGGATGCCAACACTTCCTGGAGCTTTAGTAGATGAAGACCCAAATGTCCAGGGAATTGAACTGAAAAAGTGCTTCCTGTCTGAGGAGCCTGAGCAATTGGTGAGTGCACAGTCCCAGGTGTCTCCTAGTCCAGGCTCCAGTGTCTGCAGGATCCCAGGCATATTGAGCAGAGCAGTGGTTCCCCAGACGACGTCAGTAGACAAAACGTGCGTAGGGAGGTTGACGCGGTGACATCATCGCGACCTGTTGTGAACAGATGCATGCAAGCTGGCCGGCGAACAAGTCTTTTATTTAATACGCTTGATTATACTGCCATTGTGTAAGTGTAACATTTTATTTACTTTTATTAAACTATTTTTACAGATTCACACTATGGGAGTATCTCCTCTTTCCTTATGATCTTGTACTGGGGTTTGATTTGTGGCTACTGTTCCTGGGACTTCTTTGGATCTCTCTGAGGTGGGGCTGAGGAAAGGGGACATCCAGTTTGATCCATCCTAAGAGCACAGTCCGATATTGGCTACTCCTTAGTTGGTGTGCGGAGTTCTCGTTGCTGACGTGACATCAGGATATCACAATCCTACAGGCTCCCTATAGCTTGCCCTCTGGTAAGCACAATATCCGTGTGGTGGTGGATCATAGTGTTTTGGTGTTCACGTTTTGGTCTCATATAATTCACCCTTGGATTTTTTTGTATGGACTATACCGAACTTTATTGTTTGAATGTATTTGTTATTTGAATGTCTAATTAGTAGATATCATTAGCACACAGCGCAGCTTTTTTCTGTTATTATAATATAGTCAGCAGTGCTGCCTGGGATCCTGCAGACACTGGAGCCTGGACTAGGAGAGACCTTGGACTAGGAGACACCTGGGACTAGGAGACACCTTGGACTAGGAGACACCTGGGCCTAGGAGACACCTGGGCCTAGGAGACACCTTGAACTAGGAGACACCTTGGACTAGGAGACACCTGGGACTAGGAGACACCTGGGACTAGGAGACACCTTGGACTAGGAGACACCTTGGACTAGGAGACACCTTGGACTAGGAGACAACTTGGACTAGGAGACACTTGGGAATGTACACTCACCAATGGCTCGGGCTCCTCAGACAGGAATCACTTTTTCAGTTCACATAATTCCCTGGACCCTTAGGTTCTTAATCTACTAAATCTCCAGGAAGCGTCGGCATCCACCGGCATGTCCCGTCCAAGTATACACCGCAGAAGCTATTCGGATGTACCCAGAGGCGTATCTAGTGAAAATGGCGCCTATGGCAAGCACTGAAACTGCGCCCCTCTCAAAACATTTGCGGCCTTACCAGCACCCATAAATGCAGTAACATCAGCACCCATAAATGCAGCCTTACCAGCACCCATAAATGCAGCCTTACCAGCACCCATAAATGCAGCCTTACCAGCACCCATAAATGCGGCCTTACCAGCACCCAAAAAATGCAGTAATATCAGCACCCATAAATGCGGCCTTACCAGCACCCAAAAAATGCAGTAATATCAGCACCCATAAATGTGGCCTTACCAGCACCCATAAATGCAGCAACATCAGCACCCATAAATGCGGCCTTTACCAGCACCAAAAAATGCAGCAACATCAGCACCCATTAATGCGGCCTTACCAGCACCCATAAATGCAGCAACATCAGCCCCCATAAATGCAGCAACATCAGCACCCATAAATGCGGCCTTACCAGCACCCATAAATGCAGCAACATCAGCCCCCATAAATGCAGCAACATCAGCACCCATAAATGCGGCCTTACCAGCACCCATAAATGCAGTAACATCAGCACCCATAAATGCGGCCTCACCAGCACCCAAAAATGCAGTAACATCAGCACCCATAAATGCAGCAACATCAGCACCCATAAATGCGGCCTTACCAGCACCCATAAATGCTGCGCCAGCGCCTCTGACACTGTACAGAGGTAGAGAGGGAGTAGGATCATCAGTGGCCCGGTGCCCTAGGCAGCTGCCTAGTTTGCCTAGTGGTAATGCCGGTGTTCTGTCGAGAAGTACCCCCTATCGAAAAATGCCGGGACGGAACTGCACATGCGCAGAACGGAGCCTCAGAACAGCTGAGTTTAAGATCAGCTGTTTCGCGTTGCCGAGGCATGTTCATGTAGGTGAGGACGGATATTTACATAAAGGGGCGGATATTTCAATGATGGCCAGTGCTAGGGGCAGAATTTTTATCGCTGAACAAACAAATCTGGTAAAGAAATCTTTATGTAATATAGAAAAATCTGCCCTTCAATTGACTAAACACGCCCGCAGCGTTCAAAATGAATAGCAGATAAAGATTTATTTTGCATATTTCTTTAGCCATCGATACAAATTCCACCCCCAGCACTGTCCATCATTGAAATATCCGCCCCCTTCATGTAAATATCTGTCCCTCACCTACATGAACGTGCCTCTGCCACACGGGACAACAGCTGATTGTAAACTCAGCTGTTCTGCGGCTCCGTGCGGTGCATGCGCAGTTCCACCTGGGCACTATTCGATAGCCGGGCATTTCTCGACAGAGCACCGGCCCTGTCTGCTTGGCACACACGCAGAATCACACATGATGACTTTAAGTCACCACCATGTGCGATTGTGCGTGTGTGCCAGGCCCAAGCAGAAGCAAGCAGCCAATCAAATATATGCTCAATATGGATTAAATAAATATACTTAGCCATAGATATCATAAATAAAGTGTAATAAAAGTGATTTGTGCAAAAGCAGATACTACTTGCACAAATCACTTTATTATACTTTACTTGTGATATCTATGGCTAAGTATATTTATTTAATCCATAATGTTTGAGAACTATATTTGATGCTCAAGATCGTGGACTGACTGGTTCTGGACTTGTACCTGCTTTTAGGCTGCAGTGCTAATCCTTCCAGGTGCTGCTGTCTGGGGGTCCCAAATGTTTCTCTTCTTTTCTCTTCTCTCTAGTGACATAGTCCAGAGTCCTCACGGTCACGTTACCGACCACGTCACAGTCGCGTGACATCACACAGACCCGGGAGACCCCGCTCCGGGGAGAAGGGAGAAGCTGAAGCAGCTCCAGAGAGGAGGGTAGGCGGAGCATTAGGCTCCGCCTCCGCCAGTTACATTACAGTATGTAGATGACCTGGGCGAGTCAACTCATCAGCCGTCATGGGGGCGACTGTCGCTTCCCTCCTCACTCCTCACTTGCTAATGAAGTGCTGTGCCGGCGGTGCGCTCCAGCAGGCCGGCCGTGGCGCTGGGGGCTACATTAGTGCGGGAGGCGGCCGCGAGAGGTGGGACTTTTTTATTGTGCAGGGGCGGCTTTTTTGCCGCCCCCCCCCCACATGGCGCCCATGGCTCTTGCCATGGCTGCCATACCCTAGATACGCCACTGGATGTACCCTCTTCACAGACGCTACCTGCACTTTTTGTGCTCAATGCCTATTGACCATTTACCCTTGTGAGTACCCTATTCTACATGTGCATTTATAACTTACTACACTCAGATTGGCGCCTGTGCTCCCTCTCAAAAAACATATAGGTGCAACATCCAGCCTTAGGGCTTGTTCACGTCACGCCACACAGAAAAACATAAAAGACAGTGCATCACGTCAGCGGTTCCCCATCATGTCAGGAGGTCCCCTATCACATCAGAGTCCTAACATAACATCAGAGGCACCCCTTTACCCTGCTCTGGCCCCCTTTACCCAGCACAGCTCCTCTCCAGAGACCAGTGCTCATATGATGGAACCCCTTCTTGATATAGTAGCCAAGAGCTCACGCAAGAGACAACTGTCGTCAACAGAGTAGAGATGTGCAGAGCAAAGTTGTAAATTCAGACCCTCTAGCTGTACCATTTTTTTTCCCCAGTACAATACCAGTTTTGGAGCACATGTGCCAGTCCCTGGGGAGTCTAGCAGTCTGTTCCAGGCATTACAAGCTATACTGGTACACTGGATCTGCAAACCCATCCCTTCAATGCACCAGACCACATACTGTACATAATAGTACATATGCATTGTGGTGGCAAAAAAGGGTCAATACTTTTTGTCGGTGTGTGGTAACTTGGTATTGCAACCCTCTCAGGTCTTTAAAAAATAACTCAATCCCAGCTCCAAATGGGAGAGGTTTTTTTTTTTTTACTGACCTCCTTGGGGTTCGCACCCTCTCCATTTGAGAGCTGCCTCCGCTGTATTATGCCCTGTACACACGATCGGACTTTCCGACAACAAAACCGTGGATTTTTGTTCGAAGGTTGTCGACTCCAATTTGTCTTGCATACACACGGTCACACAAATGTTGGCCAACAATTTACGAACGTGGGAACGTGGTGATGTGCAAGACGTACGGCGAGCCGAGAAAAAGAAAGTTCAATAGTCATGTGATATCTCCATTATGAACGCTCGTTTTACAAGCTTCCGGCTCGTACTTGATTTCGAGCATGGACTTGTGTACACACGATCGGAAGGTCCGACAACAAAATGACATATAGAGCCAAAAGTATGAAAATTGTGCCTGTGTCCAAATATATATGGACCTAACTGTATGTAACAGAACACATGTTGGCCTAAATGTCTGAAAAATTTTATTGGATTCAAGTTCTTTTTTATTGGTAATGTTTTATAGCAGAAAGTAAAAAAAAAAAAAAAAAATATATATATATATATATATATATATATATATATATATATATATAATTTTATATGTGTGTGTGTATATAATTTTTTTTTTATAGCAAAAAAAAATAAAAAATAACTCAGGTGCTCAAATACCACAAAATTTGTGGGGAAAAAAAAAGCACATCAATTTTGTTTGGGCACAACGTCGCACGGCCGCACAATTGTCATTTAAAGTAACGCAGTGCCGTATCGCAAAAAAAATGGCCGGGGGGATAAATCTTCCGGAGGGAAAGTGGTTAATGAAAACCATTTGTGTTGCCTGTCAGCAACCAAACTGGAAATCACAGTACCAATTTAGCTGTTCCAAAACACAATTTATGAGGAAACTCATATTTCTGCTGCTGTATATTACAAAATCCCTCCTCCCTACCCCCTTACTGCACACAATCAAATCACATTCAACAAATCACTGTCTGCACACAGGTATATAGTAACATCCGGGTATTTAGACTGTCTGCAGCGGCGGCCATTTTGTGGTAGACATTCTCACTTATACCAGATGCAGCGCGAGCTTCAGAAAGATGGCGCAGCGAGGAGCCAATATAGATAGAATCCGGCGGCCCTCTAGTGTACGGGTGACGACCCAATAGCGGCTCTCGTTAGATGGTAGTCTGGTAGAACGAGAAGAGCTGCTATTGGTGGAGAAGCAGGTGACCGGCTACGACACTCGGGAGGCGCTGCATTTTAAAACAGGAAGAGAGCTGAGTGTGCTGGAGGGGTGAGTTGTTTACATAAATGGATTGTAACGAATGTGAGACTGAGATTTCTATAGAACAAACATGGTCAGTATGCAGGGCACAGCTAGAGCTTCCTTCCCAATAGGACATCCTGAGCAACCCTTCACTACCATCTGCCCCACCACCACCACTACCACCATTGTAAGCTACACCTCCCTCCAGTCATTACACAGAGCAAAGGACTCAATGCTGATTGGCCCGGGGACATCACATGCTAAGGACTTACTGCTGATCGGCCGGTGAGATCACATGCTAAGGATTCGCTGCTGATTGGCCCGGTGAGATCACATGCTAAGGACTTGCTGCTGATTGGCCCGGTGAGATCACATGCTAAGGACTCGCAGCTGATTGGCCCGGTGAGATCATATGCTAAGGACTCACTGCTGATCGGCTGGTGAGATCACATGCTAAGGATTCGCTGCTGATTGGCCTGGTGAGATCACATGCTAAGGACTTGCTGCTGATTGGCCCGGTGAGATCACATGCTAAGGACTTGCTGCTGATTGGCCCGGTGAGATCACATGCTAAGGACTCGCAGCTGATTGGCCCGGTGAGATCACATGCTAAGGACTCACAGCTGATTGGCCTGGTGAGATCACATGCTAAGGACTCGCAGCTGATTGGCCCGGTGAGATAACATGCTGCTCTCCCATACCTGGAAGTACAGGCTGTTTCCTATAGAGTGGAGAGTATGTGCAAGCGGTGGAGATCTCAGCGGAACCCCCCCCCCCCTTGTCTTCCAAGGTCCTGGCTGGAAATCAAAGGGGTTAAAACAAACTCACGGCTGTAGAGCCACCCGGTTGCTGTTACAGTACACTGGATTGCTGCCGCTGTAGCGGCACATATAGCGACCCATCACATTTGGCTACCCGCTGGACTGCGCATGCGCGCCACCGCCATATGCGTTCCAACACTGTGGCGATCTGCGCTTGAGCAGAATTTTGTGGCCACACCCCTGAGTCCGGGTTCAAGCCCCACCATCCAAGTGGACATAGAGCTAGAATATAATTATGCCGAGCGAAGCGCATATGGCGGCGTCGCGCATGCACAGTCCAGCGGGTAGCCAAATGTGATGGGTCGCCATATGTGGCGCTACACCGTCACCTGTGGTGGCTCCCCCTGTCCCTCCCAGCAGTGGCGGCCGGTCCACAAGGGGCTGTTCCTGGGACTCCCTCTCATCATTGGCTGGAAACAGCAGTGGGAGTGTCAATCGCAGCCGATGAGCCAATGAAGAGAGAGCAGGGGGGGGGGGGGGCTGAGCAACAGCTCATTGTCTTATGGAGTCATAAAGCCGGGGCTCGGGAGCGAGCACACACCAGTGCTCCCATAGCAAGCCGCTTGTTAAGGGGAGGAGGATGGGGGCTGCTCTATGCAAAACTACTGCACAGAGCAGGTAAGTAGGACATGTTTATTATTATTATAATATATTTAAACTGAACCTTTAATGTCACTTTAAAGGGGTTGTAAACCCTCAAGGTTTTTCACCTTTATGCATTTTAGGGTAAAAAAACCTCCCTGTGATGCAGCGGCCCCCCAGAGCCCCCCTTTTACTTGCCTGAACCCGGTCTTTCCAGTGACGGGGACGAGCACAGCAGCTCCAGCCGGTTTCTCGGGCCCCCGATTGGATAGATTGATAGCAGCGCAGCCATTTGGTGGAAAATGTCAAGGGGTATGAATACTTACACCCCTTGAATTGACCACATCCAGCCCCAAAGACCTCACTGTACTGGCCACGCCCGCACATTAGTGCCCTATAGACGTCTATGGTGCTGTGTCCTGAGGCTGAAGACCAGTCACAAAAGTGGACTTATCCTTAAACAGGAACATATCCCCCTCTATTCTAAGCTAGAAGCACCAGGGGCTTGTTGTTTACCTTTTCTCCAGGCTGACTACCACCCTAAAATAGTTTTCCAGCACTGACTGTGTCCGGGCGGCAACTCCTCATAGGCTTATATGTGCCAATGTTTCTATCACTACTGAAGGAGTATAGTCCTATCCGAGTCTATACAGAGTCCCTGCCCTGGAAAAGATTTTGATCCCAACAATATAAACACCATAGGGGCCACCTTGGTAAGTAAATACCTGGGGGAGGGGGTATTGTAGGAATACCAGGCATGTACTTTAACCAGTAGAGATCCGCGCTATAGCCGAATGACGGCTACAGCGCGGACCTGCTTTGCGGGGACTACGTCAATAGTCCCGCGCACACAAGCGGCCTGTGCGCCCCCTGAAGGGGGCGCGCGGCGCGCTCTGTGATCAGCGAGTCTGTGAGACTCGCTGGATTACAGATCGAAGTAAGAAGTCGATCCCGACCCCTTACCACGTGATCAGCTGTCATTGGCTGACAGCTGATCATGTGATATCAACAGAGCCGGTAATCGGCTACTTTTCCTCCTCATGCTGATAGCGCAAGAAAAAAAAGCCGATCACTGGCGGCCGTGAGAGGGACATCAGTCCAGATCACGGCGAGCTGCCCCCAGATCACCCGTGCCTACCTGTACCCCCTGCCAGTGCCACCTAAGAATAGGCAACAGTGCCACCCATCAGTGCCCACAGTGCCACCTATCAGTGCCCACAATCTGCCTCAACAACAGTGCTGCACCTCAGTGCCACATATCGGTGTCACCTACCAGTGCCCATCAGTACCGCCCATCAGTGCCATCTTATCTGTGCCCATCAGTGCTGCCTTATCTGTGCCCATCAGTGCTGCCTTATCTGTGCCCATCAGTGCTGCCTTATCTGTGCCCATCAGTGCTGCCTTATCTGTGCCCATCAGTGCTGCCTTATCTGTGCCCATCAGTGCTGCCTTATCTGTGCCCATCAGTGCTGCCTTATCTGTGCCCATCAGTGCTGCCTTATCTGTGCCCATCAGTGCTGCCTTATCTGTGCCCATCAGTGCCAACTTATCTGTGCCCATCAGTGCCAACTTATCAGTGCCCACCAGTGCCGCCTCATCAGCGCATATCAATGAAGCAGAAAAATTACCTGTTTGCAAAATTTTATAACAAACTATTTAACATGATTTATTTATTTTTTTCAAAATTTTGCATCTTTTTTTGCTTGTTTAGCAAAAAATAAAAACCCAGCTGTAATTAAATACCACCAAAAGAAAGCTCTATTTGTGGGAAAAAAATGATAAAAATGTCATTTGGGTACAGTGTTGTATGACCGCACAATTGTCATTCAAAGTGCGACAGCGCTGAAAGCTGAAAATTGGTCTGGGCAGGAGGGGGATTAAGTGCCCAGTAAGCAAGTGGTTAAAGAGAACCTGCATGAAGAAGTATAGATGCTTGCATTGCTGACCTCTAGAGAATGCAAGTTCCCTGGCTGCCATGTTGATCCAGTAACGTCAGAAGATTGTCCCTGGCTCAGGACAATAATGCAGATTACTTTCCTGGTCTGTATGCTGGTTTGGGGGGTCGGTGTCTCGGGTTATTGAACTCGGAGACAGACAACTAACATTCTCTGAAGTAGGGCAGCAATTACAGTCTTTGCATTTCCTTCAGCACAGGTTTCCTTTACGGCACCCTTTATCAGGGGTCTCAAACTGGCGGCCCTCCAGTTGTTGCGAAACTACAAGTCCCATCATGCCTCTGCCTGAGGGAGTCATGCTTGTAACGGTCAGCCTTGCAATGCCTCATGGGACTTGTAGTTTTGCAACAGCTGGTGGGCCGCCAGTTTGAGACCCCTGCTTTAGATCCAGCGTGACAGTGCTGGCTGCTGCTGCTGCTATAAAACTCTCTGGGTTCAGGTTCTCATTTCCCAATGGGGCACACCTACATAAAAATAAATAATACATACATTCCTTCTTTTTTTTTTTTCCAGGTATCTGCAGTCCGGTGGAGTGACGTCACTGACCCTCTTCACCTTCCTCCTGTGGTAGGTCCATCCTAATAGTCATATAATGACTCTGCTGTCTGCAGCCTTCTCCTGTGAGTGCAGGGTGGGGGCCTTTCTCCCTCGGGGCTCACAGGAAGAGGGGTGAATGACCCTGGGTGTCTGTGCAGACCATCATTCCTGTATTATATTGTGTAATTAGCTACTTGCCTACAAATATTTATCTGGGGGTAACATACAGTAGTTCACAAAAGTGAGTACACCCCTCACATTTTTGTAAATATTTTATTCTATCTTTTCATGTGACAACACTGAAGAAATGACACTTTGCTACAATGTAAAGTAGTGAGTGTACAGCTTGTATAACAGTGTACATTTGCTGTCCCCTCAAAATAACTCAACACACAGCCATTAATGTCTAAAAAGCTGGCAGCAAAAGTGAGTACACCCCTAAGTGAAAATGTCCAAATTGGGCCCAATTAGCCATTTTCCCTCCCTGGTGTCATGTGACTTGTTAGTGTTACAAGGTCTCAGTGTGAATGGGGAGCAGGTGTGTTAAATTTGGTGTGATCGCTCTCACTCTCTCATACTGGTCACTGGAGGTTCAACATGGCACCTCATGGCAAAGAACTCTCTGAGGATCGGAAAAAAAAGAACTGTTTCTCTACATAAAGATGGCCTAGGATATAAGAAGATCGCCAAGACTCTGAAACGGAGCTTCAGCACTGTGGTTTACCAGGACAGGTTCCACTCAGAACGTCGACCAAAGAAGGTGAATGCACGTGCTCAGCGTCATATCCAGAGGTTGTCTTTGGGAAATAGACGTATGAGTGCTGCCAGCATTGCTGCAGAGGTTGAAGGGGTGGGTGGGTCAGCCTGTCAGTGCTCAGACCATACGCCGCACACTGCATCAAATTGGTCTGCATGGCTGTCATCCCAGAAGGAAGCCTCTTCTAAAGATGATGCACAAGAAAGCCTGCAAACAGTTTGCTGAAGACAAGCAGACTAAGGACATGGATTACTGGAACCATGTCCTGTGGTCTGATGAGAGCAAGATAAACTTATTTGGTTCAGATGGTGTCAGGCGTGTGTGGCGGCAACCAGGTGAGGAGTACAAAGACAAGTGTGTCTTGTCTACAGTGAAGCATGGTGGTGGGAGTGTCATGGTCTGGGGCTGCATGAGTGCTGCCGGCACTGGGGAGCTACAGATCATTGAGGGAATCATGAATGCCAACATGTACTGTGACATACTGAAGCAGAGCATGATCCCCTCCCTTCAGAGACTGGACCACAGGGCAGTATTCCAACATGATAACGACCCCAAATACACCTGCAAGACGACCACTGCCTTGCTAAAGAAGCTGAGGGTAAAGGTGATGGACTGGCCAAGCATTTCTCCAGACCTAAACCCTCTTGGGGTATCCTCAAACTGAAGGTGGAGGAGCGCAAGGTCTCTAATATCCACCAGATCTGTGATGTCATCATGGAGGAGGGGAAGAGGACTCCAGTGGCAACCTGTGAAGCTCTGGTGATCTCCATGCCCAAGAGGGTTAAGGCAGTGCTGGAAAATAATGGTGGCCACACAAAATATTGACACTTTGGGCCCAATTTGGACATTTTCACTTAGGGGTGTACTCACTTTTGTCACCAGCGGTTTAGACATTAATAGCTGTGTGTTGAGTGATTTTGAGGGGACAGCAAATTTACACTGTTATACAAGCTGTACACTCACTACTTTACATTGTAGCAAAGTGTCATTTCTTCAGTGTTGTCACATGAAAAGATAGAATAAAATACTTACAAAAATGTGAGGGGTGTACTTACTTTTTGTGAGATACTGTATACAGCAGGGATATGCAATTAGCGGACCTCCAGCTGTTGCAAAACTACAAGTCCCATGAGGCATAGCAAGACTCTGACAGCCACAAACATGACCCCCAGAGGCATGATGGGACTTGTAGTTTTGCAACAGCTGGAGGTCCACTAATTGCATATCCCTGCTGTATACACACACATTGAAGGAGATTTACTAAAACTGATGCACACAGAATCTGGTGCAGCTGTGCCTAGTAACCAATCAGCTTCTAGCTTCAGCTTGTTCACTAAAGGCCCCTTTTCAATCCAGTGGACCGATCGGGTCTGTTTTTTCGTGCGTTATTATTCTCTAAGGGGCGGCGGATGTCATCGGACTTGTGTCCGCTGTCACTCGCCAGCATCTGATCCGCTATAAACTGACAGATGGGGATACGTTCCCCATCCATCAAGCAGATCGGATCGGATGACAGTTGCACCACCCCATAGTGAACAGCGGGCTGTGGACATGGACCTGTCATTCAACTGCTCAGCGGGGACATCCCCCCCAGTTGACCAGGCAGATCCGCTTGGAGGGATGCCCACATCTGCAAGGGGCCTTAGGCTATGACAACAAAAAAAATGGAAGCTGATTGGTTGCTAGGCACAGCTGCACCAAATTCTGTGTGCACTGGTTTTAGCAAATCTCCCCCGTTACCTTGTCCGGAATTGACTGCTTTCTTGGGGATTGTCTTGCAGATTTGATTTAATAAATATACGTATATGACATCAAATGATACATTTTTACATATAGAACACGCTGCATTCTGTTTCTTTGTCACCAGAGGGAGCTGCTCATCATATTTTGGTACAGGCAGAAACTGTTACTATTCCTGAATCTACAAGGACCATTATAATAAGGAAGCAAAGAATTTACAAATAGTCTACAGACAGAATTTTCTTCTTCTCTTTCTTCCTTTTTTCTTCTTTCCTTCCTTTCATTTTCTTGTTTCCTTCCATTTTCTTTCCATCCTCCCCTGAATTTTTATTTTTTCTTCTACCTATACTTTTCTTGATTTCTTCCTTCTTGTCTGTCTTCTTTTCCTTCCTTTCCTTTTTTTTTTTTTTTTTTTTTCGCTTGCCTTTTTCTTCCTACCTTTCTTTTTCTTGATTCCTCCTTTCGTTCCATCCATCCTTTTTTCTTTTCTTTCTTTTCTTCCTTTTTCCCTTCCATTGTGGAGAGAGTATTGACACTCCCAGGAGCGTTCTCACAGAGAGAACATGTGAAGCCCTGCTGAACTCTCGCTGTGGCCCCCGGAATGGCGGATGGGAATCGGCCTTCATGAGGTTGTGCTACTGCAAAGTGTTTTCCTCAAAGATTACATTTTCCATTACAGTAAAACCAAAGGCAACATTTTTTTTTTGTTGTTTTCTAGTTTTGAGTAGAGTGGAGAGGGATTAGAAAAAAACGTTTGTTGCCTTTAGTTCTACTTTTGCCTTTATCTTGTCTATTGGATGGTGATATGTGATTCTGTTTTTCTTGCCCCTATAGATTGTATGGCATACATATGAATAAAAAGAGGAGGTTTCTCCTTGGCACCGTCCTGTCCATCCAGAATACCGGCTTTACCTATCCAGCCTGTCAGAACTGCTTCTCCCGGGTGATACACACTGCAGACAGGTAGGGAACTCTCTCCTGATTATTTCAAAACTTCCACCAGATGGCGCAGTTCCCATGCTTGTCTCATTCTTTTCTGCATATACCAAAACAATGGGCTTTATGTGTGGGCTTCTCTAGCCAAAACCTTTTTTTTCTAGTTTTGAATAGATTTATAGGGAAGGGTTAGAGCCCCTGTCAGATTGTGTTGCTGGCTGTGTCCCCACTTGGGAGATTTACCCTCTCTATTTGTTCTGGTGACCACCGTTTTAATTTAGCAGTTCTCACCACACTGGCAGTTATGGTGACAACGATCGGGAACAGAGGGAATTTCCCTGTATTTAGAATACATTTTCTCCAGCTTCCTGTTTCTCCAGGACAGGATGTCAAGTTAACCACTTCAGCACCGGACCATTTGGCTGGCCAAAGACCAGAGCGCTTTTTGCGATTCGGCACTGCGTCGCTTTAACTGACAATTGCGCGGTCGTGCGACGTGGCTCCCAAACAAAATTTACGTCCTTTTTTTCCACACAAATAGAGCTTTTTTTGGTGGTACTTGATCACCTCTGCGGCTTTTATTTTTTTGCGCTATAAACAAAAAAAGAGTGACAATTTAGAAAAAATCTATATTTTTTGCTATAATAAATATCCCCCAAAAATATATTAAAAAAAAAAATGTTTTCCTCAGTTTAGGCCGATACGTATTCTTCTACATATTTTTGGTTAAAAAAAAAAAGGAATAAGCGATTGGTTTGCGCAAAAGTTATAGCGTCTACAAAATAGGGCATAGTTTTATAGCATTTTTATTAATATTTTTTTTTATTAGAAATGGCGGCGATCAGCGTTTTTTTTTTTTTTTTCATGACTGCAACATTATGGCAGACACGTCAGACAATTTTGGTGCGATTTGGGACCATTCACATTTATACAGCGATCAGTACGATTTAAAATTGCATTGATTACTGTGTAAATATGACTGGCAGTGAAGGGTTTAACACTATGTGGCGCTGTAGGGGTTTAGTGTGTCCTGGGGAGTGATTCTAATGCCCCGTACACACGGTCGGAAAATCCGACCACAAAATCCATCGGATTTTTTCCGAGGGATTTAGTCCGACCCTGGTGTTGGATACACACGGTCGGACAAAGTTGTCGGAAAATCCGATCATTCTGAACGTGGTGACGTTTGTTGCCTACGACGGGACTACGTAGAGGCTAGTAGCCAATAGCTTTGGTCTTGTAATGTGATCTGAGCATGCGTGGCACTTTGTCCGTCAGAATTCGCTACACACGATCGGAATTGGTGTGATCGGACTTTATTGTCGGAAAATTTTTAGAGCAGGAGATACAACTTTGTCCGTCGGACAATCCGATGGAAAATGTCCGATGGTGCCTACACACGGTCAGAATTTCCGACAACATTGTCCGATAGGACAGAATCCATCGGAAAATCCGACCGTGTGTATGGGGCTTAACTGTGGGGGGGAGGGGCTGGGTGTGACACATCACTGATCATAGCTCCCAATCACAGGGAGCTATGATCAGTGACACTGTCACTAGGCAGAACAGGGAGATGCTTGTTTACATTAGCATCTCCCCGTTTTTCCTCTCAGTGAGAGGAAAAATAGCTCAGACTTTGCCTGAGCCATTCTAACACATGAGTATGCTTTGATCTAAACCAGTGATGGCGAACCTTGACACCCCAGATGTTTTTGAACTACATTTCCCATGATGCCCAGCTACACTGCAGAGCATCATGGGAAATGTAGTTCCAAAACATCTGGGGTGCCAAGGTTCACCATCACTGATCTTCCATTGTAGCTCTGGCTGTATGTTTATGTGTTTATGAAATCGCCATTGGCTGCTGGAAGGAAACGCGGGTTAAAGACACCTGTAGAATTACCATTGTAAAATACAAAATCCATTGCTTGTGTTTCTCCCCCCTGTATTGACTCACAGAATAAAAGGACTCTACAGACAAACAATCAGATACAGAGGTAAATTATTGAAATGGTTTTATTTGGTAAATGGTTTGTAAAGCAATGCACATTTTGGGGGGGGGGGGAGGATTTATTAAAACTGGAAAATGAAAAACCTGGTGCAGCTCAACCAATCAGCTTACAGGTTTTTTTTTTTTGGTTTTTTTTTTTGTTAAAGCTTCATTGAACAAACTGAAATTAGAAGCTGATTGGCTGCAATGCACAACTGCACCAGATTTAGTAAATCAACCCCCTTGTCTTCTGCACCAACCTCTCCTTATGTACTACATATTTGTATGGCATACAGAGGGTAACAATGCCATTCGGAGTACACAGTTATGCAGTTTATATTCTATTGGCTGCCTCCGTCCTGTCCCAATAGCCACATAAGAATTGGAGGCAAATCTTCCCAGCAGGGACACAGACCGCAACAAACAGGAATTAAGAAGTCCTTTATATTGCTTTAAACAAAGTGTGAGTACATACTTTCTTTTTATTTTCACATACAGTTCCCACTGTAATCAGACCCACTACTCTTAGAGCGGCGCTGCTCTCTCTCTTTTCTCCTCTACACCAGAGTCTCTTCTGCTCTATGGAGCCGGCTGCCGCATCTTACAAGCACACACTGTTACTCCTGGACTGAGAAAAAACTGTCCAAAAAACACATCACAGTGTTTCTCCCCTTCAGCCCCCACTCTCTCTCGCCCACCCTCAGTGTCACTCCATCTGTGACCCCCCATACTCGCTCATCACTAGCTGTCGTTGGCGCTCCATCCTCCCCCTCTCCACTTTATATTGCTGTGTGTCTGTTTGACAAATCTTGCTGGTTCCTCCCCCAGTGACTACATAGGAGGTGAGAGGCAGAAGTTATAAGCCGCCGTCCCAAACCCAGTTGGAGTTGGGCTTTATGTTATGTTTGTTCTGCTTCAGTGGAGGTCAAGTCCACTCTTTTTTTTTTTTTTATATAAAAAGACATCTTTTTCCTGCCATCAGCAGATACCAGTGTCAGAAATGCAGCGACACATATCAGAACGCCACCCACCGATACAGACTGTGTGTGAAAGTGGCCGAGGACCAGAGGCTCCATATTATCACAGTGTTTGGAAGCTGCGTGGAGAAGATCTTTGGAAGCAGCGCCAATTCCTTGCACAGGTAATTCAGTGCTATTGGGCATCTTCACCCCCTGGCGTTGGAAAAGCGAAGTACACTTCAGGCTTTAATATCCGAGAAATGGGGCACCACCCACCACCGAGCGCTCATGGATGCAAGTGAACCCTATCGAACTAAATCCACATAAATGAATTAAAAACCAATCCCTAAGCAGCTGTTAAAAATCCTCGTACACTCGGGTCAGAAAAGACAATGCATAATATCAAGACAAGCAGCGCTCCTACACTAACATAATGTTGGTATATACTATATATGCTTGAATCATATGTAAGCAGGTGACTCAGCTGTCAGTCCACCAGGTGTATAAACCGTTATTTGTAGGGTGACTTCAGTGCAAGATGTAATCCGCTGTGATCAGTTTCCTTAATCACCATATTTAGAGAGTAATGTCACCAGCACACCAGGATCTCCAAAAATGGGTCCAAAACTTTAATCAGCGATCACATAATTACAACAAAAGGCGAAGTTTCGGAGCCACGCAGGGAACCCTTCATCAGCCATGTGACCCCTTTGCCTGATGAAGAGGTCCTGTGTGGTTCCGAAATGACGCCTTTTGTTGTAATTGTGATCGCTGATTAACCACTTACAGTCCGCCGCACGCCGATATACGTCCTAACTTTGAAGAGGGATATCTTTGTTATGGCAGCCGCTAGCTACCATAACCCCGGTATCCTCTTCTTCGGCCGCGGTCTGCTTTCCGACAACAGTGGTCTCCGCGGCAGATTCGCCGCACGATCACTTTCATTGGTGGCGGGAGAGGGCCCCTCTTCCCGGTGCCCTCCACTGCTTACCGGAGCCATTGGTAGCAGCGGAGGCGATGGGATGTTGCCCCTTGCTGGGTATGGAGACAAGGGCCCCACCCATCTCCATAACATTGCAGGGCGGAAGCAACGTCAAAATGTCACTTCCACCCATAGCTCTTAAAGGGCCATTTTTAAAAAAAATATTTTTTATTGCATTTTAGTGTAAATATGTGATCTGAGGTCTCTTTGATAAAGGTGAGCTCCGGCGTGTTCGCACAGCCCGCTAGGAAGTCAGCACTGCGCTGCGCTAATTTTTTAAATGCGCCCCGTCCCGCCGAGCTCGCGTGCAGAAGCGAACGCATACGTGAGCAGCGCCCACATATGAAAACAGTGTTCAAACCACACATGTGAGGTATCGCCGCGATCGGTAGAGCGAGGGCAATAATTGTAGCCCTAGACCTCCTCTGTAACTCAAAACATGCAACCTGTAGAATTTGTCTTTAAATGTCGCCTATGGAGATTTTTAAAGGTAAAAGTATGTCGCCATTCCACGAGCGGGCGCAATTTTGAAGTGTGACATGTTGGGTATCAATTTACTAGGCATAACATTATCTTTCACAATATAAAAAAAAACTGGGCTAACTTTTACTGTTTTCTTATTTTTTTTAATTAAAAAAAAAAGTGTATTTTTTTTTCAAAACTAAAGTGCGTTTGTAAGACCGCTGCGCAAATACGGTGTAAAAGAAAGTATTGCAATGACTGCCATTTTATTCTCTAGGATGTTTAGAAGAAAAAAATGTATAATGTTTGGGGGTAATTTTCTAGCAAAAAACTTGTAAACAACAAATCTCAGAAAGAGGCTCGGTCCTTAAGTGCTTAAAGTTTTGGACCCATTTTTGGAGATCCTGGTGTGCTGGTAACATTACTCTCTATGACTGCTTTTACGGTTCCAGCTGGTGGTCGCTTCAGCACCCAATTGAAAATACAGCCATTTCTGCAGGAACGTGTGCATTGGGAATATTGCATGGGAAGTTTCCTAATCGCCATATATTCACCGGAAGTGAGTCCCGCGCCCCACAAATCCAACACTTACCAACCGTAGGCAAGTGTACGGCTCGTAGCACAGATTTTTCACTTCGCTTTCCCCACCATCAGAAGATCACCCTTGCTGCAGGCTAATGCGGGTCAGGCTATGGTAAATCATACGCAAGTGTGAGGATCGTACCTGTGATCTCTCACTTCACTCTCCCCACCGTCAGATCATCATTAATGCAGACTATTGCGGGTCACGATGTGGTCAAAAATCTTTTAGGAGGTCTTCTTTCACACACAGGTCAAATGCAGCATTGTCCCTGCTCTGCCGGCCCTGCTCTACCTTGGTGGTCATGACGCGGTGCTGTGGCATTCAATGAAGCTTGTCAAATGTCCTGTGTGTTGATTTTCTATTTTGTTTTAAAGGGGTCAAGTAGAACCCGGCTCAGTAGTACCTCCACTTAGCAGATCCCCGGCTCAGTAGTACCACTGTTCAGCAACTCCCCAGATTATTAGTGCCCTCGTTCAGCAGATCCCCTACTCAGTAGCACCACCAGCTCTGCTGATGCCCCACTTAGTAGTAACCCCCAGCTCTGCTGATCATCTGGTTTGCTGATCCTCCTCTTTACGGTCCTCTCCAAATTGTTCCCACGCTGCTCACCACGTCTGACATCTGCTAGTTTCTCCTACTCTGGTCCCCCAGCTCTGCTGATGTCCCACTTAGTAGTACAACCAGCTTTGCTGATCCTCTTTCCGGTCTGCCGCTCAGTCCTCTCTTGAGTCCCCGCTCACCTTCTGCTAAAGCGTTCCCATGTTGCACACTACGAGTGTCGCCTGCTAGTTTCTTTGCTCCAGTCCAGACCCCGCTCACCTTCCTACTGCTTCACACTGTGCACACCAGATGTGATGTCTGCACCAGACCCTCCCAGTATATAAACACATGAACCCAAAGTGACTGCTGGTGTTTTTCCAGTTCGCCTGTTGGTTTCCCAGTGCATCCTGGGATATCTCAAACCTGCAATACCTCCAGAAAAATGAAGCTAAAGCTGAATAAAAGTCCCTCGAAAGCTTTAGGTGCTGTAAGCGAGCGTTGTCATAGACTTTTATGGAGGCTTTAGAGACCCTTTAAAGCACCAATAAAATTACATGGGGTATCATTTTTGAAGCAAAGCAAACCCAATGTGCGAACAGGACTGTAAGGTAACCATTTTATTTAGTGACGGGAGCTTTGATTAGCGTTCAGAGCGATTTAATCACTTGCCGGCCGGGCCATAGACAAATGATGTCCTGGTCGGTAAGTGAAATACTGGGGTTATGGCTGCAGCAAAATGTCATTACCCCAGTTATTGTCTTTTTCTTCAGCAGGCGATTCTCTACAGGATGAAAGTCATTTTGCCATTGGATCACTTTAAGAAGCGACATGAGGGGTGCCTCCTGCCGGTTCCTGGGCTTTCCTGACCGATCAGTGAAGCCCGGGACACATCCAGCATTGCTGGTGGCTTGCAATAGAGATGCATGCAAGATGGCTTCCGCTCATCTCTATGGCCTTGGAGGACAGGAGCGACATCACAACGTTACTTCCAGTTCCTTCATCATGTAAACAACCCTTTTTTTTATTTTTTTTTTATTTTTTGAAAGATCAAAAACTTACATTTTTTTTTTTATATATTTTGCTTTTAAAGGTAGAGGGGACCTGCCATTCTGTATTGCTATCGCAACGGATGTTTACATTTCATGGCAATAAAAGGGATAAAAAATAAAACTAAAAAATTATTATGTTTGAAAAATCACTGCGCAAAAACCATGTGACATAAAAAATTGCAATGACCACTGTTTTATTCTCTATGGCCTCTGCTAAAAAGGTTTGCAAATATAATGTTTGGGGGTTTTAAGTAATTTTCTAGCAAAAAAAAATGATTTTTACTCATAAAGACAGTATGAGCGAAGTGTCAGAAATGTGTCCAATGCCACATTTTGAAGCAAGTGTAAAGGAGTCCTTTGGGGTTTATTACTTTTATACTTTATATTTTTCAAATTTAATTATATTCTGTTTTTAAATGTGTTTTTTTTTAAATATATAAGGCATTTGCAGGAGTCCAACCAACCATTGCGTGATATAGGATGGGATAAGGCTCAGCAGTTGTTGTTTCAGGCAGCAGAGGATTGTCTCATTGGCAGAAGCTTCATATTTGCTGTGAAGGTAAAAAGAGATATTTGATGTGTGCTTCTTTTGCATATACAAAACTTTCTTGCTTTCTTTCTTTCTGCTAGTGTTAGTTATGGAAGGAAGAAGGAAAAATGGTTGGTCGATGAGGAAAACGCAATCGTATTCTCATTCTGGGGAAACAATTTTTGGCCTAAGTTCCTAATTTTATTTTAACCACTACAATACTGGGCACTTTCGCCCCCTTCCTTCCCAGACCAATTTTCAGCTTTCAGCGCTCTCGCTCTTTTAATGACAATTGCGCAGTCATGCAATGCTGTACCCAAATGAAATTTTTATCATTTTGTTTGCACAAATAGAGCTTTAGTTTGGTGGTATTTATTCACGACTCTGTTTGTTTTTTATTTTTTGCGATATAAGCGAATAAATTGCGGAAATTTTGAAAAAAAAACTATATTTTCTCCTTTCTTTTTTAAAAGAAATCCAATAAAATCAAATTTTGTCATACATTTAAGCCAAAATGTATTCTGCTACATGTTTTTAGTAAAAAAAAAATTCCGTTAAGTGTATAATAATTGGTTTGCATGATCACGAACATATGTACGCAAATGATCATGTACAGATGTGTGCAGGTGATCACGGACATATGTGTGCAGATAATCATTGGCACATGTTATTTTACTGGGACATATGTGAGGGACATGTGCTTTTATTATTTGGGGACATGTGTTTTTATTATTTGGGGACATGTATGTTTTGGGGACATGTGTGGGGACATGTGTGTTTACACTAGACTGGTGATCAGTGAGTAAAAAGCTGTAAAAAAAACAGCTAATACTCACTCACTGATCACCAGCCGGCTGCAGCGATCCTCTCTCCTCTCCTCAGCGACGACTGCCGTGTGAGGAGAGGAGAGCCGATTGCCTAGCAACCGGCTGTTTGCTTACATCACATGACGGCTGTGATTGGACACAGCTGTCATGTGATCAGGAGGGCCAATCACAGAGCCCTCCTGCCGATCCGAGATGCGCCATGTCCGGGTGACACGAGCGCATCGGTATCGCGCCGCTGCGCGGGCACGTGCGATCCCTCTACATCTGAAGGACGTTCAGGAACGTCCTATTAGAAGTAGACGGCTCCCACCCGGCCGTATATATACAGTGGCCGGGTGGGAAGTAGTTAAAGATGCAGTTGTAAGAGGTATCACTGAAGGTGGACTTAAAGCGCCATCACTAGTCACTGGTGTCAAGGCTACAGGGGACCTGTCCTTGTCCAATTTCACAAACTGAAAGTGAAAAAAGCCGCACCATGAATGAATGAATAATTTGTATAGCGCTATAATGCGAACTGAATCGCCTCAAGCACCACCTCCAGATCCTTTCTTTTTTCAACAAACATGATTCAGGAATGAATTGCATATACATACTGTAACAGTGTTTACAGAATTGGAGATCCTCGTCTCCTAAAATAAAATAATAATCATATATTACAAAAGAAACTTGACATATATTAGATTTATACATACAAGAACTCAAAAATGTAAGTATCTCCCTGCTACATAATCTAAGTTCCTGCTTCTTATCACCTTATGTGCATTCAGCCATCAAGTACAGCAATAGTAAGGATACAACCCTCGCATAACAAATTCTTTATTTTTTTAATTTTAAGTGAGAGAGTAGGTAGAAAGCAGCCATGACATAAATTCTCAAGCATGCTTTAGGAGCAGATCTGTGATACAGATGCTAAAACATGGGAGTTTATTTACTAAAGGCAAATCCACTGTGCACTACAAGTGCAGTCCCTGTAGATCCGAGGGGGACATGCAAGGATAATATAAAACAGCATTTTTACTTACACATGATTGGGTGATAGAAATTGGCAGATCTTCCCCTCATTTCAGATCTTCCCCCTCAGATCTACAGTAAGTGCACTTGTAGTGCACAGTGGATTTGCCTTTAGTAAATCAACCCCGTGGTGTCACAGACTTCAAGGTAAAGCAGTCATGTAGTGTGGAGAACAATTAGGAGTTATCTGCATAAAAGAAGAATAACTAACAGTAAGCCAGTTGCCATTATAATGGCTTGAAAAGGGTCTTTTTTTCTTTTACACAGAGCTTGTATTTCATCCACAATGTTACTTTTTTATTTTATTTTTATTTTAAAAGCTGAATGTCAGGAGTACAGCTAAAAAATGAAGGCACACTGTGGGGGAGATTTACTAAAACTGGTGCACACTGGTTACTATGCACAGCTGCATCTTATTCTATCAGCTTCTAACTTCAGCTTGTTCAATTAAGCTTTGACAATAAAAACATAGAAGCTGATTGGCTACCATGTACAGCTGCACCAGATTCTGTGTGCACCAGTTTTAGTAAATATCCCCCTATGAGTTAAGTGCAGCGAGGCGAGTGACACTAATATTTATATCGGACAGCTTTATAGTAGTCTCGGAAGACCGCTTTCGCTTTAGTTCTGGGAGAGCGACGCTGATCCTTCTGAATGCTGCATCTTGAACAGGAGAGTTACTGCAGCTGCCATGCCCCCCTTTCCCTCCTCCTGCCCATTCTCAGAAGCCTTTGTATTACAGTATGTGAACACATTCACAAAATACAAAGGCTTCTCTGAATGGGCAGCACAAGGTAGGGATGGGCATAGCTGTTCTGTGTGCCTTTCTCCTCTCTCACAGCCCAGAGTGTCTGAGTGTAATTTCTGGCACAACAATAAACCTAGTTGGATATAAATAATAGAGATAAGTTCAGGACATGTCATTAAGCCTCTTTGGGCTTAACTCGTAATGTGCCTATGAAAAATGTAGAAAATATTTAAATATCTATTATTATAGTATTCTGCTCATTCTGATAGATATTCTTGTATCTCAGGGGCATTTCTGGATGAATAGCAAAGTCTTTGTATAAATATGTCAGTGACCTCTCTCCTAGAGGGTATGTAGAGGAGATATGTATCTGTCTTTTATCCAAGGCCGCATTTCCAACTTGCTTTTAGTGGAAATTGAAGAATCCTTCATTCGTACAATACTTCCAGAAAGGTAGGTAGTTTATTGTTCAGAAAGATAAGCAAAGACAACTGACATCTGGTAACATATATGGCATGGTGATGGCCTCAGAAGGAGGAAGGGATATCAGATGTTACATTTTTCAAAGTGTTGAGTTTCTTCTCTTCCCACCGCTCTTCCTCCCACCATACAACCCTTATCCATTCTTATACTGTTTCATAATGTAATGTCAGCATATCCTAGAGCAGGGCACAAAATTTCAAGTCCTGAGCTACTAGCCAGGCCTCAAGGGTTACTCGCCACCAGTTGCCCAACCCAACCCCTGCCCTGCCCCGCCCCTAATTCCACCTCTAAACACGGCCTCATAAATTATATCATGAAATTGCCCTTAAATGTTTTATGCAAATTAAGAAACTTTATACATGCTCACCAATGCAGCCTCCCCCGTGTCCACCAATGCAGCCTCCCCCGTGTCCACCAATGCAGCCTCCCCCGTGTCCACCAATGCAGCCTCCCCCGTGTCCACCAATGCAGCCTCCCCCGTGTCCACCAATGCAGCCTCCCCCGTGTCCACCAATGCAGCCTCCCCCGTGTCCACCAATGCAGCCTCCCCCGTGTCCACCAATGCAGCCTCCCCCGTGTCCACCAATGCAGCCTCCCCCGTGTCCACCAATGCAGCCTCCCCCGTGTCCACCAATGCAGCCTCCCCCGTGTCCACCAATGCAGCCTCCCCCGTGTCCACCAATGCAGCCTCCCCCGTGTCCACCAATGCAGCCTCCCCGTGTCCACCAGTGCAGCCTAACTCTTTAACACCAGTGCAGCCTAACTCTTTAACACCAGTGCAGCCTAACTCTTTAACACCAGTGCAGCCTAACTCTTTAACACCAGTGCAGCCTAACTCTTTAACACCAGTGCAGCCTAACTCTTTAACACCAGTGCAGCCTAACTCTTTAACACCAGTGCAGCCTAACCCTTTAACACCAGTGCAGCCTAACCCTTTAACACCAATGCAGCCTACCTGTGTCCTGAATGAAGGGGAGCAAAGGAGAAGAAGAGCATTGCTGGCCGGATGATATGAGCGCCGAGGGACATGCTGGAACAGCTTTGATTTAAATTGCGTGTGTTCCCGCCGATCGGCGTCCCGTACAGCCCCGCCCCCTGGCCAGGGAACTTTGATACACATCTCTCGTCCCGGGTTGGACGGGTGATCTCTCTATCAAATTCCCCAGGACCAGGGGGCGGGGCTGTGTGTAAAAGCGAGTGCAGGGAACACACGGCAATTGAAATCAAAGCCGCTAGTTATGTTCCCTGCGCTCGCTCCCAGACAACCCTTCCTCGCCAGCCCTCAAAATTTACTCGCAAAATGCGAGCAGACGAGTGTAAATTTTTAGGGCTGTCCTAGAGTAACACCCATTCTTGCTTATATGGTTTCAGTCTATAGTTAAGTTGTATAACTCCACCCATTGTCCTGACATAGTAACTCAAAATAGAAGTCCCTATACAGCAAAGAAAGACTTCTCTCTGCCCTCTGTCCCTGTGTGTTCTGTGACCTTCAGAAACTATAATTACATTATAACATTCATGTGTATCATATATTTTTCAGAAACCTTCATCATTTAGAACAGGAGTCTCCAAACTATGGCCCTCCAGTTGTTCAGGAACTACAATTCCCATCATGCTTAGTCATGTCTGTGAATGTCAGAATTTTACAATGCCTCATGGGATGTGTAGTTCCGCAACAGCTGGAGGGCCGTAGTTTGGAGACCCCTGATTTAGAACATTGAGTTAATTAATATTTTAACAGCCTACTTTTTACAAAGTGGCTGAATTCCTGGAATTCAGTTTTAAGGAAGCTTGCTAAGAGACATGAGAGATGCTTCTCCTAGGAAAGCTGCTGGCCTGGCTGTCAGGCTGGTTCACTGGCCTTTTGAGTGATAACCTAGAACAAGCATGCCGGTAGTGAAGTCAGACCTCTTGATCTCCACACTTCTACCAGATCTGTTATGAAGCCCCTGAATCACCATGAAAGGCAACTAGCATGTTCAAACATGGCTTTGCTATTTCCCTGTCAGCAGTTTCCTAGAGACCAATATGTGCAGAGTGGGGAAGGGGTTAGCACCTCTGTCCCTATGTAGACAAAATGTAATCTTGCTTCCTGTCTTGATGGGAGGGGAGGGGGATTCTAATTAATGAAAACACAGCAAAAAAATAATAAACAACCCTTCCTATTTTCAAAATATATATATAATATATTCAATATGTATTGTTTTGGCTGGAGTTCTACTCTTTTCATTATGCATTTGTGTTCCATAACAGGTTCCAGATCATCTGCACAGGGACGGATCGGGTAACTCGTCACAACTTGTCGCCTGCCAGATCATTCCTATAAACGATGACCATGCCGTCAGCATCCTTAACCGCTACCATTGTCTGGTGGAGTTCATATCGAGCGACAGCATGATAAACACCAGACAGGAGCTCTCTACGCAGTCCCCTCACAGAGGCTTCATGGATTTGACAGATTCTGAGAGCAGTCATAGTCTTCACCAAAGTGCAAACCAGTTTGCAGATTACTGGCAGCAGTCTCTCGGCCTAGCCTCCTCACCCACACTGGACACATCAGCAGAAACTCCATCCTGCAGTCCCAGCCCAAGTCAGACAAACAAGGCCAAGGGAAAGTCTTGTGAGGGGGAACATAAATTCCAAGAAAACATCGTCCTTGCCCAGGGAAATGTAAAACCTACAGATCATAAAGTCATTGTTAAAGATCATCTCTGCATTCCAAAGAACAGTCCTCTGAGGGTTAAAAGTCCTTCAGTGAATATAGTTGATACATGTGGCTCCAATCCGTGCCCATCACATTCCAACCGCCTATCCTCGCAGATGAGCTGCCGGCATCACCGCCATCTGCAAAATGTTTGTAATTCTAACGGTTACGGGTGCCAAGATTGTTCAGCCCGTCTTAAGCGCTTTCCTTCCCAAAAGACGCAGACAGCTGAAAGCCATCAAGACGAAAATGGAACTTGGGATGAATTCCCGTTCTCTGAAAG
>CM053027.1:606986291-607253791 GCA_028564925.1 Lithobates sylvaticus | reverse complement strand
TCCATGATGACATCACTGAGCTGGTGGATGTTAGAGACCTTGCACTCCTCCACCTTACGTTGAGGATGCCCCACACATGCTCAATAGGGTTTAGGTCTGTAGACATGCTCGGCCAGTCCTTTACTTTTGCCCTCAGCTTCTTTAGCAATGCAGTGGTCGTCTTGGAGGTTTGTTTGGGGTCATTATCATGTTGAAATACAGGTACGTTAGTTTGCCTGTACATGCCCTTCTGCCGCAGTATATCTGCGTGAGGCAATCGGTTAAACCCTACACCCAGCATTCACTATATCTGGTCTCCCACAGAACATGAAAATGCAATTATTAGTAAATATAAACTGCTAAATACCTTTTCTCATCAGCAGTATTTATCAGTCTTGTCACTTTTATCAATGTCTGGTTAAAGCTTGTAGTAGGAGTTTTCACTCTCCTCTGAGTGTCCTATGAGGCTGCTGGATATATGTGTTTTGTTTTTTCAAAATTGTCGGACATTTTTTGTTTTTACCGCAAAAATTTAAAACCGCAGAGGTAATCAAATACCACCAAAAGAAAGCTCTATTTGTGGGGAAAAAAAAGGATATACATTTTATTTGAGTAAAGTGTCGCACCACCACGCAGTTGTTAAAGTAACGCAGTGCCGTATCACAAGAAATGGCCTGTTCAGGAAGGGGGTAAACCCTCCCGAGGTGAAGTGGTTAAGGTTATCCCCACCGTGAAACACGGTGGTGGTAGCATCATGTTGTGGGGATGTTTTTCTTCAACAGGAACAGGGAAGCTGGTCAGAGTTGATGGGAAGATGGATGGAGCCAAATACAGGACAATATTAGAAGAAAACCTGTTATGCCGCGTACACACAAGCGGATTTTCCGTCAGACAAATCTTGGATGGTTTTTCCGACGGAATTCCGCTCAAGCTTGGCTTGCATACACACGGTCACACAAAAGTTTGCTGAACTTTCAACCGGCAAGAACGCGGTGACATACAACACTACGACAAGCCGAGAAAATGAAGTTCAATGCTTCCAAGCATGCGCCGAATTGTTTCCGAGCATTCGTAGGAATTTTGCGTGTCGGAATTGCTACAGACGATCTGAACTTTTTTTCCGACCGAAAAATTGAGAACCTGCTTTCAATCTTTTTCTGGCTGGAATTAGGCTAGCAAAAGTCTGATGGAGCCTACACACGGTCGCATTTTCCGACCAAAAGCTCTAATCGGTCTTTTGCTGGCTGAATTTCCGATCGTGTGTACGCGGCATTAGAGTCTGCAAAAGACTTGAGACTGGGGCGGAGGTTCACCTTCCAGCAGGACAATGACCCTAAACATACAGCCAGAGCTACAATGGAATGGTTTAGATCAAAGCATATTCATGTATTATAATGGCCCAGTCAATGTCCAGACCTAAAACCATTTGAGAATCTGTGGCAAGACTTGAAAATTGCTGTTCACAGACGCTCTATATTCAATCCGACAGAGCTTGAGCTATTTTGCAAAGAAGAATGGGCAAAAATGTCACTCTAGATGTGCAAAGCTGGTAGAGACATCCCCAAAAAGTATTCTGAGGGCCCTGACCAATCCTTAACTTGAATTGGCAGGGGGAAAGCTCCCCTCAAATACTTTGGGTCAGCCCAGCTGGGGAGGAGTTGTTTGGGTGGAAGCTGGAGATACAGTGTTAGGATGCCGTGGCCTTCGAAGGAGCTCCCCAGTCTAGGGGGGGGTGACTTTGGGCCTGGGCTCGTGTGCAGATGGGGCCTTCTTAAAACCACGGCGGTGACCTGGCACTGGGAGCAAAGTGGACAGCGTGAGAACACTGCCAGGCAAGTCTCCAGGAGGACAAGGAACAACCAAGAGGGCTGGTGAGTGACACACAGTCAGGAGGACTGGGAGGCACACCTGAGGGGACTGAGATGGAGCAGTCTGGGATGGGTGCTGAGCCATTCAGGAGGACTGGTGGCATGGGCAGTGGAAAGGGGCAGATGCAGCCAAAAGGGCTGGCAGTTCCTGAAGAGGTGGTACTGGGAGCAGTAGCCACATGTGGAACAGCTAGCTTGAGGACTACCATATTTGCTACACCATAGGTCCCTGCCTGCAAAGGGCATTTGCTTTGGGCCTGACTGAGTCAGTGTCAGGCCTCAACAACTGTGCTAGATGGTCCTGGGAGCGATAGTCTGCAATCAAGTGTATGTGCTGGAGGTGTATATAGTTAGTCCCTGCATTTTTTCTTCAATTAAAGTGGGCATCCCATATGTACCCTATCCTCATCCAAGTTATAATCCCTTCAATAAAACAACAAAAACAAGTACAAGGACTATTTCTGGACTGCTGTATGTCTGGAAATGTGTGTGCCTGGCTGTGCAGGGTGAGAGCTGGACCATAATCACCAGCAGCCCCTACGGGGGTACCGCTACACATAAAGCACAAAATTATATACAACAATAAAGTGCAAAATCTTAAAAAATATATATTTTCTGTATCGTAACATACAGTAATACCTCGGATTGCGAGTAACGCAGTTAACGAGTGTTTCGCAATATGAGCTATTATATTTAAAAAATCCTGACTCGGTTTGCGAGTGTTGTCTCGCAAAACGAGCAGGATTCAAGCCCCTGCGGTGTGCAGTACCGCATTTAGCCAGAGGTGCGGGGGCGCCGGTGACACTTGGAGCCGTTCGGATGCACTCAGAAACACTCCGTTCCCAAGTGTTTCCGAGCCTTTCCGACTGCATCCGAGCCGTCTCCGAGTATTTCCGAGTCTCTCTGGCGCCCCACCCCTCCTCTGGCCACATGCGTTACTGCATACAATAGAAGTCAATGTGGAACCAATTATCTTCGTTTCCATTGACTTCCATGTGGAAACTCGCTTTGATATGCGAGTGCTTTGGATCACAAGCATTCTCCTGTAACAGATTATGCTTGTAATCCAATGTTTCACTGTATTATAAAAACATTTTTTATTATAATAAAGTGTCCTGTGCAGTCCAATATTCAGTGCAGTAAATCAATGCATAAAGTTCATCAGAAAATGTCCAAATTCATAACATAAATCTATAAAGTGTCCCATGCAATATTGGCCTGCATGGGACACTTTATTATAATATATAAGTGCATAGAAACAAAATATATACTTACAAGATTATATACAACAATAAAGTGCCAAAATATAAAAAAAAATTGTATCTGATTTTCCCAAACTGTCAGGTGAATTAAAAAATAAAATGACTAAATGGGACAAAGAAGTACAGGAGAAAAAGAAAACCAAATACATTAGAGATTCTGGTGACTTCTCCCGAGGAGAAATATTCAAATGGCAGTCCAAAACTTCAAACATGGAAGTAACACCTTTGAATATTCCCCCTAACCGTATTTTGCCCATTCCCACCATGTCCACTCCAGTAAATTCAGGACCTTCAACAGGTAGAGGACAACCCAAAATAGGAGGGGGTCGGCCGAATAATAATAGAATTAAAGGTAATACCAATAGAGGAGATAGGGGGAGGGGTCATAATTATAATACCCATTAACCCCCAGCATAGACAACAGGGATATTGGAATGATCATGGGGATACGTACAGACCCCCCCAGAGGAGGACCCCCCACTCGAGGGAATCCTCACTATGGGAATTATGGCCAAAATCAGAGGGGGACTGATTATGCTGGGCCTATTGAACCCTATTATGATCGGCCTTCTGTACCTATTCAAAACCGCTTTGCACCATTGTATCAGGATGATATAACACATCCCGAAGGTTTTTTAGGCAACTACATTGGCAAGACCCATGGGGACAAACACCCACAGGGAACAGACAGGGGGGCAAAAGAAGGGAAAGAGAGGAAGAAGAGCAGGAAGAAGAGTACAAAAGACAAAAACTGTAATTGGGGCTGGTATTTATAAAAATTAGTGATTCTGCTTTGTCAGAAGACGAACTGAAAGTCCTAGATAAAGGACTTAAGTTCGCCCCTGTTCGTAATTTTAACAAATTTCAGACTTAAGGCCCGTACACACGATCGGACTTTTTGACAACAATGCTCCTTTAACACGGCTACCCTAGAGGCAGCCTATAAAGTACTCCTCCGCTGGTACTGGGTTCCGTCCCGGATTGCCAAATCAAATCCATCCTACAGCGTGGAGATTAACTTCATATCTGGTGGTCCTGCCCCCGCCTAGTGGGATTCTGGTCAAGGGTATTTGGTTTTCTGTCCACTCTCTTCCACACATCCCCCCGCAAGGATGCCAAGTTGGCTTTATTCCACTGCCCGATCCCGGGTCTCTTTTCCTATCAGTAGAAATCGGCCACCTATTTGTTCATCGCTGCGAAGCATGCAATAGCAAGGGCTTGGAAGAGGCTGGCTGTCCCGTTTGCAGAGGTGAAGAGCATCTTAATGACTCTCATGATTAATGAGAAGATGTCTAGTAGTCTCCATGTCTCCCATGCCAAATTACTCGAGGTATGGGGCCCGTGGTGGTCCTACGCTCTTCCCACTTTGCATCCAACCAGCCTAGGCCTCGCTTACTGACCTCCTCTACCCCCTCCCCGACCTTGGGGAACCTCTTTCATACCTATTCTGCACCTCCTTTTCCTTCTCCGTCTTTCCGTCTCATCTCTTGTGACCCTCCTTTGCCATCTGCCCCCCCCCCCTTTTTTTGTTTTTTTTTATTTTATCTCATCTTTGTTTTTTGCTTGCTCGTACGACCCCGATCCCAGTATTGCCTTTCAACAATTTCTGTGGACTACTCCACACCTCAACCCCTGAGCAGTTAAGCTCAGTCACCCCATGTTGGCCCCCAGCCTTGGCCGGATGGGTTGTTGATGTTCGGCAGTTCTTACTTCCAAACATGTTTCTATTGTGTATTGTTAAGCTGTACCATGTTATGCTTACTGCTTATATTCCTCATTACAGTTGTTCTCACTTCTCATATATTTCAATAAAAAAATTGTACCAGAAAAGAGGAGGTTTCTCCTTGGCACCGTCCTGTCCATCCAGAATACTGGCTTTACCTATCCAGCCTGTCAGAACTGCTTCTCCCGGGTGATAATCACTGCAGACAGGTAGGGAACTCTCTCCTGATTATTTTAAACTGTCCACCAGATGGCGCAGTTCCCATGCTTGTCTTATTCTTTTCTGCATATTAATAATATACAGGATTTATAAAGCGCCAACAGTTTGCGCAGCGCCTTACAACATACAGAAGATGGCATAACCACAACATGCGTGGGCTTCTCTACCCCAAAACCTTTTTTTTTTTTTTTCTATTTTTGGATCGATTATAGGGAAGGGCAAGAGCACCTGTCAGATTGTATTGCTGGCTGTGCTCCCACTAGGGAGATGTACCCTCTCTATGTGTTCTGGTGACCACCGTTGGTGAAGAAAGTCATGGGTAATCCTAAATTTAGCAGTTATTGCCACACTGGATTAGAGGGGGAATCTTCCAAAGAGGGCACCAGTTATGGCGATTAACCACTTCAGCCCCGGACCAATTTGCAGCCAAAGGACCAGGCCCCTTACTGCGATTCGGCACTGCGTCGCTTTAACTGACAATTGCGCGGTCGTGCGATGTGGCTCCCAAACAAAATTGGCGTCCTTTTTTTCCCACAAATAGAGCTTTCTTTTGGTGGTATTTGATCGCCCCTGCGGTTTTTATTTTTTGCACTATAAACAAAAATAGAGCGACAATTTTGAAAAAAATGCAATATTTTTTACTTTTTGCTATAATAAATATCCCCAAAAAATATATAAAAAAAAATGTTTTTTTCCTCAGTTTAGGCCGATACGTATTCTTCTACATATTTTTGGTAAAAAAAAATCGCAATTAGCGATTATTGATTTGTTTGCGCAAAAGTTATAGCGTTTACAAAATAGGGGATAGTTTTATAGCATTTTTATTAATATTTTTTTTTTTTACTAGTAATGGCGGCGATCAGCGATTTTTATTGTGACTGCGACATTATGGCGGACACATCGGACATTTATGACACATTTTTGGGACCATTGTCATTTATATAGAAATTAGTGCTATTTAAATGCACTGATTCCTATGTAAATGACACTGGCAGTGAAGGAGTTAACCACTAGGGGGCAGGGAGGGGCTAAGTGTGACGTGTTTGCGCAGGTTCAAGCCCCACCATGCAAGTGGACATACGGTAGCACTTAGTAACAGGGCCCCTCGCCACGCTTCGGGCACAGCCTCGCTTCGCTCTGCTATTTTTTATTCTAACTCTATGTCCACTTGGATGGTGGGGCTTTTAACCTGGACTCAGTGCGCAGGCGCCGTTCATCTTCTGAGACTTTCGGCGTCTCCTTTGTCCTCCGTACTGCACAAGCACAGTACAGGGCGGACACTATCCGACGGGGGACAGTATTCGACACAACACCGGCTCCTCTCCTGGACTATAATTACTTACTCTGATTTCGCTGCACACTGTGAGCTTCTCACAATGTACACTGGAAGCTGTAGGACATCCAACTTCATCCGGCTCTTTCATTCCCAGCCTGACCAACACTGGCCCAACCCTTATGTTCATTGGATTTAGGTTCTTTCAGTTATAGAGGACCAGATCACGTGGGAGCTTTGTCTTGAGTGGTCTGCATGCAAATGCAGTTTTCCTAGGAATGCCCACTTCTCCTGTAATCCACACATCAGGGCATTTTGATATTTGCATAACTCTTCCCAAGAGCCGGCCCATGGCTTGCATTAGGGCGAAGGTTCTTGAGAGGAGTACTGAGGTAGGGGGCTTTGATGTGTCTGAGAATCTATGTACAGCACCCTGCCGGCCCCTCCCACCAGAGACTCTGTGATGATGTCTAAAACAAGGTACCTTGTGAATATGGAAAGTTGTTTGTTTGTTTTTATATGTATATATATATACACAGAATCTCACAAAAGTGAGTACACCCCTCACATTTTTAATGTGAAAATGAAGTGAAAATGTCCAAATTGGGCACAATTAGCCATTTTCCCTCCCCGTGCCATGTGACTCATTAGTGTTACAATGTCCCAGGTGTTAATGGGGAGCAGGTGTGTTAAATTTGGTGTTAGGCCCCTTTCACACTGGGGCGGTGAGCCGCGGTGACGGTAAAGCAGCGCTATATTTAGCGCTGCTTTACCGTCGTTTTCACCGCGGTTTTCGGCCGCTCGCGGTGCGGTTTTACCCCCCGCGAGCGGCCGAAAAAGGGTTAAACACCCCCCGCAGAACGCCGCCGTAGCCGCGGTATTGCCGCGGTAACCGCGGTATTGCCGCGGTTTTACCGCGGTCTCCCATTGTAATCAATGGGAAGGAGCGGTATAGGAGCGGTGAACACACCGCTCCTATCCCGCTCCAAAGATGCTGCTAGCAGGACTTTTTTTGTCATCCTGCTAGCGCACCGCTCCAGTGTGAAAGCCCGCCGGCTTTCACACTGGAGTTAAAGGGGCCGGATTTTTTCATGCGGTGAACAGGCGCTATTTTTAGCGCTGCACCGCATGAAAAACGCCCCAGTGTGAAAGGGGCCTTATTGTTCTCACTCACTCATACATATAAATATGGCCTAGGCTATAAGAACATTGCCAAGACCCTGAAACTGATCTGAAGCACGGTGGCCAAGACCATACAGCGGTATAACAGGACAGGTTCCATTCAGAACAGGCCTCGCCATGGTCGACCAAAGAAGTTGAGTGCACGTTGAAGGGGTGGGGGGGTTAGCCTGTCAGTGCTCAGACCATACGCCGCACACTGCATCAAATTGGTCTGCATGGCTGTCATCCCAGAAGGAAGCCTCTTCTAAAGATGATACACAAGAAAGCCTGCAAACAGTTTGCTGAAGACAAGCAGACTAAGGACATGGATTACTGGAACCATGTCCTGTGGTCTGATGAGACCAAGATAAACGTATTTGGCTCAGATGGTGTCAGGCGTGTGTGGGGGCAACCAGGTGAGGAGTACAAAGACAAGTGTGTCTCTACAGTCAAGCATGGTGGTGGGAGTGTCCTCAGAAAAGGAAAGTGGGGGGGGGGGGGAATATAAAGTCCAGCAGCCTCAGATACATCTGGATGAGAGGTGCTGACTGCCAAGGGGTGAGTGAGCTCACCATCCATCCCTGCCTGGGACTGAAGTCTCCCCCCTTCTCTCTCCTGCCTCTGAGTGAGTACACTAAGGTAAATCAGGGTTCTCAGAGCACCCCTTATATCAGAGTTCCTCTTTACACCAGAGGCCACAGTGTTCCCCCTTACATCAGAGTCCTTGCCATACATTAGAGTTCTCAGTGTCCCCCCTTAATCAGGGTTCCCAGAGCATCCCTTATGTTAGAATCCCCAGAGTTCTCCCTTACATCAGAGTCTGCAGAGTCCCCCCTTACAGTGTAAGGGAACTCTGTGAGTTCAGATTTAAAAGGGGAACTCTGGGAACTCTGATGTAAATGGGGACTCTTGTTATTAACTCCATATGATTAGAAGTTTTATTTAACCACTTGCCTACTGTGCACTTAAACACCCTTCCTGCCCAGACCAATTTTCAGCTTTCAGCGCTCTCGCACCTTCAGTGACAATTGCGCGGTCATGCAATGCTGTAACCAAATGAATTTTTTATCATTTTGTTCGCACAAATAGAGCTTTAGTTTGGTGGTATTTATTCGCGACTCCGTTTTTTATTTTTGCGATATAAGCGAAAACATAGCGGAAATTTTGAAAAAAAAAAAATATTTTCTCCTTTCTTTTTTAAAAGAAATCCAATAAAATCAAATTTTGTCATAAATTTAAGCCAAAATGTATTCTGCTACATGTTTTTTGTAAAAAAAATTCCGTTAAGTGTATAATAATTGGTTTGCGTGATCACGGACATATGTACGCAAATGATCATGTACAGATGTGTGCAGGTGATCACGGACATATGTGTGCAGATAATCATTGGCACATGTTATCTTACTGGGACATATGTGAGGGACATGTGTTTTTATTATTTGGGGACATGTGTGTTTTGGGGACATGTGTGTTTTGGGGACATGTGTGTTTTGGGGACATGTTTGTTTTGGGGACATGTGTGTTTTTATTATTTGGGGACATGTGTGTTTTGGGGACATGTGTGTTTTACTATGGGGACACTACACTGGTGATCAGTGAATAAAAAGCTGTAAAAAAAAACAGCTAATACTCACTGATCACCAGCCGGCTGCAGCGATCCGCTCTCCTCTCCTCACCGACGACTTCCGTGTGAGGAGAGGAGGGCCGATTGCCTAGCAACCGGCTGTTTGTTTACATCACATGACGGCTGTGATTCATCACGGCCGTCATGTGATCAGGAGGGCCAATCACCGAGCCCTCCTGCCGATCCGAGATGCGCCGTGTCCGGGTGACACGGCCGCATCGGGATCGCGCCGCTGCGAGGGCACGCGCGATCCCTCTACTTCTGAAGGACGTTCCGGAACGTCCATTCAGAAGTAGACGGCTCCCACCCGGCCGTATATGTACAGTGGCCGGGTGGGAAGTGGTTAATAGCAAAATATATGTATAGTTTATACTATAAAAATAAATATGGCTGTGCGCCGCTAAAGTGTTTGGGTTTGACTTGAAGAAAAGGTGGCAACCCTATTTCCAACTGAAGCTTCTGTTTATCTGATTTTTAAAGTCCAGTTTTAAATTTTAGTCCAGACCATTCAGGGAGATTTTGTTTTTTTGCTCAGCTCACAGAGAGCGGCAGCCGCCATCCTCCCGACCTTCCCGCGGATGTGACGGTAAATCTGCCAGATAACGAGTAACAGGAAAAGACGAGTGCAGATAGACGGGACACTTGTTTGAACATCAACCATTTCATTTAAATGACAGATAATATTTGATGCTTTAAACAAAATGTCATCTCCCGGTTCCCATGTAATTTGTGATGTGCCGCGCAGACAATCAAAATGTAAATGAACGAGAAAACCTCTCTGCTTGTTTTGTAGCTGAAAATAGTTTAAAGATCCGCTGATAAAAATATGACATTCTGTTTACAAAACTTTGTTTATTTTCCAAACTAGATACATTTATTGTGTCAAAACCTGACATTTTCACTTCAAGGACACGCCTAACCCAAACTGGAAGCTGAACTCCAGCCTTCGCTTTTTGTCTTGCACAGTTGTACCGGCTCCACTTCTTTACTGGAATGGCTTACTGTGATTTCACTGCACACTGTGAGCTTCTCTCAGTGTGCAATAATAGCAAGTCAGATCGAGTCTGCCTCATTTCCTGCATCATCTATCCCAGGGGTCTCCAAATTTTTATTGAAAGCCTGTGGCGTGCAAAACACACTTCAAAAACTCACCCGGTGCATAAAAAATGTGCACAACATAAAGAGGTGCGACAAAAAAGTGCAACGGGTACACAAGTCCTCTAAAATCAGAGGACCTAGTCCTGAATCCCCCGGGGCGTTAGGCTCCAGACGGGGACAAGGACACGTAGAACTTGGTCTTCATGGCCGAAACCAGACTAGACATGTGCACAACAAAAAATTTCGTTTATTTTCGTTTCGTTTTTTTCGTTTCCGAAAAAAAATCGTTTTTTTTTCGTTTCGTTTTTTTCGTTTCCGTTGATTCGTAACGATTCGTACATTTGTAAGAGTTATTTTTTCGTTGATTCGTTTTTTCGTTAGTTTAATTTTCGGACGCATTCTTATTTATTCGTACATTCGTAACATTCGTAACATTCGTAACATTCGTAGATTCGTAATCGGAGCATAATTCATAATTTGATGTAATGTGTATGCTATTATTACATTTTAAGAATCGAAAAAAATAAAGTTACAAATCGGAAAAAAAGTTACGAATGTACAAATTTTTTTGTTCAATAGAGACACGGAAAATTACAAATCGAAAAAAAAAAAAAAGTTACGAATCGAAAAAAAAAAGTTACGAATCGAAAAAAAAAGTTACGAATCGAAAAAAAAGTTACGCATGTACGAATGTTTTTGTTCAATAGAGACACGGAAAATTACAAATCGAAAAAAAAAAAAGTTACGAATCGAAAAAAAAAAAAAAAAGTTACGAATCGAAAAAAAAAAGTTACGAATCGAAAAAAAAGTTACGCATGTACGAATGTTTTTGTTCAATAGAGACTCGGAAAATTACAAATCGAAAAAAAAAAAAAAAAGTTACGAATCGAAAAAAAAAGTTACGAATCGAAAAAAAAAAAGTTACGAATCGAAAAAAAAGTTACGCATGTACGAATGTTTTTGTTCAATAGAGACACGGAAAATTACAAATCGAAAAAAAAAAAAAAAAAAAAGTTACGAATCGAAATAAAAAAAGTTACGAATGTACAAATTTTTTTGTTCAATAGAGACACGGAAAATTACAAATCGAAAAAAAAAAAAAAAAAAAAAAAAAAAGTTACGAATCGAAAAAAAAAAGTTACGAATCGAAAAAGAAAAGTTACGAATCGAAAAAAAAAAAGTTACGAATCGAAAAAAAAGTTACGCATGTACGAATGTTTTTGTTCAATAGAGACACGGAAAATTACAAATCTAAAAAAAAAAAAAAGTTAAGAATAAAAAAAAAAAAAAAAGTTACGAATCGAAAAAAAAAAGTTACGAATCGAAAAAAAAGTTACGAATGTACGAATTTTTTTGTTCAATAGAGACTCGGAAAATTACAAATCGAAAAAAAAAAAAAAAAAAGTTACGAATCGAAAAAAAAAGTTACGAATCGAAAAAAAAAAAAGTTACGAATCGAAAAAAAAGTTACGCATGTACGAATGTTTTTGTTCAATAGAGACACGGAAAATTACAAATCGAAAAAAAAAAAAAAAAAAAAAAGTTACGAATCGAAATAAAAAAAAGTTACGAATGTACGAATTTTTTTGTTCAATAGAGACTCGGAAAATTACATATCGAAAAAAAATTAAATAAAAAAAGTTACGAATCGAAAAAAAAAGTTACGAATCGAAAAAAAAGTTACGAATGTACGAATTTTTTTGTTCAATCCATTCGAAGCACGTTTAGCAGCACCATTGTAAGGGACACGGAAAATTACCAATTCAACAAAAAAAAAAAGTTACGAATGTACGAATTTTTTCGTTCGTTTTTCGGATTTTCTTCATTAGTACATTCGTTGTTTCTAATTAGTTTTTTTCGGATTTTCGTTGTTTTTCGGATTCGTTCGATTCGAATGATTCGTTAATCGGATTCGTACGATTCAAACGAACGAACGAACATAACGAAAAAAAAAGGAAAAACTAAAAAAAAACGAAACGAATTGCACATGTCTAAATCAGACCCCGTTCTCTGGAAGGTCTGCCGAAGCAGACCCACCCACATGCTAGGTGAGGCTCCCCCGAGGGGTCTCCAAATGTTCCAATCAAAAGGGCTATTTACTGTACATCATTATTTGGGGGGGGGGGGGGTCGTAGTCAAAACATAGCCAGAGTTCAGTAACCGGAACGGATAGTCAGCAAAGCCAGAAGTCAGGGATCAACGTAGTGAAACAGCAAGCAGGATCTGGAGCCAGAAGGGATTTCAGCAATGCAAGACTTTAAACAGGAACGCAGGAGATAGTCTCTGTGATGTTGACCAAGGCGAAGGCAGAGATCCTCTGGACTGGACAGCTTAAGTAGGCAGGACTGACGAGCAGGATATCATCAACAGCTGAGTAACTGTGGAGAGAGATAGGAGCTGGCAATCAGCCGACAGCCGAGCGGCCAGCTCAGAGAAGGAAGGGCTGAGCCCAGCCCTGACACCAATGCCTCGGGTGTGGTTTGTTATCATTGGGAGGAATAGTGCCCCATCATTGGTATCAGTGGGAGGAATAGTGCCCCTCATTGGTATCAGTGGGAGGACTAGCGCCCCATCAATGGTATTAGTGGGAGGAATAGTGCCCGATCATTTGTATCAGTGGGAGGAATAGTGCCCCATCACTGGTATCAGTGGGAGGAATAATGCCCCATAATTGGTATCAGTGGAGGAATAGTGCCCCATCATTGGTATCAGTGGAGGAATAATGCCCCATTATTGGTATCAGTGGAGGAATAATGCCCCATTATTGGTAACAGTGGAGGAATAATGCCCCATCATTGGTATCAGAGGAAGAAATAGTACCCCGTCCTTGGTGTCAAGGGAAGGAATAGTGCCGCATCATTGGTATCAGTGGGAGGAATAGTGCCCCATCATTTGTATCAGTGGGAGGAATAGTGCCCCATTATTGGTTGGGAAACCTGCATTCAATTTGCATCAGTTTGAACCCAGCCTTAGGAATTGTACCCCATCATTGGTATTAGTGAGAGGAATAATGCCCCATTGTTGGTGTCAATTGGGGAAATGATGCCCCACTGTTGGTGTCAGTGTTAGGAATGGTGCCTCGAATCAATGGGAGGAATAGTGCCCCAAGAGCCAGATAAAGGCTTGCAAAGGGCCACAGTTTGGAGACCACTGATTTAGCCCTTTCCTCCACAGCCTGACTGTCCGTGACCCACCCCTTTCATTTAAAGGATTTAAGTATTTCTTTTTTGTAATCACGCAGGCTCGTGGTCACATGTGGATGTTACCCAGATAGGTCTACATGTAGAAGCAGCCTGCCTAGGAACACCCACTCCTCCAGACTGACATCCACTCATTGAGACTTTTTTTTTTATTTGCATAACTCCTCCCAGGAACCAGCCCGCTGCTTGCATCAGGAATACTGGGGCAGGACCCCCTACCAGCCCCTGCCACCGGCCATGATCTGCCTGCATTGCATAGAAAAGCACATAGTCCCTGGGATGACATCACTGGGTCTAAAATAAGATATGTAATGAAAATAGAAAAGGTTTCTTCTTTTTAAATGTTACTATCATGTTGATAAAGAGAGAAAGGAGGAAGTCCGTTAATCTTCAGCTTTAACCCTTAAAGTGGATATAAACTCACCAACAAAACTCTTCCTCCATCTAACATAAAATAGTGTCCATGGATAATTCTCAGGTCATCCAAATCATCCTCCCTGTATGTTTGTTTCTTTTACCAATTCTGATGTTGACCAGTACACAGTCGTGGCTGGTGCTCAAAATATTTGGGGGGCGCAAACAAACAGCCTCACTGTGCCATCAAACACTGCCACTGTGCCCCAAACGCTGCCACTGTGCCCATTAAACGCTGCCACTGTGCCCATCTAACGCTGCCACTGTGCCCATCAAACGCTGCCACTGTGCCCATTAAACGCTGCCACTGTGCCCATCTAACGCTGCCACTGTGCCCATCAAACGCTGCCACTGTGCCCATCTAACGCTGCCACTGTGCCCCAAGTGCTGCCACTGTGCCCCAAGTGCTGCCACTGTGCCCATCTAATGCTGCCACTGTGCCCCAAGTGCTGCCATTGTGCCTCAAATGCTGCCACTGTGCCCATTAAATGCTGCCAATGTGCTCCAAACAGTGCCACTGTGCCCCAAGTGCTGCCACTGTGCCCATCTAACGCTGCCACTGTGCCCCAAGTGCTGCCACTGTGCCCATTAAATGCTGCCAATGTGCCCTCTGCCCGCCATCTACCGGCACTTACCTTGTCTCGGTGTGCAGCTGGTGACGGCGTCAGGCGGCGAGCAGTGTCTCCTCATTGCGACCCGGTATCTTCTCTCGCGCTCCTCCTGTCTTCTGCAATGATTGGACGCCTAGGCGTCCAATCACAGCACCTGTGACTCCAGCCAATCAGGTGACAGGTAACACAGAACCGGCAACCTGATTGGCTGAGAGGCGGGTCAGTGTTAGGAAAGCGATGTATTCGCTTCTCTAACACAACACTGTGTAAACAGCGAACACACAGCATTGCGCCCGCTGTTTACACTTATGGAAGCCTATTAGAGCCCACCGCTCTAATCAGGTCGCCTATTAGAGCTGACAGCTCTAATAGGGCACTTCCAAACCCCCCCCCCCCGCGGTAATTCAGATGCCCGGTGCCCGACAAGGGGCCGGACACCTGAATAGGGGGCGGCAGCGGTGACAATAGATAGATTCATGCAATGCATGAATCTATCTATTGGTGATAGAGCGGTGCAGGAGAGAGAGGGCGGCGCTCCTGCGCCCTCTATGCACGCACCGCCACTGCCAGTACATGTGCCCTGTGTGCCGCATTTCTTGTATCTGAGCCCTGCCAGAATCCATCATCACACCTTGCCAGGATGGCACCATGCCCGACTCTGCTCACTTGATGCTCTCCTTGCTCCCACCTCCAGCGTGTGACTTGCAATGTCAGGCTTGTCTAGTCATTACTGTATATGTAAAGGATTGGAGAGTGACGTCATCCATGGGCGCAGGAGACCAACTAGGAAGCCAACACCAGAATCAGTCCAGTGGCTTCAGTAGGGACTGGAATTAAATCCTGGTAACTACCTTTACGCTTTGCTTGGAGTTCCACTTCCGCTTCCCGACCGCCTAACGACGATATTCGTCAGCAAAATGGCACGGGCAGGCAGAATCACGTACCTGTACGTGATCGTGCATGTGCCTGCCTGTGGGTCGCGCTCGCGACGCGTTTGGGAGCTCCGTGACCCCGGCCGCGGGACCAGCGGACCCGATCGCCGCTGGTGTCCCGCGATCGGGTTACGGAGCTGAAGAACGGGGAGAGGTCTGTGTAAACAAACCTCTCCCCGCGCTTCCTACACTGACTGTCAGTGATCGGCGGTTCCCTGTCATCGGGAACGCCGATCAATGACGTCACACGTACAGCCACGCCCCCCTACAGTAAAATGAACACAACACATCACACTGACTCCTCCCCGCCCCCTAGTGGTTAACCCCTTCACTACAACTGTCATTTACATAGGAATCATTGCTATTTAAATAGCACTGATTTCTATATAAATGACAAATGTCCCAAAAATGTGTCAAAAATGTCCGATGTGTCCGCCATAATGTCGCAGTCACAATAAAAATCGCTGATCGCCGCCATTACTAGTAAAAAAAAAAATATTAATAAAAATGCTATAAAACTATCCCCTATTTTGTAAACGCTATAACTTTTGCGCAAACCAATCAATAATCGCTAATTGCGATTTTTTTTACCAAAAAATATGTAGAAGAATACGTATCGGCCGAAACTGAGGAAAAAAAATGTTTTTTTATGTTTTTTTTGGGGATATTTATTATAGCAAAAAGTAAAAAATATTGAATTTTTTTCAAATTGTCGCTCTATTTTTGTTTATAGCGCAAAAAATAAAAACCGCAGGGGCGATCAAATACCACCAAAAGAAAGCTCTATTTGTGGGAAAAAAAGGACGCCAATTTTGTTTGGGGAGCCACGTCGCACGACCGCGCAATTGTCAGTTAAAACGACGCAGTGCCGAATCGCAAAAAGGGGCCTGGTCCTTTGGCTGCCAATTGGTCCGGGGCTGAAGTGGTTAAAGTATATGTCAACCCAAAAGTTCATTCTGGATGGAGTAAGGAAGCATACCTCCCAACATTTTGATATGGGAATGAGGGACACCTACTAGCAAACGTATGTATGTAGGCATAGGACACGCCCCCGCCACACCCCTTAAAGGGGACATAACCAAAAAAAAAGAAGGTTATTTAAATCCACGAGGGCTTTTTTTTCCACTAATATTTCTTTATATTGGCTTTCAAAATTGACAAATGCAGCCATTTAAAAATTGTATGAAAGGTTTAGCACTGGAAAACACTTTTATAAAGATAAAAAGTGCATTTTATATACAACGGTATAGATCAGACCAAAATGAGGGATGAATGAGGAGGAAAGAGGGACAGAGGGACATTGCTCCAAATCAGGGACAGTCCCTCTGAATCAGGGACAGTTGGGAGCCATGCGGGGTTAGACCACTCATCGTGTTTTTATTGCATTCTCCATTAGAGAGAATTTCCCTCACTTCCTGTACTCAGTGATAACAATGAGGAAAGTGAGTTAAAGTTTCCAACAGGGACACAGACAGAAGTAAACATGTCACAGAGGTTCTAGCCTTCCCCTACTCTACTAAAGGGAAACAACTGAGTTGATGTTGGAGATCCCCCCCCCCCCACTTCCTGTCTGGTAAAAATGTTGTCAGTAGGACAGGAAGTGAGGAGGAAATCTCTCTATCAGGGGCCCAGGTAGCAGTAAAAATCCTAATCCTTCCCAATTGATTTAAAAACAAAATGTACCTTTTTTTTGACTAACATATGCTTTAACAATGCCCTTTCCCCAGTGCAGGAGACACATGGAACAGAAAGTAGACAGGGGCGGACTGACCATTCGGGCCACTCGGGCGCTTCTCGGCCTTTTGGCTAAGATCAAGTGTAGTATCTGTTCTTATCAGTTGCTAGGAGGTGGAGCTTGCTTCCGTCCCTGTTCTACGGCGAGGTGGAGCAGGATTGGCGGTTGCTATGCAAAGCCTGCTGGCGTAAAGGTAACCTGGAGCGGTTTGTAGCCGAAAGGGAAGCCTTCTGATGGGGATGGTGAAACACTGGGTCTGGCCGAAGGGTCGGGTCCCTGGCCTTCTGGCCTAGATTCGGTGCAACTCTGGACCTCCTGGTTGTGGTGTGGAGTTATGGCGGCGAGGGGAGAGCTCAGCGATCGGGGCTCTCTCTAAGCTGTCAGAAGCTCCATGCCCTCCTGGTGGGAAAGGGGGGCTTCCGTCCCTTGCAGTTTTTCGGTTGGGAAAGCCGGCCCCTTTTCGGTGTTATTGAGGGGTTTTTGGCCGGTACCACCGGATATAATTAGGTGGGAGCACTGGGACCTATGGGAGAGTTTGCCAATTTCTTCTCTCCTATATGGCGCTCATGATGTTCTGATACCTTCCTGTCTGGGGTGGGGCTGCATCGGCCTGGGCTGTGGGCCAGGGCTGCAGTTGAAAAGCCAGTGGTGATGTGCCCCTGAAGTGGCAGTTCAGGGGTGCCGTTATCTCACTGTGGGAAACCACTTTGATTTAGGGCACCATGGTCACTTCACCGCTACACACGTTTTTCACACCTGCCTCTAGGGCCGAGCCTTTTGGCTAGGACCAGGGGAAATTTTTATTCCTGGCCGGAGGGCCGGCCATTGTATTGCACAATGGTCACTTTCTACTCACTCTCCCACTTCCTTCTCCCCACTCTCTTTTTATTTATCCCCGTGTTCGTCACTTTTATGTATTTTTTTGTTTGATGTATGCACTGTTTTTGTCACTGTGTGATAAGTAGGGTGTAGGTTCTCGGGCCTGCCCTGAACGTCTTGGGATGGAGGTGGTCATGGCCTTTTGGCTTAGCCCACCTTCTCTCATGGGGTCTCCCTTCGGGGGAGCCCCACCTAGTACTTGGGTGGGTCTGTTTCGGCAGACCCTCCAGAGAAAGGGGGACCGCCTGGTTTCGGCCAGATGGTCCCAAGTGAAGTACCTCAGTCCCCGTCTGGAGCCTAACGCCCCGGGGGATCAGGGTCAAGGTCCTTCCATGTGGAGGACAAGTGATACACCCGTTGCACTTTTTGTGTCACCTCTTTATGTGTGTGCACTTTTTTTGGCACCGGGTGGAGTTTTTGGGTGTGTTTTGCAAGCCATTGGCTTTTCAAAAAAATGCTTTAACAATGCCCTTTCCCCAGTGCAGGAGACACATGGAACAGAAAGTAGACAGGGGCGGACTGACCATTCGGCCACTCGGGCACTTCCCGAGGGCCCCGGGCCACTAGGGGGCCCCATCAGGGTTGCCAGCCTCAGTAAAACCAGGGACAGTATGTAAAAATCAGTGTTTTCTTTTACATCTGTTTCTGAAATATTCCTTACCGACATCCTTTTGGTCTAAAAATCCAGAGATTATAGCTGCCCCACCTCTCCAGTACCTTCTCTGCCAATAGAAACATGTCTGTGTATACTGTGTGTACATGTATGTGTATACTGTGTGATTGTATACTGTGTGTGTGTATACTGTGTGGCCCCATAATCTCTGATTGTCTGGGGGCCCCATGAGTTGTCAGTCCGCCCCTGAAAGTAGAGGGGCACCGAATGGAAAATTTGGTGGTGAAACCGAAACTGGAAATGCAGGACGCACTTGACCGAAAACCAAAAATTACAGTTTAAAAAAGTATATATATATTATATAATTGTATTATGTTCGACCTTTTTAATTATTATCATGAATAAAAATTCATACAAATTTTCGTCGGCCATTATTATCGCAAGAAAAGCTCAAGAAAAATGTATCTCTTTAAATTCTACATACAGTATCTCACAAAAATAAGTACACCCCTCACATTTTTGTAAATATTGTATTACTGTATTTTCTGGCGTATAAGACTACCTTTTACACCGAAATTACACAGCCAAAAAGCGGGGGTCGTCTTATACGCCGGGTGAAGAAGCCGCCAGATGGATATCAGTCCGCCGGGCGCTCTGTAAAATTGTAATATGTATACAGTATGCGCCGCTCAGCCAATCCCAGCGGGCGATGCACTCTGATGAATACAGAGCCTGCTAAGCCTGCTTGGATTGGGTAACAACCTCTGCCAATCCGTGCAGGCTACATGAGTCAGAGCGGCGCGGGCTGATGTCACAGCCTCTGCCAATCCGAGCAGGCTTTGTATCCATCAACAGATTAGTAAAATACAATGCCTGCTGTGATTGGCTCAGCGGTGCACACTGTCTGCACACTGTATTCTGAAGTGTACCTGGCGCTACTGTACTAACAAAGCATCATATACTGTGTGTATTTGGTGCTCTACATATTAACAAAGCATCCTGTACTGCACATCCAGCTCCAGATCTCCCCTAAAATACAGGTATTATTTATTGTGCATTGGAGGAGAGGATTCATTGTTGCTGCCTACCAATTGTGGGATCTCTGGGACTTGTAGTTCACCAGTTTCCTATTTCTGATGTTTTTTTTTTTTGTTTCTGATGTTTTTTTGTAAATGGTGTTGCCTCGGAAGGGGGGTAGTCTTATATGGCGAATATAGCCCCAAACCTAAGTTTTCACTGGAAAAATAGGGGGTCGTCTTATACACCCAGTCGTCTTATACGCCGGCAAATACGGTATATCTTTTCATGTGACACTGAAGAAATTACACTTTGCTACAATGTAAAGTAGTGAGTGTACAGCTTGTATAACAGTGTAAATTTTCTGTCCCCTTAAAATAACTCAACACACAGCCATTAATGTCTAAACCACTGGCAACAAAAGTGAGTACACCCCTAAGTGAAAATGTCCAAATTGGGCCCAAAGTGTCAATATTTTGTGTGGCCACCATTATTTTCCAGCACTGCCTTAACCCTCTTGGGCATGGAGTTCACCAGAGCTTCACAGGTTGCCACTGGAGTCCTCTTCCACTCCTCCATGATGATATCAGAGAGCTGGTGGATGTTAGAGATCTTGCGCTCCTCCACCTTCCGTTTGAGGATGCCCCACAGATACTCAATAGGGTTTAGATCTGGAGACATGCTTGGCCAGTCCATCACCTTTACCCTCAGCTTCTTTAGCAAGGCAGTGGTCGTCTTGGAGGTGTATTTGGGGTCGTTATCATGTTGGAATACTGCCCTGCGGCCCAGTCTCTGAAGGGAGGGGATCATGCTCTGCTTCAGTATGTCACAGTACATGTTGGCATTCATGGTTCCCTCAATGATCTGTAGCTCCCCAGTGCCAGCAGCACTCATGCAGCCCCAGATCATGACACTCCCACCACCATGCCTGACTGTAGGCAAGACAAACTTGTCTTTGTACTCCTCACCTGGTTGCCCCCACACACGCTTGTCACCATCTGAACCAAATAAGTTTATCTTGGTCTCATCAGACCACAGGACATGGTTCCAGTAATCCATTTCTTTAGTCTGCTTGTCTTCAGCAAACTGTTTGCAGGCTTTCTTGTGCATCATCTTTAGAAGAGGCTTCTTTCCTGGAGGACAGCCATGCAGACCAATTTGATGCAGTGTGCAGCGTATGGTCTGAGCACTGACAGGCTGAAATCCCCCCCCCCCCACCCCTTCAACCTCTGCAGCAATGCTGGCAGCACTCATACATCTATTTCCCAAAGACAACCTCTGGATATAACGCTGAGCACGTGACCTCAACTCCTTGGGTCGACCATGGCGAGGCCTGTTCTGAGTGGAACCTGTCCTGTTAAACCGCTGTATGGTCTTGGCCACCGTGCTGCAGATCAGTTTCAGGGTCTTGGCAATCTTCTTATAGCCTAGGCCATCTTTATGTAGAGCAACAATTATTTTTTTCAGATCCTCAGAGAGTTCTTTGCCATGAGGTGCCATGTTGAATTTCCAGTGACCAGTATGAGAGAGTGAGAGCGATAACAACAAAATTTAACACACCTGCTCCCCATTCACACCTGAGACCTCCGGGAGGGAAAATGGCTAATTGGGCCCAATTTGGACATTTTCACTTAGGGGTGTACTCACTTTTGCTGCCAGCGGTTTAGACATTAATGGCTGTGTGTTGAGTTATTTTGAGGGGACAGCAAATTTACACTGTTATACAAGCTGTACACTCACTACTTTACATTGTAGACAAGTGTCATTTCTTCAGTGTTGTCACATGAAAAGATAGAATAAAATATTTTCAAAAATCTGAGGGGTGTACTCACTTTTGTGAGATGCTGTGTGTCTTCACACTGGTCCGTTGCGCTTCCTTTGTGGTGTTAAAAATCCTGCTCGCTGTATTTTTGGTCAGTAAAAAAAAAACTGCACCAAAAAACGCACCTCCCTGTTGAAATGCATTGAAAATGCATCAATAGTGCACCTGTTACGTTTTTTAAGCGTTGAGTCACATGACCTATGAAAAACACACCATAAGCATGGTGAAGTCGCTGTGAAATCCCAGTAAAGTCGCATGCATTTTCGCTGCCATTATCAGCACCTTTTTCTCTTATCGCGAAAAATGCCGATAACACCATTTTCGGCCGATATGTTTCGGTCACAGAAATTTTTTGTTGTATATTTTGTTGCCTCTCTAACAGAAAGTATAGCATCGAGATTGTATCTATAATAACAATAAACTGGGGAGACTGAGAAGATAATAAATTGGTTATAATCTTCCAGCAGATGTCTGTTCATTAGGTATGAAGAACGCTCCGTTTCACTGCGTTCTGCAGTATGGAAGACCCACAAATACAAGAATATTTCCATTCTTTAGTATAAGATAACTGCATTAACCACTTCAGCCCCGGACCAATTGGCAGCCAAAGGACCAGGTCCCTTTTTGCGATTCGGCACTGCGTCGCTTTAACTGACAATTGGGTGGTCGTGCGACGTGGCTTCCAAACAAAATTGACGTCCTTTTTTTCCCACAAATAGAGATTTCTTTTGGTGGTATTTGATCGCCCCTGCGGTTTTTATTTTTTTTGCGCTATAAACAAAAATAAAGCGAAATTTTGAAAAAAAATTCAATATTTTGTACTTTTTGCTATAATAAATATCCCCAAAAAAATATATAAATTTTTTTTTTCCTCAGTTTAGGCCGATACGTATTCTTCTACATATTTTTGGTAAAAAAAATCGCAATTAGCGATTATTGATTGGTTTGCGCAAAAGTTATAGCGTTTACAAAATTGGGGATAGTTTTATAGCATTTTTTATTAATATTTTTTTTTTTTTTACTAGTAATGGCGGCGATAAGCGATTTTTATTGTGACTGCGACATTATGGCGGACACATCGGACATTTTTGACACATTTTTGGGACCATTGTCATTTATACAGCAATCAATGTTATTTAAATGCACTGATTCCTGTATAAATGACACTGGCAGTGAAAGAGTTAACCACTAGGGGGCGGGGAGGGGTTATGGGCGGTGACGTGTGTGTTTTTTTTTACATTAGGGGGCGTGGCTGACGTCACTGATCGGCGTTCCCGATGACAGGGAACAGCCGATCAGTGACAGGCAGTGTAGGAAGTACGGGGAGAGGTTTGTTTACACAGACCTCTCCCCATTCTTCAGCTCTGTGACCCGATCGCGGGACACCAGCGGCGATCGGGTCCGCTGGTCCCGCGCCGGGGTCACGGAGCTCCCGACCGGGTTGCAAGCGCGCCACCCCACGGCTAGGCTCTTAAAGGACCACGTACCGGTACATGGTTTTGCCCAGCTGTGCCATTCTGCCGACGTATATCGGCGTGAGGCGGTCGGGAAGCGGTTAAAGTGGACCTGTTCCATGGAATGAAAGTATAAAAATTGTAACTGTCCACAATGTGATTGCGTGCGAAAAGCAAACCTGAAAACGATATTTCGTACATCTTCCAGCGCCTTGGCTTTGCTCATTGATCTCTGCTTAAGTGGAGGAGCAGTGCCTGGCAGATTCCCTGATTGGCCAGCTGCATCTGATCGCCGGTCTTTAAAAACTCTTTTTGTCTATTCAGTTGTGCACAGCTGTGTGCCAGCTCCTTTCCCATACTGAAGATGCTTAAGTGATTTGACTGTACACTGTGAGCTTCTCTTAGTCCCCGTACACACGGTTGGAAATTCCGACCACAAAATCCGTCTGATTTTTTTCCGACAGAGTTTGTCCGAAACTGATGTTGCATACACACGGTCGGACAAAGTTGTTGGAAAATCCGATCATTCCCAAAGTGGTGACGTTTGTTGCGTACGACGGAACTACGTAGAGGCTAGTAGCCAATAGCTTTGGTCTCGTAATTTGATCTGAGCATGCGTGGCACTTTGTCCGATCGGAATTCTCAAATTTTTTCCGTCGAAAATTCAGATGGAAAAAGTCCGATGGAGCCCACACGCGGGCGGATTTTCCGACAACATGGTCCGATCGGACATTTTCCGTCGGAATTTCCGACTGTGTGTACGGGGGCTTAGTGTGCATTAGAAGCTACAGCATGCCAGAGAGATCCTACCTCATTTCCTGGCTGGAAAACGTCCAGCATCATCTAGCTTATTTCTTCCTAGCCTCGCCATTCCTGACCCGCCCCCCCTCCCCTCCATTCATTAGATTTCAATTCTCTCTACAATAGAGGCTTAGCATAACATGCAGGCATTACCTTGGGCCACTCAGCTAGAAATATCTCTCCGTCAGACTGGCACCCACCCTTCACGGGGAGGTTTTTTTTTTTGCTTAGACATTAGAACCACTTTAAAGCGGAGTTCCAGTGGTTTTTGTGTTTATTAACCACTTAAGGACCGGAAGGATTTACACCCTTAACGACCGGGCCATTTTTTTGAGATACAGCACTGCGTCACTCTAATGCCCCGTACACACGGTCGGAAATTCAGACGGAAAATGTCCTATCGGAAAATCCGACCGTGTGTGGGCTCCATCGGACTTTTTTCGTCGGAATTTCCGACGGAAAAAATTTGAGATCCTGCTCTCAAATTTTCCGACAACAAAATCCGATCGGACTTTTTCCGATCGCGTGTAGAGAATTCCGACGGACAAAGTGCCACGCATGCTCAGATCACATTAGGAGACCAAACCTATTGGCTAATAGCCTCTACGTAGTTCCGTCGTACGCAACGAACGTCACCACGTTCAGAATGATCGGATTTTCCGACAACTTTGTCCGACCGTGTGTATGCAACACCAGTGTTGGACAAAATCCGTCGGAAAAAAGTCAGACGGATTTTGTGGTCGGAATTTCCGACCACGTGTACGGGGCATAACTGACAATTGCGAGGTCGTGCGACATTGTAACCAAGCTAAATTGATGTCCTTTTTTTTCCCACAAATAAAGCTTTCTTTTGATGGTATTTGATCATCTCTGCGTTTTTTTTTTTTTTTTTTGCGCTATAAACAAAAAAAAGAGCAACAATTTTGAAAAAAAACAAACGATATTTTTTACTTTTTGCTATAATAAATATCCCCCCCCCCAAAAAATCTATAAAAAAAACTAATTTCTTCATCAGTTTAGGCCGATATGTATTCTTCTACATGTAACACTGACACCCGAAGGAGCTGCTGGTTTTATTGGGCTTACCGTTACCTTCTTGGCCTCGTCTCCGTCTAGGGATTCCCGCGGTAGATGGCCCAAAGAAATGTAGAAACTGACACTTTATCTCCCTTTTTTGGGTTATTTATTCAAAAGATAAAACAGTCTCTTAAATGTAGGGTAGAGGGTTAGGATGGAAGTTCAGGTACTTTGGAACTGCATGACTAGGAAGTCTCTCACTATAGAGATCCAGAGAATAACCGTTTCACAGCTGGATTCTCACAACCACCGGATAGACCTCCTCTCACTAGGCCTAGCAGTCGACAGGGTGTTAGATAAAGCAAAGTCTCTGCCACAGACTTGGATGTAGAACACTTGAGGATAAAGTCTCTGCCACAGACTTGAATGTAACTGAGGGACTTAGACAAATTTAGAGAGCTATCATACGGTACCAGTATCTTGCAGCCGGTCCGGCGATACCGTATGAGTGTAGATCCATTTAGTGTCCTTCAACTGAGCCTCCAGGCTCCTTCAGAGAAACCAGCCTTGCGCATGGCCCTCTCCCGAGGAGTCCTCCCCTGGATGCTTCTCCAGTTGCTGGGCCTCTCCTCAGACGAGACGGCACCGGACCACTCCTGGATCATTTAGGACCCGAAATCCATTCAGGCCTGTCCCTGCAGTTGCTTCGTCTCGGGCTATCCAGCCCCGAGACTCAGAATTGCATGGATCCGCACCCCAGGCCAGGAAGGCCATGGAGGCTGGTCAGGAGGACCAGGACCAAACAGACAGAAGATATCTTCTGGACCGGAACCCAGAAGCACGTGACCTCAGTACCCCCTCCCAGAATTCACAGCAGGATGACACTCCCACTGGGCTGGTTCCAAGAATGAATGGTACCCAATACGCCCAGCCATGCGTTCTCATACCTGCCAGTGGTGACAGCAACACCTACGGCCAAGGAGAACTCAGTGCAATTCCAGCTAGACTGGTACTGAAACCATAATTTGCCATAATTAGCCCTAAAACCCAACTGTGGTTTCAGGGATGTTAACTTTGAAAAACACATAGCGCATGCTCGTCAGGAGCCAGCGCTACATACATATTTTTGGTTTAAAAAATCACAATAAGCGTATATTGATTGGTTTGCGCAAAAGTTATCGCGTCTACAAAATAGGGGATAGATTTTTGGCATTTTTATTATAATTTTTTTTATTAGTAATGGCGGTGGTCTGCGATTATTTGCGGGACTGCGTTATTGCGGTGGACAGATCGAACACCTAACTCATATTTTTGACACTTTTTTGTGAACCAGTGAAATTATTACAGTAATAAATACTAAATATATGCACTGTTATTGTGACGGTGATTCGCGGGAAGGAGCCGCCCTTCCGCTGTACAATGACGGCGGCTGGTCGGCAAGTGGTTAAAAGTCAGCAGCTACAAAAAGTGTAGCTGCTGATTTTCAACCACTTCCCGCTGGCAGGGCGTACATTGACGTTCTCCGGTTTGAGTGGTTATACCGGAAAGATACCTGCACCTACAGGCAGTAGTGATCTGAGTGGCTAATTAGTCACTCAGATCACTTCTGCAGGTGGCGGAAGGAGGCCTCACCGCTCCCCCCCCCCCCTACTCCCACGCCACCTCTCCTGGGCTCTCCGGTCCCATCGCAGTGCCCGGAAGCGATGCAGCCGGCGACGATGGCTGCCCTGTACATGGAGGAACTGATGTCCTTCCCCTCTCTGTAACCCTTGAAACCGGGAGCGACGAGTAGTTTGTCACTTCTGGTTCCGCCCCTTTGCTTACTTGGTTAGCAGAGGCCAGGTAAGTAGCCGCTCAGACCGATCTGTGTCTGACCGGCTACATAGGAGGCCAGAAGAGAGATTTGGGGTCCAATAGACCCCAAATCTCTCCATAAAGAGGACCTGTCAGGGCCCATGCTATCACAAGGGATGTTGTTCATTCCTTGTGATAGCAATAAAGTTAGTACAAAAAGAAAAAAATATCTCTATATAGAAAAAATTTGTATAAAATAATATATATATATATAAATATTATATATATATATATATATATATATATATATATATAAGTTCAAAGGGTGAGGTGCACAACAGTCTTAGCGAAAATGTGCAAGCAATCTGGCCTTCCCAAGGGCCAAAATATATGTGTGTGTGTATATATATATATATATATATATATATATATATATATATATATATATATATATATATATATATATACAGTTGTGCTAATAAGTTTACATACCCTAGCAGAATTTATGATTTCTTGGTCATTTTTCCGAGAATATGAATGATAATACAAAAACTTTTCTTTCACTCATGGTCAGTGTTTGGCTGAAGCCATTTATTATCAATCAACTGTGTTTACTCTTTTTAAATCATAATGACACCAGAAACTACCCAAATGACCCTGATCAAAAGTTTACATACCCTGGTGATTTTGGCCTGATAACATGCACACAAGTTGACACAAAGGGGTTTGAATGGCTATTAAAGGTAACCGTCCTCACCTGTGATCTGTTTGCTTGTAATTAGTGTGTGTATAAAAGGTCAATGAGTTTCTGGACTCCTGACAGACCCTTGCATCTTTCATCCAGTGCTGCACTGACGTTTCTGGATTCTGAGTCATGGGGAAAGCAAACGAATTGTCAAAGGATTTGCGGGAAAAGGAAGTTGAACTGTATAAAATAGGAAAGGGGGCGTGTCTGGATGAGCTAAGGAGAGGGATAGAAGCCAGCGGTCTTGCAAACTGGAAATCACCACGCAATAACAGTTTTCCAGCAAGTTCAGCAGGCTATTGCAGAGGAACTACAGAGTTCAGAAGAACATGGCTGACATAGTTGGTGACGGAAGGAGATCAGCAACGAGAACATGGAAAACATTTTTTGGCACTGCCACGCAGAAGCTAAACAGTGGGTGGCGATGGAGCTGGAGGACTCTGGCGGCATGGCCAAGAGTTGGCCGTGGATCACCACCCCTATCCCAAGGGACCTTACTAACCACCCCACTCTTGGCAGCACCATACAGGTGACCAGGGATGCCTTTCGGCATTCCTCAGTATCCCCAATGCCCTCCCCCATGGTACCAATCTTGGGTAACCCCGATTTCCCTCCTGGCTGTATGAACCCTATTTTTGGCCGTCTAAATGCAAAGGAGCGGCTCCACCTCCATGACTTCTTGGGCACGGACGGCCGACTCGTGGCAGAGGCAGGGATATATGCTACTGACACCCCGCTGGACTTCTGGAGTGGTCTCCAACTGCGTAACTTCCTGCGCCGGTGTGCACGGACACCGGGCATATCGCGCCCTCTCACAGAACTGGAGCAGATTTGCCACCGCAGAGAACCGATTCGTCATTGTCTGTCTCTTATCTGCTCCTCCCTGATCTCACCAGCAGAAGGGTTTTCGCCCCCCTTCCTCTCTAAATGGGAGGCCGATCTAGGAATCCAACTCAATGACTCACAAAAGGACAAGATCTTGCACTTTGCCCAGAAGTCATCCATAGCCACGAGAGTCCAAGAGACCTGTTATAAAATTATGACTCGATGGTACAGAGTGCCTACCACTCTGCATCGCTTCTTCCCGCAGGTTTCCAGCCTTTGCTGGCGCTGCGGTCTGGAGGAGGGAACGATGCCCCACATTTTCTGGGACTGTCCCAAAATGAAACCCTACTGGCGAGACGTGACAAGCCCGATCGAGCACCTGACTGGTGCTATTCTAGAGGGGGATCCCGGGGCCTGCCTGCTGCATCTCTCTAAGCGACCCATTAAGAAGTACAAAGCCTCCCTTACCATTCAGCTCTTAAATGCTGCCAAGGCATGCATCCCCCTGTGCTGGAGATCGGAGATTCCACCATCAAAATCTATGTGGTATGCCAAGGTTAATGAACTGAGGAACATGGAAGACCTCACTGCCACCCTGCATGGCAGAGAGGAGGCCTTTTCGGAGACATGGCGACCTTGGATTCAATACATATACACCGAAGCATACCTCCGTGAGGTTGCATGTCCTGATTAATCCATGCGGCTTGATATCCCGCATGGTCAGGGAGGCACCACCATCTCCATCTTTACCCCTTTTTACTTCCCCCTTCCCTCTCTCCCCACCCCTTTCCACCCCTCCCCATCCTACATATATTTTTTCCCTTTTTGTTAAGTTTTCCCCAGCCATGGGCCGGTTTAGCCAGATAATATGCATATCTTATATACAATTACTCGTCTCTTGTGCCACATGGCTGGGCCCGGCTGTCTGGGGGACAAATCTCCCAGACAGTCGGAGTAGTTTCTCTCAGTGTGGCTGTGGCAGCCGCACCGACATATGGGTTATTAAGGAAACAGTATAGAAGCTCCTTTCCGGGGTGGCACACGTGCAGTTTAATTTCCACCCGCAACCACACTTGTAAACCACAAGGTGCCAAACCGGGGGAAGCGTTACACGACGAAGCTGGTACAATATCTAACCCTACTTGCTACATGTTACTGTTTTTTTTTTACTATAAGCAATGTCATCGTTATTCTGTGATTGTAATGCTGTACCATTTTGAAAATAAATAAAAGAATTACAAAAAAAAAAAAAATATTGCACCCAGAGAAGTGCTTATTATCCCCCAGACGCTTCTCATCTCACATATTTTACCCTGGCAGCACTTACTATCCACCAGACTCCGCTCCTCCTCCTCTTGTAACATATTTAACTCCAGGAAGGGCTTAATGTCTGCCAGACCCTGCTCCTTCTCCACCGACGTGTTTCACCCTGGGAATGCTCTTACCATCCACCAGTCCCCATTCCTCTTTCTCCAACAGATTTCACCCCTCTGGAATGGCTTATTATACACCATACCCTGCTCCTCCTCCACCAACAGATTTTACCCCAGCAGGAGCTTACCATCCAACAGACCCTGGTCCTCAAATATTGCACCCAGTGAGGGGCTTATCATTCACCAGATGCTGCTTCTCTAACATATTTTACCCTGGCAGCGCTTACCATCCACTAGACCACACTCCTCCTCCTCCAACATATTTCACCTCAGGAGGGGCTTACTACAGCATACTACATAAGTAGGCCATGAGTGTTTCACCAATTGCCTCTATCTGTGCTTGACCCGAAGAAGCGAAACTCTTCTTGCAAAACGCGTCGAGACCTAGCACCAATATTCCGGACTACTGACAGTCGTCTTTGTGACACATCCAGGTCTCATGGAAAGGTTGATTACATGAATGCAAAATTTACCAATATAATGACATTTAATATATTTTTTTCCTTCTGTATCACATGTTGCTTTTAAATGTGCATTGAATAAATAATTTATCAATTTTACTTGGTATGTTTTGAGGTGTGCTCTTTAAAAGTCCCATGGGCATTTTTGTTTTTTGTTGTGTGCATACTAATGGGGACTGAGTAGCACCTCTTCCCATCCCACACCAGCTCTTTTCTCTTTATAGCATAACCCAACATGACTCTACTGTGTCTTCACTCTGCAACCTCCAGCTCTCTCCCACACTATCCCCCGCGGCAGGGATCTATACTGTGTCCCCGCCCCTCTGCTGAATTCCCCAGGAGGAGAGGTGGCCGGAGTGTCTGTCACTGCTATCATCCTCATGGCTCCACGATCGCTCTGTAATTCCGGCCAGCACCCGAGTCCTCTCATATAGTTGCATCAACTGCAGGCAGGGATGCCATCGCTCACTTCCCCTATCCTGCATAATAAGCTTTGGGCACATCCAGGGGCAGACTGAGCCGCTCATGGGGCCCCTCAACCCCCGGGCACTCGGACACTGCCTGAGTGCCCGAATGGTCAGTCCGCCCCTGTTCATGTGTAATTATGTGACACAGATGCTGAAAAACAGTGTCAGTCTTCAAGATAAAGCAGCCACGTAGCATGGAGAACAATTAGGAGCCAAGAGCTATCTGCATAGAAGAATAACTAACAGGAAGTCAGTTGCCATTATAATGTCTCAAATCTGGGCTTTTTTCTATTACACAGAGCTTGTATCTTATCCATGGTGTTCCTTTTGTTTAAAGCTGAATTCAAGGAGTTCAGCTCCTTTGTAAAAAAGGAACGCACGCTGTGGATGAGATTTACTAAAACTGTTGCACTTAGAATCTGGTGAAGCTGGGAATCTTAACCAATCAACTTCTAACTTCAGCTTGTTCAATTAAGCTTTTGACAATAAAACCTGGAAGCTGACTGGTGTGCACCAGTTCTAGCAAATCTCCCCCTATGAGTTAAGTCCAGCGAGGTGCATGACACCTCCTGGGTTTAGCTCTATTATTTATATCTGACAGCTTCATAGCACTTCCAGAAGACAGCTATCGCTGTAGTTCTGGATAGAGATGTGAAGGGCCGGAAAAAAAATTAAAAATTTTGAAAAAAAACGTTTTTTTCCTGAAGGCTTTTTTGTTTTTTTGGAAAAATGTATAAAAGAAAAAAAAATTGTTGAATATTTTATTTTAACATGATGAATACAATATTTTAAGACAGGGTGTTCAAATATTTTCAAATATTTTCCAAATCATTTCTAAAATTTTTTTATGATATCAGATTATTCTAATTTCTCTGCACTGTTACGCCGAGCGCTCCGGGTGTCCCCTCCTTCCAGGAGCGCTCATGGCGCCCGTTGTCCTGCAGCGCCGCGGTCAGCTCCTCTGACCGCAGGCGCTGCTCTGTCAATGGGATGAGATCCTCGCGGCGGCCTCCGTCCGCCCGGGGATCGCATCTCTCTCTGCTCACCTGCCCCCCGCCTGTGTCTTCCTGTGCGCGCGTCCCCGCTCCCCAGGCGCGCGCGCGCTACTCGGCTGGTTCTTAAAGGGCCAGCGCACTAGTAATTGGTGCCTGGCCCAAAGTACTGTTACACCCAAAACACTTCATATACCCACTTCCCCTTCCTGTCCTGGCCGGATCTTGAGTTGCCTTTAGTGCCCAGTGAAAGCGTTGTGTGTTTTGCTCCTTCTGTGTATCCAGACCTTTGCTGTTGCCCCCGACTACGAACCTTTGCCACCTGCCTTGACCCTTTGCTACGTTTGACCTTGCCTCTGCCTAATCCTTGTGTACCGCGCCTGTCTCAGCTGTCAGTGGGGTCGAGTTGCTATTGGAAGACACGACCTGGTTGCTACCGCCGCTACAAGTCCATCCCGCCTTGCGGCGGGCTCTGGTGAAAACCAGTAGCAACATTAGAACCGGTCCTCCTATACAACCCGTGCTATCGCCCCATTGGCATAGGGGATCCACCTCCTGTTCCCCGCCGTACCCAGAACGTGACAGTAGATCCGGCCATGGATCCCGCTGAGGTCCCGCTGCCAAGCCTCTCGGATCTGACCACGGTGGTCGCTCAACAAGGACAGCAATTAGCGCAGTTGACTGCTATGCTACAGCAGCTTCTACCATCTCCACCACCACCTCCTGCATCTCTTCCACCACGAGTTGCTGCTGCGAGAGTCCGCCTGTCCCTTCCTGACAAGTTCAATGGGGACCCCAAGCTGTGTCGAGGGTTCCTATCCCAGTGTTCCCTCCATCTGGAGATGTTGTCGGACCAGTTCCCCACAGAACGGTCAAAGGTGGCGTTCGTGGTTAGCCTACTATCGGATAAGGCCCTAGCTTGGGCTACACCACTTTGGGACCGTGGCGATCCTGCCACAGCTTCTATTCCAGCCTTCTTCTCTGAAGTCCGCAGTGTCTTTGAAGAACCAGCCCGGGCCTCCTCTGCCGAGACGGCTCTCCTGAACCTCGTCCAGGGAAATTCTTCAGTGGGCGATCACGCCATCCAGTTCCGCACCCTGGCATCTGAACTCTCCTGGAACAATGAGGCCCTCTGCGCAACCTTCAAAAAAGGTCTATCCAGTCATGTCAAAGATGTGCTGGCCGCACAAGAGATTCCTGCTACCCTGTCTGAACTCATTCAGCTAGCCAACCGCATTGACATGCGTTATACCGAAAGACGCCTAGAGCTACGCCAGGAAAAGGACTTTGGTCGCGTCAGGCGGTTTCCCCGCCTGGCACCTCTTTTCCAGAATCCTCTGCAACCCGTTCCTGCTCCTCCTGCTGAGGAGGCTATGCAAGTGGATCGGTCACGCTTGACCACACAAGAGAGGACTCGCCGCCGAGACCATAATTTGTGCCTGTATTGCGCCAGTCCCGACCATTTCTTAAAGGACTGCTCTATCCGCCCTCAGCGTCAGGGAAACGCTCGCACCTAGCTAACGTGGGAGAGGCGCTGCTAGGTGTGGATTCTTCCTCTCCACGTCTGACCATTCCGGTGAGGATTCCTCTGACCAAGAAATCCTCTTTCTCCGCTATAGCCTTTCTGGACTCCGGCTCTGCAGGGAACTTCATTGAAGCCTCTCTCGTCAACAAATTTAATGTTCCAATCATCCGGCTTGCCAAGCCAGTTTTCATCACCTCGGTAAATGGTCAAAATTTTAACTGTATTGTGCGTTATCGCACTGAACTTCTCCTTATGAGAATTGGTGTTCTCCATTATGAAAAGATTGACTTCCTTGTGTTACCCAACTGTACCTCCGAGATCCTTTTGGGCCTACCCTGGCTCCAGCTTCATTCTCCTACCCTCGACTGGTCCTCGGGGGACATCAAAAGTTGGGGTCCTTCCTGTCACAGGCATTGCCTCAAAGCGGTGCCCATTAAACAAGTTTCCACCGCTGCCGCTCTGCCTAGTCTTCCCAAGCCTTACCAGGACTTTTCCGATGTGTTCTGCAAAAAACCAGCGGAGGTCTTGCCACCACATAGACCCTTTGATTGCCCTATTGATCTCCTCCCTGGAACCACCCCGTCCTGTGGCAGGATCTACCCTCTCTCCATCCCGGAGACACAAGCTATGACAGACTACATCCAGGAAAACCTCAAGAGAGGTTTCATCCGCAAGTCCTCTTCCCCTGCTGGAGCAGGATTCTTCTTTGTCGCCAAAAAGGACGGGTCCCTACGTCCCTGCATTGACTATCGTAGTCTTAATAAAATCACGGTAAAAAATCGCTACCCACTGCCTCTCATCTCCGGGGGGCATATAATCTCATCCGGATCCGTAAAGGCGATGAATGGAAAACCGCCTTTAACACCCGGGACGGACACTTCGAATACCTGGTCATGCCCTTTGGGTTATGCAATGCCCCTGCGGTCTTTCAAGACTTTGTAAATGAAATTTTCAGAGATCTGCTGTACACCTGTGTTGTTGTCTATCTGGATGATATCCTGATTTTCTCCTCTAGCTTGGAGGAGCACCGTCTTCATGTCCGTCAAGTGCTCCAGCGACTCCGTGATAACCGTCTGTACGCCAAACTAGAGAAATGTCTCTTTGAACGCTGCAGTCTTCCCTTCTGGGGTACTTGGTCTCTGGACAAGGTCTCCAAATGGACCCTGAGAAACTCTCTGCCGTCCTGAACTGGCCACGTCCTACCGGGCTACGGGCCATCCAGCGTTTCCTCGGATTTGCCAACTATTACCGCCAGTCCATCCCCCACTTTTCCACCATTGTCGCGCCTATTGTGGCACTAACCAAAAAAGGTGCGAATCCGAGGTCCTGGCCTCCTCAAGCCGATGAGGCATTTAACCGCCTCAAGTCTGTCTTTGCCTCTGCATCTGTTCTATCCAGGCCTGATCCCCTCAAACCGTTCTTCCTGGAAGTCGATGCCTCCTCTGTGGGAGCTGGAGCCGTGCTTCTCCAGAAAGACTCCAAGGGCAAGAACGTCACCTGTGGTTTTTTCTCCAAGACCTTTCCCCCCCCCTGAAAATAACTATTCCATCGGAGACCGTGAATTACTGGCCATTAAGCTAGCACTTGAGGAGTGGAGACATCTCCTGGAGGGGTCCACTCATCTCATCACGATCTTCACTGATCACAAAAATCTCTCTTACCTCCAGTCCGCCCAACGATTAAACCCACGCCAAGCTAGGTGGTCGTTGTTTTTTGCCCGCTTCAACTTTGAGATCCATTTCCGTCCTGCAGACAAGAATGTCAGGGCTGACGCCCTCTCTCGTTCCACCGATACCTCTGAGTCCGAGTCCCCTGTACAACACATTGTACCTCCTGAGTGTCTGATCTCTTCAGCCCCGGCCTCCTTACTGCAAGTCCCTCCGGGGAAAACCCTGGTCCCTCCACGTCTTCGTCTTCGGATTCTCAAATGGGGCCACTCCTCTCATCTGGCTGGTCATCCTGGAGTCAAAAAATCCTCCCAACTGATTTCCAGATATTACTGGTGGCCCTCCTTAAAAAAGGATGTGACGGACTTCGTACGGGCCTGTACCATATGTGCTCGCGACAAAACCCCTCGCCAAAAGCCTGCTGGGCTTCTTCATCCTCTGCCTGTGCCTGAACGGCCTTGGGCTCACATTGCTATGGACTTCATCACGGACCTTCCTCCTTCCCACGGCCATACTGCCATATGGGTAGTCGTTGATCGTTTCTCTAAAATGGCACACTTTGTCCCGCTTCCTGGTTTCCCTTCTGCACCTATACTCGCTAAACATTTCTTCCTCCAGATCTTTCGTCTTCATGGACTTCCTTCTCACATCGTCTCGGATAGAGGCGTTCAGTTCGTGTCTAAGTTCTGAAGAGCTCTCTGCAGTCAACTGAAAGTCAAATTGGACTTCTCCTCTGCCTACCATCCTCAGTCTAATGGACAAGTGGAGAGAGTCAACCAAATCCTTGGGGCCTAACTACGACACTTTGTCTCTGCTCGTCAAGACGACTGGGCTGACCTCCTACCATGGGCCGAATTCTCCTACAACCTGAAAGAGTCTGAGTCCTCTTCCAAATCACCCTTTCTTGTAGTATACGGTCATCATCCGCTTCCCCCCCTACCCATCCCCACTTCTTCCGGAGTCCCTGCTGTGGATGAAGTCACCCAAGAGCTGTCGTCCATCTGGAAGGAGACCCAAAAGTCGCTTACCCTGGCCTCTTCTCGCATGAAGAAACATGCTGACTGTAAAACAGGACCTCCTCCTGTCTTCTCCCCGGGTGATAGGGTGTGGCTGTCCTCCAGGTACATCAGGTTCCGCATCCCCAGTTACAAGTTGGGCCCCCGCTACCTCGGTCCATTCAAGGTCAAGGCTCGGATCAATTCCGTGTCCTACAAACTACATCTTCCCCCTTCTCTCCGCATCCCCAACTCTTTCCATGTTTCCCTCCTCAAACCCTTTGTTCTTAATCGCTTTTCCCCCAAGGTCTCCGCTCCTGCTCCTGTCGCCGACTCCTCCGACATCTTCTCCGTTAAGGAGATGCTCTGTCGATGGGATGCGATCCTCGCGGCGGCCTCCGTCCGCCCGGGGATCGCATCTCTCTCTCCTCACCTGCCCCCCGCCTGTGTCTTCCTGCGCGCGCGTCCCCGCTCCCCAGGCGCGCGCGCGCTACTCGGCTGGTTCTTAAAGGGCCAGCGCACTAGTAATTGGTGCCTGGCCCAAAGTACTGTAACACCCAAAACACTTCATATACCCACTTCCCCTTCCTGTCCTGGCCGGATCTTGAGTTGCCTTTAGTGCCCAGTGAAAGCGTTGTGTGTTTTGCTCCTTCTGTGTATCCAGACCTTTGCTGTTGCCCCCGACTACGAACCTTTGCCACCTGCCTTGACCCTTTGCTACGTTTGACCTTGCCTCTGCCTAATCCTTGTGTACCGCGCCTGTCTCAGCTGTCAGTGGGGTCGAGTTGCTATTGGAAGACACGACCTGGTTGCTACCACCGCTACAAGTCCATCCCGCCTTGCGGCGGGCTCTGGTGAAAACCAGTAGCAACATTAGAACCGGTCCTCCTATACAACCCGTGCTATCGCCCCATTGGCATAGGGGATCCACCTTCTGTTCCCCGCCGTACCCAGAACATGCACTGAGTGAGGACAAGAAAGTCCTAGGTAACAAACTGAACCCTCCAATGCAAGAACAGTATGCATAGGAGGTGCTGTGCTGCTATTGTAACAAGAAAAAGGTTTCAGTTTTGCTTTTGCATGTTAGTGGGTGTGTTTGGTTTGTTTTGTCCTCTTCACTAGGCCTCAAAAGCATTGGAAGAAAATACAGAGCAACAAAAAAGGACCTGAAAGTATATACTTAATTAAAAAAGGTAAGAGTTTACATTTATCTGATTCTGAATCCAGAAAACTGAATCATTTAGCTACATTAGTTTATCTTTATAAACGTTTCTGTAAATTATAATTTAATTACTAGTAATCTGGTTCTTCCCCCACCCCCACACACAACCATAGATTAGTGTCTTCTTGCAAAGTAGCCATTTTTTCTTGTTTTTATTTCCTACTCCCCTCAGAATAATGGTGAGACCAACATCTAACATATGGAGACATTTTCACATTACAAGTTCTTCTGAAAAGAAAAATGTGATTTGCAAATATTGTCAGATGAAATATGCATTTCCAAATGCTACCAGGATGACAAAACACATTCTTGTATGTAACAAGTGTCCTGTAGATATTAAAAAATCCTTCATGGATCGAAGTGAAGAGGACAACAATGATGACAATGCACATAGTTTTTCTCAACGTTCTCGTAACAGAATGACTTTCAATCTTAAAAAGACAAAAAAGTGCTAATGTAGCATTTTTTTCATTTTTTCCGAAAATTTAATTCCCCCCCCCAAAAAAACGGAAAAAAACAGGGTTTTATTCTGAGCTTCAAAATTTTCCAGAAATTTTACATCTCTAGTTCTGGGGGATCGACATTGATCCTTCTAAACTCTGCATCTTGAACAGGAGAGTCGCTGCAGTTGCTATGCCCACACCTCCCCTGCCCATTCACAGAAGCCTTTATATTATGTGGACACATTCACAAAATACAAAGGCTTCCCTGAATGGGCAGCAGAGGGGCAGGGCAGGCATAGCTGCTCTGTGTGCCCTTTCTCCTCTCTCACAGCCCTGAGTGTAATTCCCAGTAGAGAAATACAATAAAATCAGAGATCAATATAAATAGGCTCCTTGGACTGGAACTCAGTGTGCCCCTGATTTTCTGGAATTCAGCTTTAAAGGGTAAGTTCATCTTTACAGAAAATGTGTAAGGTGAACTTACACTGGACCCCCTACCCTCTACCCCATCCCCCCCCCCCCGGTCATGCTGTACGAGTGTCCCTTGATCCCCCTCTGTCAGGCAGCAGGACGCCACTCCACCGGTCCAGGGATTTGGAATCCTCTTGGCATTCTCTCCACTTTTCACAGCACTGACAAGACATGCTAGATGGATTCTGATTACATAGCGCCACCCATGTGATGGTGCTCGCCAATTAGAATGCCTCTTGTTTGTGCACACTGAGTGGTATGGATAGGTGATTAAGCTGTGGGGATTCCCTGAACCGGTGAAGTGGCTCCTCAGTGCGGGACCGCGGGGGGGGGGGGGGGGGCTGTCCAGTGTAAATTTACCTTACGCATTTTCTGTAAATCTGAACTTACATTTAAGGAAGCATGCTAAGAGACATGAGAGATGCTTCTCCTAGGAAAGCTGCTGGCCTGGCTGTCATGCTGGTTCACTGCCTTTTGAGTTATAACCTAGAACAAGCATGCTGGTATTGAAGTCAGACCTCTTGATCTCCACACTTGTTCCAGATCTATAATGAAGCCCCTGAATCACCATGAAAGACAACTAGCAAATTCACAGGGACAGGCCTTTCTATTTTTCTGTCACCAGTTTTACTTTAGAAGAGACTAATATACCATATGTAGCGCGGGAAAGGGGTTAACACCTCTGTCCCCTGTAGACTAAATTTCATACACTAACTAAAGACTGTAACTAAGTTACATAGTTAGTTAGGTTGAAAAAAGACACAAGTACATCCAGTCCAACCGCAAATAAAATAATAAAAATAAAATAAATAATAATAATATGTATTGAAAGGTAAATTATACAAGTGTACAATATAATCTGTTATCAATCAAATTAATGAAGCTCAGTTATATAAATGCAAAGAATAGTATAGATTGCTATTATATATTATTAGATAAAAGTAATAAAGTTATAAGCAACTGTTGATCTGTCTTTGAATGAAATATCTTAATTTATACAATTATAACTGTAAAAATTCTATATGATCATAGGTAGCATATGTGGGAGCTTCCAAATTCAAGAAGTAAATATGGATATAAATATAGATAAGAAGGGTAGAAGGAAAGAGAGGGATGTATAGAGAAAGGGTAATGAGTTCCGCAGGGTTCGGTCGGGAGCCCCCACAACGTCCTTGAACAATCATATTTGAAACGAAACCTATCAAATTTACTACCATGGTAATAGTACTCTGTTTGAAATGTTGACGGCAAAAAAATTTCTATCCAAGGTTGCCATATTTTTTCATATTTAGGGATGTGGTCCGTTTCAAGAGCTAACATTTTTGCTTGTATCATAGTATTATACACTCTATTCACAGTCTCATTGACTTCCAAAGTCGAGGATCTCCACGCTTTTGCCAGCGTTTGTTTTGCCGCCGTGAAGAGCTGTATCAACAATTTAGACAAAATGTCATCTTAATTCCGGTCTTAGTGACATGAGGGGAGGGGGGTTATAATCAATGACAATACAGCAAAAAAAATTTAAATAAAATAATTAACCTTCCTATATCCAAAAAGATAATTAATTGTTTTGGCTGGAGTTCTACTCTTTCAACTATGCATTCGCGTTCCATAACAGGTTCCAGATCATCTGCACAGGGACGGATCGGGTAACTCGTCACAACTTGTCGCCTGCCAGATCATTCCCATAAACGACGGCCACGCTGTCAGCATCCTAAACCGCTGGTGGAGTTCATATCAAGCAACATTATAAACACCAGATGCAAGCTCTCTGCGCAGTCTTCTCACAAAGGCTTCTGGGATGTGACAGATTCTGAGAGCAGTCATAGTCTTCACCAAAGTGCAAACCAGTTTGCAGATTACTGGCAGCAGTCTCTCGGCCTAGCCTCCTCACCCACACTGAACACATCAGCAGAAACTCCATCCTGCAGTCCCAGCCCAAATAAGACAAACAAGGCCAAGGGAAAGTCTTGTGAGGGGGAACATAAATTCCAAAGAAAGCGCCGTCCTTGCCCAGGGCAATGCAAAACCTGCAGATCGTAAAGTCATAGTTAAAGATCACCTCTGCATTCCAAAGAACAGTCCTCTGAGGGTGAAAAATCCTTTAGAGAATATGGTTACACCCCGCACTAATACATGTGTCTACAATCAGTGCTCATCACATGCAAACCGCCTATCCTCGCGGGTGAGCTGTCGGCATCACCGCCATCTGCAAAATGTTTGTAGCTCAAACAGTTACGGGTGCCAAGACTGTTCAGCCCGCCTTAAGCGTTTTCCTTCCCAACACACGCAGACAGCTGAAAGCCATCAAGATGAAAATGGAACTTGGGATGAATTCCCGTTTTCTGAAAGCCTCAGCGAGTTTATAGCAAGACCTGAGAACTCGGAAGAGGAAAGATTTAACTTTAGCGTCAAAGAGAATAAGTTTAGAGTCAGCAACAAAAAGGAAGAGTTTTATGAAGGCCATTCCAAAACTGTTCATGACCTTGTTAAAACCTTGTTAGCATCATCTAGTAAGAAAATCAAAATCAAAACACCTACAAAGACCAGAGCACCACACTGCTTGGGGGACACCAGATCTAACGCCATTGCATCAAGAGAGCCATCTGAAATTATTCAAAGGGACATTCCTAAAGAGGCATTGGCTAGTCCTGCATCAGAAAACCTTCAAGGACTTTTACAGAAGCATTTTATATGTGACTTCTTATCGAAAGACTCAGTTGTTAGTGTAGCCAGTTCAGTGAGTTCTCACCACGACACCTTTTTACTGATCAATGAAAACGCACTTTATATAGTTGCAGAAGGTAAAAGAAACTTGGAAATAAACACTATCGATAAAAACATAAACAAGTATATCCTTACTGTAGGGCATTATAGCTCTTCTCGTCTTAAAAAGACAGTTGATGTAGATCATGAGAGCAGATCGGAAACGAATGCCCTGTACACACAATAGGATTTTCCGTCAACAAAATCCATGGATTTTTTCAGACGGATGTTGGCTCAATCTTGTCTTGCATACACACGGTCACACAAATCTTGTCGGAAATTCCGAACATCAAGAACGCGGGCTATGTGGGCTCGTTGAGGGTAGGGACCGATGTGAGTGTGCAATGTACAGGGATAGGGACAATTGTGGACACTCACTCACTTTTGTGTGTTGGAAATTCCGATGGAAAATGTATGATGGAGCCTGCACACTGTCGGAATTTCTGACAACAAGCTCCCATTGAACATTTTCCGTCGGAAAATCCTATCGTGTGTACGGGGCATAAGACTTTGATTCTTTAACCACTTTCAGACCGGACCATTTTGCTGGCTTAAGACCAGACCACGTTTTGCGATTCAGCACTGCATCGCTTTAACTGACAATTGTGCAGTCGTGTGACGTGGCTCCCAAACAAAATCGACGTCCTTTTTTTCCCACAAATAGAGCTTTCTTTTGGTGGTATTTGATCGCCTCTGCGGTTTTTATTTTTTGCGCTATAAACAAAAAAAGCGTCAAGTTTGGAAAAAACACATTATTTTTTACTTTTTGCTATAATAAATATCCTCCAAAAATCTATAAATTTAATTTTTTTTTCCTCAGTTTAGGCCGATACGTATTCTTCTACATATTTTTGGTAAAAAAATGGCAATAAGCCAATATTGATTGGTTTGCACAAAAGTTATAGCATTTACAAAATAGGGGATAGTTTTACGGCATTTTTATTAATATTTTTTTTTTACTAGTAATTGCGGCGATCAGCGATTTTTATTGTGACTGCGACATTATGGTGGACACTTTTGACACATTTTTGGGACCATTGACATTTTTACAGCGATCAGTGCTATAAAATTGCACTGATTACTGTAAAAATGACACTGGCAGTGAAGGGGTTAACCACTAGGGGGCAGGGAGGGGTTAAGTGTGTGCTAGGGATGTGTTCTAACTGTCAGGGGGAGGGGCTATGTGTTACACTACACTAATCAGCTCTCCCGATTACAGGGAGAGCTGATCAGTGACAGTGTCACTAGGCAGAACGGGGAGATGCTTGTTTACATCAGCATCTCCCCGTTCTGACTCTCCGTGAGACGATCGTGAGACGATCGCGGGGAACCGCGGCGAACGAGTCCGCGGGACCCGCGACCCGACTCACGGAGCTCGCCATGGGCACGAGCGTGCGCCGTGGGCGGCGCGCACGAGAATGGCACGGCGGCAAATTCGAAGGGACGTACCTGTACGCCCATTTTCCTGTCCGTGCCATTCTGCTGACGTACATCTGTGTGCGCCGGTCGTAAAGTGGTTAAGGTCTGACAACCTAGAACCAACAATGCTTCTTCCGATCTCTTTGATGGCGTGGAAGAAATCTCAGAAGAAACACTACAGTCAAAACATACAAAATCCCTCAAAAGAAGACATGTGAAGGAGGTTAGTAGCTTAAAGACTCCTTCTTTATGGGAATCGCCATGTACAGATGTCATAGTTCGAAGAAATTCCCAATTCCAGGCCAGTTATTTGCAGGAAGTTCATGAAACTGGCACCATACAGGATTTTCTGTCATGCTTGCAGTCCACTCCAATACTAAGACCACTCTTAAGCCCCATACACACGCGCGGATTATCCGAGGACCAGGTCCGTCAGACCATGTCCGTCATACTTTGTCTGATGTTGGTTTTGCGTACACACGGTCGGACAAAGTTGTCGGAAAATCCGATCATTCTGAACGTGGTGACGTTTGTTGCCTACGACGGGACTACGTAGAGGCTAGTAGCCAATAGCTTTGGTCTTGTAATGTGATCTGAGCATGCGTAGCACTTTGTCCGGTCGGACTACCATACACACGATCGGATTTGGTGTGATCGGACCTTGTTGTCCAAAAATCTATCCAGCAGGAGATAGGACTTTGTCCGTCAGACAATCTGATGGAAACTGTCCGATGGTGCATACACACGGTCTGATTTTCCGACAACATTGTAGGATAGGACAGAATCCATCGGAAAATCCTACCGTGTGTATGGGGCTTTAGGCTGGGTTCACACTGCAGACGGATGCGGCTGACAGCAGGGGTCCGGTATGTCCCTGTTCTCCGTTTCAGGGACGAATCAGACTCAAGTTTTTGGCTGAATTTGGACCTGAAAATGAGCCAAAGACGCACAGGACCTCTATGCAATTCGCTCTGGCGATGTGTGAACCAGCTCTCAATCTCACAATCTCCTGTCATGCAAATTGGATGCAGGTTTCCCTAGTGTGAACCCAGCCTTATTCTGGCCATGTAGACACCAATCTGGTAAAATGTGAGGTTGGGAGGTGATGAGGGTCTCATGATTGGAGTGTTTTGGAGTGTTTTGGTCAAATTTGTGTTCATTTGGATTTGATTTTAATCATCGCATCGACTCTAATTTTAAAGCATCATTTTTTAAGAGTGTGACGAAACGCTCCCAGACTCCTCTTGAGTAGGGTTGAGCGAACGTCCGTACCGGACTTTTGGGTGTTCGGGTTCCGGACCCGGAATTGTATGACTGTATGTTTGGGTTCGGGTCTGGTGTTCGGCGATGTAATGGTGCTTTTTAAAATGTCTTTTAAAAGCACTCGCGGCTATATGAATTGTCGGCTCCCTGTAATACAGAGAACAGTCATTGAAAGTCCTTGATTTTTAAAAAGTTATTGTCATAAAAAGTGTTTGGGGACCCGGGTCCTGCCCCAGGGGACATGTATCAATGCAAAAACTTTTAAAAACAGACGTTTTTTTCGGGAGCAGTGATTTTAATAATGCTTAAAGTGAAACAATAAAAGTGTAATATTCCTTTAAATTTCGTACCTGGGGGGTGTCTATAGTATGCCTGTGAAGGGCACATGTTTCCCGTGCTTAGAACTGTCCCTGCACAAAGTGCCATTTTTGCAGGAAAAAAAGCTATTAAAAACCACTCGCGGCTATAATGAATTGCCGGCTCCTGTAACACAGAGAACAGTCATTGAAAGTCATTGATAAAAAAAAAAAAAAAAGCGTGGGGTTTCCCCCAAATTCAATTACCAGGCCCTTCAGGTCTGCTATGGATATTAAGGGGAACCCCGCTTCAAATTTAAAAAAAAATGACGTAGGGGTCCCCCTAAATATCCATACCAGACCCTTCAGGTCTGGGATGGATTTTAAGGGGAACCCCGGCCAAAAAAAATGGCGTGGGGTCCCCCTCAAAATCCATACCAGACCCTTATCCGAGCATGAAACCTGGCAGTCCGCAGGAAACGAGGGGGGGACGAGAGCGGCCCCCCTCCCTCCTGAACCGTACCAGGCCACATGCCCTCAACATTGGGAGGGTGCTGTGGGGGTCTGTGACCCCTCAAAGCACCATGTCCCCATGTTGATGGGGACAAGGGCCTCGTCCCCACAACCCTGGCCATTGGTTGTGGGGGTCTGCGGGCGGGGGGCTTATCGGAATCTGGAAGCCACCTTTAACAAGGGGACCCCCAGATCCCGCCCCCCCTGTGTGAAATAGTAAGGGGGTACAAAAGTACCCCTACCATTTCACCAAAAAAGTGACAAAAATGTTAAAAATGACAGGAGACGGTCTTTGACAATTCCTTTATTAAAATCTTCTTTCATCTTCTTTCTTCTGGTCTTCTTCCTTTCTTCATCCTTCGGTTTCTTCATCTTCTTCTTCCATCTTCTTCCATCTTCTTCTTCCTCCGATCCGCTTCTTCTTGCTCTGGTCTTCTTGTCCGGCATCTTTTTCCACGGCGTCGGTCTCTGAGGCTTCGCTCCGGCATCTTCTTCCACGGCGTCGGTCTCTTCTTGGGCCGCTCCTCGCAATGGGAGGCTCCCGCTGTGTGAGGCTTCGCTCCGGCATCTTTTTCCACGGCGTCGGTCTCTGAGGCTTCGCTCCGGCATCTTCTTCCACGGCGTCGGTCTCTTCTTGGGCCGCTCCGCGCCGAGGCACCCGCTGTGTGAGGCTTCGCTTCGTCTGACAGGTCTTTTATAACGGAGGGCGGGGCCACCTGGTGACCCCCGCCCCCATCTGATGCATGGGGACGTCATGGGGACTTCCCTATGGCTTTCCCCATGACGTCATACGGGGGGCGGGGGACGAAGAGATTTTTACATTTTTTTCACTTTTTTGGTGAAATGGTAGGGGTACTTTTGTACCCCTTACCATTTCACACAGGGGGGGGGGCGGGATCTGGGGGTCCCCTTGTTAAAGGGGGCTTCCAAAATTCCGAGAGGCCCCCAGCCCGCAGACCCCCACAACCAATGGCCAGGGTTGTGGGGACGAGGCCCTTGTTCCCATCAACATGGGGACATGGTGCTTTGAGGGGTCACAGACTCCCAAAGCACCCTCCCAATGTTGAGGGCACGTGGCCTGGTACGGTTCAGGAGGGAGGGGGGGCGCTCTCGTCCCACCTCTTTTCCTGCGGCCTGCCAGGTTGCGTGCTCGTATAAGGGTCTGGTATGGATTTTGAGGGGGACCCCACGCCATTTTTTTTTGGGCCGGGTTCCTCTTTAAATCCATCCCAGACCTGAAGGGTCTGGTATGGATATTTAGGGGACCCCTACGTAATTTTTCTTTTTAAATTTTCGCTCAACCCTACTTTTAATACAAAAAAAAAATGAACACAACAAATGTAAAGTGTATGAATACAGTAGGATGACTTAATTGAGGGTTGACATTATGGGCAGGTTAGGCTCATCATATCCTAATACTATACGTGTTCCAAAGCTTCCAACATGATTATGCTGTTCCCTCGTATGACCACCATGCCAATAGTTTGTTGCCCACTTGGTGCTACTTCTGTGCATTCATCTAGCACAAGATTCATGAATGGGTCAAATCCTCGAAGTATTCCCTGAACATGTCTCCCTCCATTTAACTTCAAAGATAATTTTTTGTCCATGAACTTCTTCAGCTCAGCTCAGGCGGGTGTGCTTTGCTCATGGTGATGCCGTTCCCTCGATCCGCTCTGCTCACACAACGTTCTCAGCACACGGTGCAGCACGCTGAGGCAATGGGAACTCACTGATGACGTTCCACACAGGACAACTATTAGTCGTGTTTTCCACAAATCTGACCTTTATGGAAGAGTGACAAGAAGAAAGACATTGGTGAAAGAAAGTCATAAGAAGTCCTGTTTGTAGTTTGTGAGAAGCCATGTGGAGGACACAGCAAACATGTGGAAGAAGGTAATCTGGTCAGATGAAACCAAAATTGTACTTTTTGGCCTTAAAGCAAAACGCTATGTGCGGGGAAAACTAACACTGCACATCACCCTGAACACACCACGCTAAAGCGCCTGCTTTGCGGGTGCTTTTAACCCTTAATTCGGCCACTAGCAGGAGTTAAAACTGCCCCGTTAGTGGCCGAAAACCACCTCTAAAACAACAGTAAAGCACTGCTAAAACTAGCGGCGCTTTACCACCGATGCCCCCGCACTGTCAGTGTAAAAGGGCTCTTATGGAAGAGTGACAAGAAGAAAGACATTGGTGAAAGAAAGTCATAAGAAGTCCTGTTTGTAGTTTGTGAGAAGCCATGTGGGGGACACAGCAAACATGTGGAAGAAGGTGATCTGCTCAGATGAGACCAAAACTTAACTTTTTGGCCTAAAAGCAAAACGCTTTGTGTGGGGGAAAACTAACACTGCACTTCACCCTGAACACACCATCCCCACCGTGAAACATGGTGGTGGCAGCATTATGTGGTGGGGATGCTTTTCTTCAGCAGGGACAGGGAAGCTGGTCAGAGTTGATGGGAAGATGGATGGAGACAAATACAGGACAATCTTAGAAGAACACCTGTTAGAGTCGGCAAAAGACTTGAGACCGGGGCGGAGGTTCACCTTCCAGCAGGACAACGACCCTAAACATACAGCCAGAGCTACAATGGAATGGTTTAGATCAAAGCATATTCATGTGTTAGAATGGCCCAGTCACAGTCCAGACCTAAATCACATTGAGAATCTGTGGCAAGACTTGAATTTGCTGTCCACAGACGCTCTCCATCCAATCTGACAGAGCTTGAGATATTTTGCAAAGAAGAATGGGCAGAAATGTCCTCTCTAGATGTGCAAAGCTGGTAGAGACATCCCCAAAAAGACTTGTAGAGAAAGGGGGTTCTACAAAGTATTGACTCCGGGGGGTGCAATACAAATACCCCCCCCCCCCCCCCGCAACTTTTCACATATTTATTTGTATCATTTATCATTTTCCTTCCACTTCACAATTATGTGCCACTTTGTGTTGGTCTATCACAGTGGTCTCTGAAGTGTGGTCCTGGGGCCAGATGTGGCCCTTTGCTTGCCTTTGTCCGGCCCTTGAGGCATTATTCCTGCCACTGACAACAAAAAAGTGGAACTCTTCCCCCCAATGACACCAGATAGGGCATTGTTTACTCCCACACTGGGCACATTTCGGCCCCCCTAATGTCCGAGGACAGTAAACTGGCTTTTTCTTTAGAAAGTTTGGAGACCCTGGTCTATCACATAAAAGTGTGAATACTTTTTCAAGGCACTGTACATAACTGTATACAGTGTGTTTGCTTTATGAATGTTTGTGTTACCCGTTACAGTCCTGTCATCTGCAGGTAACGTGGCGGTAAATGGACGCAGTAAAGAAGGTCAGACCAGATGGACTCATTGGAAGCGTGCCAGTCAGCGCCCGGCAGCGAGGGGGGTCAGTAGGAGGTCCCTGCGGTTGGTAAGGAGAGCCACCAGGTCGGGAGAAGAGGAAGTCTCCTGAAAGTCCCTCCCGTAACGGGGTCACTCAGGAAGCCACTTTGCATAATGACAGCTCCGAGGAGAGAAGTGACCTGGGTGGAGCTGGGCTCAGTCCTGGTAGTAAAAGCCTTAAAACACTTGCTGAGACAGATCGCGTTGAGCAGGAAAGCAGCAGAGAAGAAGTCGAGCAGAGAAGACTTGAGACTGGGGCGGAGGTTCACATTCCAGCAGGACAACGACCCTAAACATACAGCCAGAGCTACAATGGAATGGTTTAGATCAAAGCATATTCATGTGTTAGAATGGCCCAGTCAAAGTCCAGACCTAAATCAAATTGAGAATCTGTGGCAAGACTTGAAAATTGCTGTTCACAGACGCTCTCCATCCAATCTGACAGAGCTTGAGCTATTTTGCAAAGAAAAATGGGCAAAAATGTCCCTCTCTAGATGTGCAAAGCTGGTAGAGACATCGCCAAAAAGACTTGCAGCTGTAATTGCAGTGAAAGGTGGTTCTACAAAGTATTGACTCAGGGGGGCGCTATACAAATGTACCCCACACTTTTCAAATATTTATTTGTAAAAAAATTTGAAAACCATTTATCATTTTCTTTCCACTTCACTATTATGTGCCACTTTGTGTTGGTTTATCACATAAAATACCAATAAAATACATTTACGTTTTTGGTTGTAACATGACAAAATGTGAAAAATGTCAAGGGGTATGAATACTTTTTCAAGGCACTGTATGACCACGCAACCAGAATAAAGAACAAAAAATAAAGCATGCAAGGGGTGCTCCAGAGGAGGAGGGTGGCTTGAGACTTGGGGGGCAACCCAGCCTGAAGTAGGGCTTTAAATAAAAGCTGCACAAATTCAGCATTTTGCCCTTCCAGTGGAGCGTTTTGTTGTTACTAAATTGTTATCACTTAAAAAGCAATTTTTTCCTGTGGTCTATTTATTATTTTAAGCTCTTTATCGGACTTGGCCGCCTTATCTTTTCTGGCGAGAGTATACATAGTGCTACTACCATTATACCGTGTCTATACACTTCTCTCCCATTCAGCATATTGGCTAGAATCCCAGTTACACGCTCTTTTACAATGACAATAAAATCTATGTCACTGTTCCAGGACTGTCGGAGAGTTTCTACTTTTTTTTTTAAATATATTTTTTGGCATAAGACAACGAGCAGTATTTAGGAGAATCACAAAGCACTATCCTCCCACTCCAAGACTAATTAAAGAACAACAGTCTTCCACATATATCTCACTATATGTTCTATGACATTAAATATTTCCCGTGCTGCAATGAACAACATTATGAAGTTCATTTTTTTTAACCCACAATAGATTTATTTTTTAGCTTTTTCAGGACCAAATCTCATTGATGTGTAGACTAAATTTAGCCGTAAATATGTGCACCTCATCAATATATAAGTACATAGAAATATACAAATATATAAATAAAATCCATATTCAAAATTATTTGCAACAATAAAGTGGCAAATATAAAAACAAATAAAAAATTCTGTATTATAATGTAGCTGCGACACTTTTGCAAGGTGTCCGCTATGTGTAAATTTAGTTTTTCTCTCAGAACAGTAAGGCCGCGTACACACGAGCAGACTTTCCCGCGGGATTGTCCGCCGGACTAGAGTCCGCAGGACATTCCGACCGTGTGTGGGGCTCCGGCGGACTTTCCTCCCAAAAGTCCGGCGGACTAAGTTTTAAGTCCTCCGGGACTGTGACATCATAGAGGGCGGGGTCACCATGAGCAGGTGACCCGCCCCTTGTCCCTATATAACTGGCAGCGCCACACGTCTGGGCCATTAGAAGAGGAGACGTCGACGAGTCAACATCAGAAGAAGAAGAAGACGGCGCAGAAGGCGACAGCGGCAAGAAGAAGAGAAGAGCGGGACAAGACCCTCGAAGGCGGAGCAAGACCCCCAGACGACGGCGGCGCCGACGAAAGAGAAAGCCGGGCTCCTCCGCTAGTGAAAGAGCTAGTAAAAGAGCAGAAGATAGCGGAGGAGTCCGGCGAGAAGACCCCCCAAGACGGAAGAAGACCCCCGGAGCTGTGCAATAAAATATTTTAAAAAATTGTGTCATATTTTTATTTACACTTTTTTCCTAGGTGAATGGGTAGGGGTACATCGTACCCCATACTCATTCACATAGGGTGGGGGGTCGGTATCTGATTCAGATTCCGATAAGCCCCCCGACAACCAACGGCCAGGGTTGTCGGGAAGAGGCCCTTGTCCTCATCAACATGGGGACAAGGTGCTTTGGGGTGGGGGGGCCGCAGGGCCCCCTTTCCCCAGAGCACCCCCCATGTTGAGGGCACGCGGCCTGGTACGGCTCAGGAGGGGGGGGGGTTTGCTCGTCCCCACCCCCTTTCCTGACCGTCCGGGCTGCGTGCTCGGATAAGGGTCTGAGATGGATTCAGGGGGGACCCCCACGCCGTTTTTTCAGCGTAGGGATTCCCCTTTAAATCCATACCACGGGGCTAGCGAGGTGTCAATGTCGCCGATCGAGGCGGCGGCATTTACCTCCTTCGCTAGTCCCGTCTACCTGGAGTCACGTTCTAAATGAACGGACTTTCCTCCATGTGTGGGCAAGTCCGTTCATTTCAAAAGTCCCGCGGACTTTGGCCAAAACTCTGGCGGATTGTCCGCTGGAAAAGTCCGGGCGTGTGTGGGTAAGTCCCACGCCGCATAAGAAGGTTCTGAGGGTTAATTTGTGTAGATTTAACTTTGGCATCAGTTTGGCTGGGCTGTGAGGGGTTCTGCCTGGTCATGTGTGCAGTTAGGTGCACATAAAAGGCTCAGAACCAGGCCTGGTTGGACGTTTTGGGTATCGGCATTCCCCGGAACCAAACGGCGGGTGCTTCTGGCCCGGCTGAGGAGCCTGGGGAAGGGTACTTAAGATGCTGGAGTCACGTGTTCGGGGTTCGGCCATAGATGCCTGTTCCTGGATCTGGACCAGGGTAGCCCCACGAGGGGTCTCGGTCACGGAGCGAAGGCCGCCCCACAACATGGTCAGCTTGACTAGCCCCATAGACCCGCTTGGTCTGGGGCAAGGATCCATCTGTTCCTGAGTCTTGGAACTGACTGGTCTGAGGCGCAGTAACTGAGGAAGGATTCAAGGCGTCCGGGTGCGCTCTCAACTTGGAGGGACACCGCAGCTTGTGTAAGCGACCGGGGGAGGACTCTTCAGAGGAGGGCCAACAAGCTGGCATCCCAAGAAGTGCCTGGTCGCTGGGTTGTCAAGGACACTGACGAATCCGCGCTTTCCCAGTACTGCCAAGGAGACAGAGAACGTTCCAGGTACTGAGGAAAGGTTCCTGTTCACTTTGATTGCAACTTTTCTTCAAGGTCAGAGACTTTGCAAGTTCCAAATTCAAGTGTTGACTGCCATAATCTCTGGCTAGAGATTTGTTCAGCTTTGAAGCACCCAGCTGCGAGTGGCTACTCTCTGGGTTTGCATTATAGACTTCCTAATAGTCGGCAGTTCAAGGTGCCCGAGTTTCTTCACCCTTGCCCTCTGTTCCCATACGAGACTGTGTCTGTTGGATGTTAAAAACCTTTCTAAAGGACTTTTATGGTGTCAGCGTCCAAAGTTTTTGGGTACTAACTCTGGGAACCCCTAGACATGGAGGACGAAGCCAAGTGGAGGAAACCGGTAAGCCCAAAAATTAAGGCTGCCCCATCGAGGGTTATGGTCGCTACAATAACATATCAAAACATTTTTTTATTATAATAAAATGTCCTGTGCAGTCCTATATATATTCAGTGCAGTAAATCCATTCATAAAGTTTATCAGAAAATGTCCAAATTAATAATATAAATCTATAAAGTGTCCCATGCAATATTGGTCTAAATGGGAACCTTTATTATAATATCAAAATATATACAGTGGATATAAAAAGTCTACACACCCCTGTTAAAATGTCAGGTTTCTGTGATGTAAAAAAAAAAAAGAAACAAAGATAAATCATTTTAGAACTTTTTCCACCTTTAATGTGACCTATAAACTGTACAACTCAATTGAAAAACAAACTGAAGTCTTTTAGGTGGAGGGAAGTAAAAAAAATAAAATAAAATAATAATATGGTTGCATAAGTTTGCACACCCTTAAACTAATACTTTGTTGAAGCACCTTTTGATTTTATTACAGCACTCAGTCTTTTTGAGTCTATCAGCATGGCACATCTTGACTTGGCAATATTTGCCCACTCTTCTTTGCAAAAACACTCCAAATCTGTCAGATTGGGAGGGCATCTCCTGTGCACAGCCCTCTTCAGATGACCCCACAGATTTTCATTGGGATTCAGGTCTGGGCTCTGGCTGGACCATTCCGAAACTTTAATCTTCTTCCGGTGAAGCCATTTCTTTGTTGATTTGGATGTATTCTTTGGGTCGTTGTCATGCTGAAAGATGAAGTTCTTCTTCATGTTCAGCTTTCTAGCAGAAACCTGAAGGTTTGGTGCCAATATTGACTGGTACTTAGAATTGTTCATAATTCCCTCTACCTTGATTAAGGCCCCTGTTCCAGCTGAAGAAAAACAGCCCCAAAGCATGATGCTGCCACCACCATGCTTTACGGTGTGTATGGTGTTATTTTGGGTGAGGTGTTGTTTTTGCACCAAACATATCTTTTGGAATTATGGCCAAAAAGTTCAACCTTGGTTTCATCAGACCATAACACATTTTCCCACATGCTTTTGGGAGACTTGATGTGTTTTTGCAAAATTTAGCTGGGCTTGGATGTTTTTATTGGTAAGAAAAGGCTTCCGTTTTGCCACTTTACCCCATAGCCCAGACTAGAATAGTGAAGAATACGGGAGATTGTTGTCACATGTACCACACAGCCAGTACTTGCCAGATATTCCTGCAGCTCATTTAATGTTGCTGTAGGCCTCTTGGCAGCCTCCCTGACTATTTTTTTTCTCGTCTTTTCATCAATTTTGGGGTGACATCCAGTTCTTGGTAATGTCACTGTTGTGCCGTATTTTCTCCACTTGATGATGACGGTCTTCACTGTGCTCCATGGAATATCTAATGTCTTGGGAATTCTTTTGTACCCTTCTCCTGACTGATACCTTTTAATAATAAGAACCCTCTGATGCTTTGGAAGATCTCTGCAGACCATGGATTTTGCTGTAGGATGCGACTAAGAAAATGTCAGGAAAGACCTACTAGAACAGCTGAACTTTATTTGGGGTTAATCAGAGGCACTTTAAAGTGGGGTGCCCCCTAAAATTTTTTTTTTTAAAGTCAGCAGCTACAAATACAGCAGCTGCTGACTTTTAATAATCGGACACTTACCTGTCCCAGGGTCCAGCGATGCGGGGGAACAAAGCCCCCCCCCTCGTTCCCCGCTCGCATTCTTACTGTGGGCACCTGGCTGTGGCTTCACAGCCGGGCACCCACTGCGCATGCGCGGGCGGTGCCGCACGCCGTGATACGCCGCGCAGTCATTTGGGACCTGTCACGTGTCCCAGATGACTGACTGCGCCCAGCGGAAGTGATGTCAGTGCCCGGGCACTGAAGGAGGCAGACTACGAGGGACCCCCTAGCAACAGGCATTTAGAGGTGAGTAACATTTTTTTTTTCAATTATGTTTTTTGAATTTTTTTTTATGAATTTTAAGCTATTTTTTATTTATTTTTTGGTGGAAACACCACTTTAAATGATGGCAGGTGTGTACTGACTCGAATTTACATGAGTTTGAATGTGATTGCTTAATTCTGAACACAGCTACATCCCCAGTTATAAGAGGGTGTGCACACTTATGCAACCACATTATTTTAGTTTTTCATTTTTACTCCCCCCCCCCCGGGTTCGAGGCAGAGAAAATCAATGCATACCAGATCCATTGGGCCTTGACTCTGCAGATGGCCCATTGGGGCAGCTTGATGAGGTAAAGTCTTCCTCTGAATGCATCGTGCACAGGAATGGCAATATTCCTCCACTTCGGCCCTCATACAGGGCCAATAGAACCGGTCCCTGACAAGTTGGAAGGTTCTCTCTGCTCCCAGGTGACCATGCTGGTCATGTAAGGCAATCAGCACAGTTTCTCGATGCTTTTCTGGGAGAAACAGCTGCCACTTATCTTCTGAGCTATCAGAGGGGCCCCTTCGGTAGACCACCCCCTGATGCACCTGTAGTTTATCTAACTCTTTCCTCAGCAGGCGAGCCTCTTTGGAAGGGTGACGTCGAAGTCCCTCTGGACTTTTGTTTTCCAATGCTTCCAAGACCAATTTCCCCATGGGGTCTTCCAATTGGTCACACCTTAACTCCTTCTTGGACAGCTTCGGTAGGCACTCTTCTTCTAGTTGAGTTACCCCACAGTAACATTTTGGGACTCCCACTGTGGTAACTCCTATCTCTTCAGCCCTGGATCCTCCTCTGGTTTGAAGTTCAGCCCCCTGACAAAGGGCTCGCACTCCTTCTGGTGCTACTTGGGTCCAGTTTTCCCAGTCATCAGCCATTACATGAGACCTTCGGGACAGGGCATCTGCATCTCTATTTCCAGCCCCTGGCCTGTACTTGAGGCTGAAGTTGAATCCAGATAACGCCGCCAACCATCTGTGTCCAGTTGCATCCAGCTTGGCGGTGGTAAATAGGTAGGTCAAGGGGTTGTTATCTGTTTTCACAATAAATTCGGCCCCATAAAGGTAGTCTTTTAGTTTGTCGACCACTGCCCATTTGAGGGCTAAGAACTCCAACTTGTGGGTGGGGTAGTTCTTCTCCGAGGGGGTCAGGCTCCGGCTCACATAGGCCACTGGTCGCAACTGATCTTCATACTCTTGGTAGAGCACTCCACCTAGGCCCTCATGGCTGGCATCAACATGTAGCTCATATGGTCTGGTGGGGTCAGCATAAGCCAAGACTGGGGCCGTGGTGAGACTCCTCTTCAGGGTTCTGAAAGCCTCTTCACACCTTGAGTTCCACTGGTCTTGAACCGACTCACCGGCCCTCCTGGGCCCCAAGCCATCTTCCTCCCCTTCTGTCTTGAGCAGCTCGTTTAGGGGTTTTGCAATACGGGTGAACCCATCCACAAACCTTCGGTAGTAGGAGCAGAACCCCAAGAAAGATCGAAGTTCGGTGACTGTTGTGGAAATAGTTCCCTCCTGCTTACTTCTTTCTTTGGACTGGGCGCCTCTTTCGCCACCAGAGATGTCAGTATCTCCATCATCTGGGACATCTGTAACTTCAGAGCATCTACTTCTGTCTCTCTTTCAGGGGTTAAGGCCGACCTGACCGTTGCCACTGGAAGTTTTGTGGGCCCCATCACTTGTTTTTCCCGTTTCTCTTCCAACATGGCCTCTTCCTCTCTGACCATCCGAATGAGATCTGGGTAGTCCAGGCTCTTCCCATCCTGTCGGGTGCGTAGTACTAGTGCAATAGGGTCTAGGGGTTGGGCTCCCCTCATCACCTGCTGAGCACGGGCTTCGTCTACTTTCCCCGGGTCTATCCCCTTCTTTTAGGATAATCCTATGCAGGATCTTGTCTATACGTCCCATATACTCCGATAACTTCTCCCCTGTCTTCTGGTAACAGTGTTCCAGTTGATAGGTAAGCGCCGTGATTTTCTCTGTCCCACCAAACACACTCTCCAGAATGTCTAAGTAATCCTGTGCAGTGCAATCTTTCTTGCTTGTCTTCAGGTTGCGTATGGCCTCTAAGGCAGGCCCCTTCAAGCTCTCAACAATCCTTTGCTTCTTTCTACCTTCTGGGACTTCCCATTCTTCCAAAGCCTGTGTGGCGCCATCTAGCCACTCTTCAAATCCCTCTTCCCCCGAGGGTACAGGTTTCCTCCCTGAAAACATCCGGAGTTTTCTGTATCCCGACATCGGGTAATCCCCGGGATCTCTTCTGCACTGAGTCACAATCTCCCCCAAGACAGCGCACAGTTCTGCGCTAAGAGTGGTTTGTACAGGTGCGGGACTCTCTGTGCCCTTCTGCTCTTCTGTCTTTGGGGATAGCATGGTTTTCATTTGAAAACAGTCTCCCTTGCGCAGCAGCGCATGCAGCAATTGGTAGGTCTGGCCATCCAGTGCTTGTATGCTTTGACTCCTAAACTGCTCTGGGGTCTCACTTCTCCATTCTATCAGAGCGTATGTACACCCGGCATCATTTCTCATGTCCATTATCCGTGCTTTGTGGCATGGGGATAGGGACATTATGAGCTGCTTTACTGCCTCTTCCTGCCATATCCCCGGTAGTTCAATAACTGCTGCTGCGGCTGGATCAGTGCCCCATATTGTGTACCACCGTCCCACTTCTGTCGGGTCCATGCCGGTACCTTCTGGCGGGTTTTCCCGCTGTCTCAGAATCCCGGATGACGAGCCCCCACATGTAGCGATACCCCCAGTTAAGAGGGCCGCAAGTTTAATTTGGGTCCCTGAGTACAGCTCCACCAACCCCCCGGCAATCTGCTCTACCCACTCTGGCACAGTTAATAGACAGATAAATATATGCACACATAAAAATCACTTATGCTCTAAGTGTGATGGACTCAAACTCACAGACAAACTGCTAACTGGAATAACTGTCTTTACTTCTTGTAATGTGAAAAAGGTAGTAACATGCATCAAACATTTGGCTTACAACACACAAGCAGCTCCCTGCAGTATGTACTACAAATATATATATGTATAACTGAACCGCAATGGGGGGAACGGAGCGCCACGTGTAGCGACCGTTTGCTAAGCACCTCTGAGGTGCAACAATCTAATTGTGACTACCTAACGGACCAGGCCTGATCCCTAACAATGGAGCTCAGTCCTTGAGGGAACACAATATTCTTCACCGGCACAAGATCTGTAGAGGTGGTGCACATATAGGATTAAGCAATGTATTTGTAATCCACAAGAAAGAAACAATCTTCTGCTCTCTGAGGTAAATAGCCTTGGCAGTCTGATAGGCATAAAATGTAAAGCAACAGCATAAGATGAGCTTTCGCTCGCTCACCACTCCGGATACCGTCCTTGGTTCTGGGATCTCCACTGGCTGTGTCCGGCCTCGTTCCTCACAACCCCTGCGTTCCGGTCCCCGTTCCGACCAACGGCGGCCAGGCGAAAGTCTCCGTGCCACTCAGGCTGGCAGTAAGGTACGAGGCTCTCCCTCAGTCTGCTGCAAGGCCCAGGCTTCAGGCCTTCAGCAGTGCCGGTCCACACAGGTGTCTCCTCTCTCTCTCGTCCCCGCGTCAGAAGAGGAAGAGGCGGGCCTTCTCTCCTCCTTACATCACCTCTCCCATCAGCCTCTGGGGCGAAAACATCCAACCTCCCGGGAGCCAGGGGGATTATGGGAATGGTAGTCTTATCCTCTACTTCTGCTGACTGAAGCCGTCTCCTCTCTAAAAGGGGAACACCCCCGCTACACATTAAAATAATTTTTTTGAGTCCATCAAGGGACATAGGTCCTACCCTTGTATATTTATAATCATGTTTTGGTCTTCTGTGATCCAGAACCTCACCCCAGAATGCACAGGCCCCTAAACGCTGGTAGCACTTGGTACACTATTCAGCCCTGTCCAGCCACAGCCTGTTGAAATGCTGGGACTGGGCCTGGATGGCCCCATGCACAAGGGGCCTGGAGCTTACTGTGCCTCTCAATGGACTCCAAGAAAAAGATATGTAGCGTCAACACTTTTACAAGGTGTCCGCTATGTGGAAATTTAGTTTTTCTCCTCCGAACAGTAATGGGGTTCTGAGGGTTAATTGTGCAGGTTTAACTTTGGCATAAGTTTGGCTGAGCTGTACTAGGGTTCTGCCTGGTCATGGGTACAGTTAGGTACACATGACAGGTCTAGAACCAGGCCTGGTTGGACGTTTTGAGTATCAACATTCCCCGCAGCCAATCAGTGGGTGCGTCTGGCCCCACTGAGTAGTCTGGGGAAGGGTACTTAAGGTGCTGAAGTCACGTGTTCGGGGTTCGGCCATAGCTGCCTGCTCCGCGAGGGGTCCCGGGCCCAGGAGCGTTTGCCGTCCCGCAACATGGTTATTCTGACTAGCCCCATAGACCCGCTTGATCTGGGGCAAAGGATCCATCTGTTCCCGAGTCTCGGAACCGGCTGGTCCGAGGAGCAGTAACTGAGGGAGGATTCAAGGCGTCCCGGTGTGCTCTCAACTTGGAGGGGCATCACAGCTCGTGTAAGCGACCGGGGAGGACTCTTCGGAAGAGGGCCAACAAGCTGGCATCCCAAGAAGTGCCTGGTTGCTGAGTTGTCAAGGACATTAACGAATCCACACTTTTGCAGTACTGACAAGGAGACAGAAAATGTTTCAGGTACTGAGAAAAGGTTCCTATTTCATTCTCATTGAGACTTTATTCAAGGTCAGAGACTTTGCGGATCAAAGTGCTGACTGCCATAATCTCTGGCTAGAGATTGTTCAGCTTTGAAGCACCCAGCTGCGAGTGGCTACTCTCTGGGTTTGCATTAGAGACTTTCTAATTGTCAGCAGTTCAATGTGCCTGCGTTTCTTCACCCTTGCCCTCTGTTCCCATACGAGACTGTGTTTGTTGGATGTTACCCCTGCAAATAAAAGCCTTTCTAAAAGGACTTTTATGGTGTCAGTGTCCGAAGTTGTTGGGTACTAACCCTGGGAACCCCTAGACATGGAAAAGAACAAGCCAAGCGGAGGTAACCGGTAAGCCCAAAAGTCAAGGCCGCCCCATCGAGGGTTATAGCCGCTACAGATATTATGGTGAGTAAAATCCTATTTTTCCCAACAACAATTTAGCAGTAACAGCCTCCAATTTCTACCAAGAATGATAAACTGTACAACGCAGTTGGTAATCACACTGGTTCTGACGTTGGTGTGTCGCCATGACAGTGATGACGACTCGTCATCTCCTTCAAAGGACTGATGTGAATAGCTCAGTGTTCTCTGTAATATGTCGGTATTATATAATTGAATAAACCAAATATCATATATCACTGTGTACCACATCTTGGTGTCTGCTTGATGAAGAAAAAAAAAAAAAAAAAGAGGCTCTTATTTCCCCATCATCTTCTGATCTCCTTTCACATATTTTCATTACGCATTTATTAATGTCGGGAGAGTGAAAATAGAGAGAACGATTACCGCATAATCTCCTGATCCATCGCACACTGCGCACAAAATGGGATGATATTACCGCATTATGTTCTCATGGTGACCTTCAAACTGCATGAGTCAGACCCGCACACAGGACTCCTGGAGGCTACCATGTGCCTTCTGTGACACAGAATGCAACCCGTAAAGGTTAATGGAATTACACGTCCAGCCAGGCTTTAAAGGAACACCGCCACTTTATTCTTTCAAATATGAAGCCTGTACTGAAACGGCTTACTCTGATTTCATTGCACACTGTGAGCTTCTCACAATGTGCAAAGGAAGCTGAAGCAAGTCAGATGGAGCCCGTCTTATTTCCATCACTGGCCTGTCCCATCCCTTTTCAATCATTGGATTTCAGTTCTTTCAATTACAGAGGCTCAGCATCACGCATGGCCATTACCTAGGGCAGTGATGGCGAACCTTGGCACCCCAGATGTTTTGGAACTACATTTACCATGATGCTCGACTACACTGCAGAGTGCATGAGCATCATGGGAAATGTAAATCCAAAACATCTGGGGTGCCAAGGTTCGCCATCACTGACCTAGGGCGATCTGCAGGCAAATCCAGCCCTTCTAGTAATACCCACTCCTCCAGGCTGACATCCACCCATCGATGCAATTTGATATTTACATAAATCCACCCAAGGGTCAGCCCAATGCTTGCACCAGAACCATTTAAGGGGAATACTAGAACAGTGTGCTGTGGTGTTTTCAGAAAGCTATGTACATCATCTAATATATACTGATTACCCCCCCATGATGAAGTCACTCGTGTGTGACGTAACGCGTAGGGGGGAGAGGAGAGGCTAACATGAACCAGAAGTGACGCGGTAGGATACCCGGGAGTTTCAGCTTTATTATCTATGCGTGGTTTTAATCTTTAAATAATGGCTGCATGAATTCATACGTGGAATTAAAGAAGCCATACACCTATCCTGCAAAATAAAGAGGAGTGACCTGGGGAGGGACCCCTGTGGACAGTAGGAGTGGTACACATCTAAAGGAGGAAAGACGCAAGGTGTTATAACCAATATAAGCACTATAGTATTGATATATACTTGAGGTGAGAGTTCTGGGAGCCTAGAAACAGCATGTGGTGTTTTATGTATATCATACAGTATCTCACAAAAGTGAGTACACCCCTCACATTTTTGTAAATATTTTCTTCTATCTTTTCATGTGACAACACTGAAGAAATAACACTTTGCTACAATGTAAAGTAGTGAGTGTACAGCGTGTATAACAGTGTAAATTCGCTCTCCCCTTCTAAATAACTCAACACACAGCCAATAATGTCTAAACCTCTGGCAACAAAAGTGAGTACACCCCTAAGTGAAAATGTCAAAATTGGGTCCAATTAGCCATTTTCCCTCTCCGGTGTCATGTGACTCGTTAGTGTTACAGGTGTGAATGGGGAGCAGATGTGTTCAATTTGGTGTTATCGTTCTCACTCTCTCATACTGGTCACTGTATCAGGTAATATTGTAAGTGTCCAGACCTTCTCCTGGACGCTGTCAAATGCGATTTCTATATCTTATACACCTTATTTGTCAATTTAGATCCCATGGCGCTCCCATTATCGGACCATCATTGCATTGCTCAACCAAGTTTGGCTATCTACCATTTGGAGAAGTGTTATGTTTGCGCCCCAGCGCACACGTGGCCCCATTACTTCAGCTTCCGGGACGGACACCTCCCAGCTGGCCCTGGTCCATCATTCCATCCACCCCCACTAATTACTCTTTATATGTAAGTACCTCAGGATTGGCAATTATGTCCTCTCCTGTTATATCCAGTGTCATTTTAGACTCAACATATTTTAATCTTTTTAGATTGTTGGGAACATCCGCCCCTGATGAGTGTACAAACACGAAATGCGTCGGGCAACTTAGGATGCCAATACATCCCCACACCAGCAAATCTATTCATCCATTGGTGTACTAGCAATTTTGGGTTACAATTCTTTACCTTATGTGTTTCAATGCACGGTGCCGCTCCAAGGACTGTTGTGTGTATATATATATGTAACTTAGGAAACTGTTCATTATACTTTCATGCTGCCATGTATTTTAAGTTGATATTAATTTGTACCCTTGATGTCCATGTTCTATATGTAATTGACATATTATCATGAGTTTCCAAGTTGATATGAATATGTGTCTTTAATGTCCATGACATGCATGCATTTTTATGTACGGTCCTAAGATTATCTTGTTACAGCACATCTTGTGTTAATAAACACGTTTCTTTTTAAAATCCCCCCACGTTGTGCAGAATTTCATTTAAAGTCCCAAATTCCCCTTTTTTGTCCATACTGGTCACTGGAAGTTCAACATGGCACCTCATGGCAAAGAACTCTCTAAAGATCTGAAAAAAAGAATTGTTTCTCTACATAAAGATGGCCTAGGCTATAAGAAGTTTGCAAAGACCCTGAAACTGAGCTGCAGCAAGGTGGCCAAGACCATACAGAGGTTTAACAGGACAGGTTCTACTCGTAACAGGCCTCACCGCGGTTGACCAAAGAAGGTGAGTGCACGTGCTCAGCGTCATATCCAGAAGTTGTCTTTGGAAAATGAGGGCTGCCAGCATTGCTGTAGAGGTTGGAGGGGTGGGGGTCAGCCTGTTAGTGCTCAGACCATACACCGCACACTGCATCAAATTGGTCTGCATGGCTGTCGTCCCAGAAGGAAGCCTCTTCTAAATATGATGCACAAGAAAGCCCACAAACAGTTTGCTGAAGACAAGCAGACTAAGGACATGGACTAAGGACAAGAACCATGTCCTGTGGTCTGATGAGACCAAAATAAACGTATTTGGTTCAGATGGTGATAAGCATGTGTGGGGGCAACCAGGTGAGGAGTACAAAGACAAGTGTGTCTTGTCTACAGTCGAGCATGGTGGTGGGAGTGTCATGGTCTGGGCCTGCATGAGTGCTGCCAGCACTGGGGAGCTACAGATCATTGAGGGAATTATGAATGTCAACATGTACTGTGACATACTGAAGCAGAGCATGATCCCCTCCCTCCGGAGACTGGGCCGCAAGGCAGTATTCCAACATGATAACGACCCCAAACACACCTCCAAGATGACCACTGCCTTGCTAAAGTAGCTGAGGGTAAAGCTGATGGACTGGTCAAGCATGCCTCCAGACCTAAACCCTATTGAGCATCTGTGGGGCGTCCTCAAACGGAAGGTGGAGGAGCGCAAGGTCTCTAACATCCACCAGCTCCGTGATGTCGTCATGGAGGAGGGGAAGAGGACTCCAATGGCAACCTGTGAAGCTCTGGTGAACTCCATGCCCAAGAGGGTTAAGGCAGTGCTGGAAAATAATGGTGACCACACAAAATATTGATACTTTGGTCCCAATTTGGACATTTTCACTTAGGGGTGTACTCACTTTTGTTGCCAGCGGTTTAGACATTAATGGCTGTGTGTTGAGCTATTTTGAGGGGACAGCAAATGTACACTGTTATACAAGCTGTACACTCACTACTTTACATTGTAAAATGTTATACAAAAATGTGAGGGGTGTACTCACTTTTTTGAAATATTGTATATGTATATGGTTTAACCCATTGGTGGAGGGTGAATAAAGCAACACTGGAATAATAATTTGTGGAATCATTTTGAAGATTATGTGGATCATTCAATGCAAATGTGGACTATTATCATGACTGATTTATTGTGTTTACACTCTGTTGATGAATTTATGTATAAGGAGTATCAATTAAACTTTTTAGTTATTTATCTTCATGTTCCAGAGGGAAACCGGAAGTGACGTTGGCAGCTCCGTGGAACACACGGCCCGAGCGGAGCTGCCTGTACGGTAAGTTAGTATGAGACTCAGTGAGGCTGCATTTGATGGGGCACAGTGTGAGGCTGCATTTTATAGGCACAGTGAGGCTTCATTTGATGGGGCACAGTGAGGTTGCATTTGATAGGCACAGTGAGGTTGCATTTGATAGGCACAGTGAGGCTGTATTTGATGGAGCACAGTGGCTGCATAAGATGGGCACAGTGGCTGCATAAGATGGGCACAGTTGCTGTATTTGATGGGGCACAGTGGCAGCATTTGATGGCACGGTGGGAGCATTTGATATGGCACATTGGCCTGCGTTTGATGAGCACAGTGGCTGCATTTGATGGCACAGTGGCTGCATTTGATGGCACAGTGGCTGTGTTTGATGGTACAGTGGCTGCATTTGATAGGCACAGTGAGGCTGCATTTGATGGGGCACAGTGAGGCTGCATTTGATAGGCACAGTGAGGCTGTATTTGATGGGGCACAGTGGCTGCATAAGATGGGCACAGTGGCTGCATAAGATGGGCACAGTGGCTGCATAAGATGGGCACAGTTGCTGTATTTGATGGGGCACAGTGGCAGCATTTAATGGCACAGTGGCAGCATTTGATGGCACAGTGGGAGCATTTGATATGGCACATTGGCCGCGTTTGATGGGCACAGTGGCTGCATTTGATGGCACAGTGGCTGTGTTTGATGGTACAGTGGCTGCAATTGATGGGCATAGTGGCTGTATTTGATGGCACAGTGGCTGTGTTTGATGGTACAGTGGCTGCAATTGATGGGCATAGTGGCTGTGTTTGATGGCACAGTGGCTGTGTTTGATGGCACAGTGGCTGTGTTTGATGGCACAGTGGCTGCAATTGATGGGCACAGTGGCTGCAATTGATGGGCACAGTGGCTGCATTTGATGGCACAGTGGCTGCATTTGATGGTACAGTGGCTGCGTTTGATGGGTTTTTTTTCAGAATATTTCAGTTTGTTTGCGCCCCCCCCAAACATTTTGAGCACCAGCCGCCACTGGTCCTGGGTTTAGTAACACTTTAAGTAGGGGGCGCTAGAACCTTTGTCAACTTTTTTATCGGTGTCCATTTCCCTGTTGCAGATTTTCCCTCACTTCCTGTCTGTTAAAAAACATTGTCTCCAGTACAGGAAGTGAGGGGAAATCTCTATAAAGCAGCCCCAGACAGGGGTTCTAAATGTTCATCAATTCTATGCAAAACTAAAAATAAAGTTTTCAGTATAGATGCACTTTAATGTTTTAAAAACCTTATTTCTTTGTGTACTTGATAATTATTTATTTACATGAGGACAAGTTTATGTGTTGACTGATTTTGAGCGTATCACATACACAAAAATAAAATTAAAATTAAGATAAAGCTTTAATTAATATGAAAGCCACTAAGTAGCCGTCTACTTGGTTCTCAGCCCTCCTCATTACTCAGCACTGCAGATTGAATGAACATCTAAAACAGATTTAAGTCTACAAAGTGGCTTTAGAGTAATAAGCAAATTCATCTCAATTATCATTTGTTGCCTCGTTTCCTTGGAACAATCAATTTCTGGAGTGTTCATGACTTCATTTAATATTCATGGACACATGTATCTGTAATTAATCTATTCTGTATTCCTGAGCCTGTCACAGATAGCGTGCAGAGCGGACTAGCTATGGTGATAAATTAGATTTTCCAATGAGCAGTGAATCAGTCAATGCAGTGCTATTGATCAGTAAGTTGATGGAACTTCAGTGACTCTTGAATCTCCTCTGTGTTCTTGTCTTAATCTTGACCAAAATGAAGCAAAAGTAGTCTTCACTAAAATGTCTCTGCCTAGTGTGATCTTATATATCTGATTCTACAATCTGTCCTTCGAGAGCTCATTCTGCCCTTTTACATTTGTCACACCCTTGCCTAAATAACGAAATAGACCACACCCCAGAGCAATCAAAGTCTAGAAAGCATCATGTTTCTACCCTGAGGAAGCCCCACCCCTAAGGTGCCAAGAATTCTCAGAATATCAACAGCTATCTATCTATCTATCTATCTATCTATCTTTCTATCGATCTATCGATCTATGAACTTTAATGGCATCCCGTCTTAGTCCGTAGGGTTCAATATTCAGTTGGCCCACCCTTTGCAGCTATAACAGCTTCAACTCTTCTGGGAAGGCTTGGGAGTAGGGATGAGCCGAAACCCCCCCGTTCGGCTCGCACCAGAACCCGCGAACGGACCTAAAGTCCGTGCGAGCTTTAGAACCCTATTAGTTATAATGGATGCGAACGTTCGAAATTAAAAGTGCTCATTTTAAAGGCTAATATGCATGTTAATGTCATAAAAAGTGTTTGGGGACCTGGGTCATGCCCCAGGGGACATGTATCAATGCAAATTTTTTTTTTTAAAACGGACGTTTTTTCAGGAGCAGTGATTTTAATAATGCTTAAATTGAAACAATAAAAGTGTAATATTCCTTTAAATTTCGTACCTGGGGGGTGTCTATAGTATGCCTGTAAAGGGGCGCATGTTTCCCGTGTTTAGAACTGTCTCTGCAAAGTGTCATTTTTGAAAGTAAAAAAGCTATTTAAAATCACTCGCGGCTAATGTTAATTCACGGCTCCCGTAACACAGAGAGATTCATTGATAAAAAAAAGTCATGAAAAAAAAAAAAGCGTAGGGGTCCCCCCAAATTCAATAACCAGCCCTTCAGGTCTGGGATGGATATTATGGGGAACCCCAGCCAAAAAAAAAAAAAAAAAAATGGCGTAGGGTCCCCCTCAAAATCATACCAGACCCTTGAGGTCTGGTATGGATTTAAGGGGAACCCTAGCCCAAAAAAATGGCGTGGGGTCCCCCCATCCATACCAGACCCTTTAGGAGTGTGTCTAGGGGGGGACGAGAGCGCCCCCCCCCCTCTTGAACCGTACCAGGCCACATGCCCTCAACATTGGGAGGATGCTTTGGGGTCTAAGACCCCTAAAGCACCTTGTCCCCATGTTGTGAGGACAAGGGCCTCTTCCCCACAACCTTATCGGAATCTGGAAGCCCCCTTTAACAAGGGGACCCCCGATCCCGGCCCCCCCCCTGTGTGAAATGGTAAGGGGTACAAAAGTACCCCACCATTTCACCAAAAAAGTGGCAAAAATGGTAAAAATGGGGGGACAATTCCTTTATTAAAATCTTCTTTCTTCTTTGTTCATCCTTCGGTTTCTTCATCTTCTCCTTCCTTCATCTTCTTCCATCTTCTTCTTCCATTTTCTTCTTCCTCCGTTCCGCTTCTTCTTGCGCTGGTCTTCTCGTCACCCCCCAGATGTGATACTGCAATGCTGTTCTAACAGCACGCACACACAAATCCCCAGAAATAAAGCACATATTGTTGTCAGCAGTCAGCAGCACACTGACACGCTGACACTGTCTGGAACATAATATGCGAGGCCGCCGGCGCGGCGGCCTCTTAAACCGTGGGGCGTGTACTAAAGCCCCTGAGCTATAATTGGCTACAGGCATCCTGCCTGTAGCCAATTATGGCTGTCCTCGCTGCCGGCGCTGTGATTGGCCAAGTCACAGTGCATGCTTGGCCAATCATCAGCCAGCATTGCACTGCGCGGGCCGCAATGCATTGCGGGGCCGCTCGCATCACACGAATTTGATGCGAGCAGCCCCAATAGTTCTGGGCTCGCCGAGCGAGCGAACACCCGGTGCTCGATTCGAACATGGGTTCGAATCGAACACCGGGCTCATCCTTACTTGGGAGTGTGTGTATATGGGAATGTTTGACCATTCTTCCAGAAGTGCATTTGTGAGGTCGGTCACTGATATTGACGAGAAGATGGTCCAAATCATTTGGTGGAGGGGGGATGTTGATGTGGGGTTATTTTTCAGGGGCTGGGCTTGGCCCCTTAATTCCAGTGAAGGGAACATTTAAAAAGGGGATCAACTCCAGAGATAAAACGATAATTCTCCCGCTCTACAAGACTCTGGTCCGGCCGCACCTAGAGTATGCTGTCCAGTTCTGGGCACCAGTCCTCAGGAAGGATATACTGGAAATGGAGCGAGTAGAAAGAAGGGCAACAAAGCTAATAAAGGGTCTGGAGGATATTAGTTATGAGGAAAGGTTGCGAGCACTGAACTTATTCTCTCTGGAGAAGAGACTCTTGAGAGAGGATATGATTTCAATATACAAATACTATACTGGTGACCCCACAATAGGGATAAAACTTTTTTGCAGAAGGGAGTTTAACAAGACTCAAGGCCACTCAATAAAATTAGAAGAAAAGAGGTTTAGCCTTAAACTACGTAGAGGGTTCTTTACTGTAAAGCCCCATACACACGGTCGGATTTTCCGATGGATTCTGTCCTATCGGACAATGTTGTCGGAAATTCCAACCGTGTGTAGGCACCATCGGACAGTTTCCATCGGATTGTCCGACGGACAAAGTTGTATCTCCTGCTCTAAAGATTTTCGGACAACAAAGTCCGATCACACCGATTCCGATCGTGTGTAGCGAATTCCGACGGACAAAGTGCCACGCATGCTCAGATCACATTACAAGACCAAAGCTATTGGCTACTAGCCTCTACGTAGTCCCGTCGTAGGCAACAAACGTCACCACGTTCAGAATGATCGGATTTTCCGACAACTTTGTCCGACCGTGTGTATGCAACACCAGTGTCGGACTAAATCCGTCGACCAAATCCGATGGATTTGGTGGTCGGTTTTTCTGACCGTGTGTATGGGGCTTAAGAGTGGCAAGGATGTGAAATTCCCTTCCACAGGCAGTGGTCTCAGCGGGGGGCATCAATAGTTTCAAGAAACTATTAGCTAAGCACCCGAATGACAACATACAGGGATATACGATGTAATACTGGCATGTAATCACACACATAGGTTGGACTTGATGGACTCTTTTTTCAACCTCACCTACTATGTATAGCACTTGCGGGTGTCAGGGCTGGGCTCAGCCCTTCCTTCTCTGAGCTGGCCGCTAAGCTGTCGGCTAATTGCCAGCTCCTATGTTTCCACAGTGACTCACCTGTTGATGATATCCTGCTTATCAGTCCTGCCTTCTTAAGCCATCCTGCCCAGATGATCTCTGCCTTCTCCTTGGTCAACATCACAGAGAATCTCCTGCGTTCCTGTTAAAGACTTGCATGGCTGACATTCCTTCTGGCTCCAGATCCTGCTTGCTGTTCCACTATACTGTTCCCTGGCTTCCTGACTTTTTGGCTTGTATGACTATCCATTCCGGTTACCAAACTTTGGCTATGTTTTGACTACATTTGTTCTATTTACTTTTATTATTAAACAAGAGTGATTTAACTGTACTTCTGTCTCGGTCGGATTCATGGTTTATGACAGCGGGTCTTTGCACATATGTGCATACACAGGTAAAAGTTAGTCTAGCTTTATTTTAATCAAGGGAATGTGGCTTATGGGCATATAAGCATGTATTTGCCTGTATGCATGTAAAAATACTGACCAGCAACTCAGATGTCTGTAATTTTTTTTACTGATCTTTTAGCAGCACATGTATTAGGCATCTGTGTGCGTACAGGCACATTGAAAGAAATAGTCTAAATATACATCAGAAAAAAAAAAATGCCTGTATGCCTAAAAACGCTGCATTTTTAGGCAGCAGTGTGCAATGGGTAGAGCTGCACAGCCTAGGGCAGTGATGGCAAACCTTGGCGCCCCAGATATTTTGGAACTACATTTTCCATGATGCTCATGCACTCTGCAGTGTAGTTGAGCATCAAGGTAAATTTAGTTCCAAAACATCGGGGGTGCCAAGGTTCGCCATCACTGGCATAGGGGCATCATTACCGTTGCGCCACAGGATCGGTTTCCATCCTCGACCCTTAATTGGCAGGCCAGGTGAATTAATAAAAAGAGGAGGGAGAAGCGCCAAGCCAATCCTTTAAACAGCTTAGGAATTTATTCAGTATATAAGTATAAAACAACACTAAAAACTTGCGTGAAAAATGTTGGATCAATTGATCGAGTGCTAGAGCGGGTGGGAGCTTCCACGTGCAGTGTCACAGGAGCACAGGAGGACCGCTGATGAAAAAGGCGAGGCCGTGCCTTCGAAACACGTGCTGATTGGCCAAACAGCGTGTGGGCGGCTGCCCAGTTTGACAGCCATGGACCACTCCCAGAGACACACAGCCGATGTTTCCATGAGGATTACCGAGGCTCCAGCTGCGGCTAACACATGGCGCTCATCGATCCCTCAATAGAGAATTCTCGGTGGTCCTCCTGTGCTCCTGTGACACTGCACGTGGAAGCACCCACACGCTGTAGCACTCTGCAAGTAATCCAACATTTTTCACGCAAGTTTTTAGTGTTTTTTTATACTTATATACTAAGCTGTTTAAAGGATTGGCTTGGCGCTTCTCTCTCCTCCTTTTGCTTTCCTTTGGTTCACATTGATCGGGTTCCCCAGCCCACGCCTAAAGCAGCCTCTCTCCCTTTACAACCTTCATTTAGGGACTTTTTTAGAGATTAATTTTTAGGGGGTCAACCCCCAGATCTTTCAATCCACTTTCAATCCACTCACTATTCACATGGTTGCACCTTCATGTATCAGCATGCAGATGCATGCCTTTTTATTTACATTTTAAACTTTAATCTTTTTCATCAGATGGTTTAGCGCTGAACATTATACCAATATGTATGTGTTTCCAGGAGAATTACCGTATTTTCCAGCGTATAAGACGACCTTTTATACTTCCCTCAAATATCGGGGTTCATCTTATACGCTGGTATATAAATGTCAGCATTAATGTCCGCGCTGAGCCAATCACGGCGAGCGATGTATTCTATTAATGAATACAAAGCCTGCACGGATTGGCTTTGAGGGTCAGAGAGGCGCGGACTGATGATGTTCCAACCTCTGCCAATCACGGCGAGTGATGTATTCTATTAATGAATACAAAGCCTGCTCGGACTGGCAGAGGTTGTAATATCATTAGCTCGCGCCTCTCTGAATCCCAAAGCCAATCGGAGCAGGCTTTGTATTCATTAATAGAATACATCGCTTGCCGTGATTGACTCAGCGCGGTACACTGTAATACTGTATACAGTATGTTACTGAATGCAGCTACCCCTCGGCTCCTCTTCCTTCCACGGCCACCTCGCCATTCAACACCGGAGCTTTGGTTTTTAAGCACCTGACCCTCCATCTGGCACCCGACCCTCCATCGGTGGATTTTGCCGGGCACACAAGGTATTTGCCACCACAGCACTGCTTCACAAAGCTTGTGATTAAATTGCACAGACTTATTGCTGTTTCAGTATGTTACCCAAGCTACTAGACAGACTAGTCGGAAGGGGGTCGTCTTATACTGCGAGTATATGTCAAAACCAACGTTTTAGCTGGACAATTAGGGGGTCGCCTTATACGCCCATTCGCCTTATACGCCGGCAAATACAGTAATATGCTTTCTTATTTTACAGCAAAACCTGAATTAGTTGCTAGATTTTGCAAGAAAAACAAAAAGCAAAAAAAAAAAACACCACCACTATTAGCTGCAAATCAACCGACCTGTGTGTTTTTTTTAAATGATTTATTAACTTTATATATAAAAAGACAAGGGTGATCTAAAGCATCTAAATAATACAGCATAGAGGAGGAGATAAATACATTCTTGAGAAACGTGAAATCATAGAACGGGTCTAACAATTCTTTGACTCAGCGTCCATTGCATTCTGGGAGAAAAGCCTGCCACAAACTCTGCAATTATACAGTGCGTACCTTGGCACGTGGATTTTTTTTTTCTTGCCACTTTATTTTTTTCGGCCATGACCAATTTCAAGGAATGTAAACCTATAACTCAAGTTAGTGTTAGGTACACAAGCTAGTAGTGGAATTCACTAATATGTGTGTGAAGTTCCGGTATATATGTCAAACATGACACATTTACTGGTACAATTGCTATAAAGCCAAGAGCTTCATTTTTATTTGATGTTAACGACCATTGTGGTCTACAGGAGCCTTAGCTGAGCCCAGTTGCAATGTTTTTTTGGAGCAAATCTGAGAACGATGAAGCCAAGTCACAGTTTTGGCTCATCATAAGCCCTTCCAGTTCCAGCAAAATGGATAAAAATGCTCCGCCGTCAGAAATTTCAGAAATGTTTTTAAGACTAGGTTGAAATTATAGGGTTACTAAATTTCAATTAACTAGGTGACACTGAGGCTGGTTTGAAATATAAACCAAGGAAATATGAAACTCAATAACCAATTCTAGACTTTCTGGCCTGGATAATGTATACATAGGGGGTGATCTATTCCTGACCCTCTTAGGGTTCCTTTTTTGGGACATGACAGCTATTTGAAAAAGGCATGGACATCATGCCGCCATGTTGCATGAATACCACATTGAAACACCAGACAAGGTTCTACTGCTTAAAGCGGAAGTAAACCCATCCGTAAAACTGTTTAATTTCCGTCAAATAAAATTATGAAATTGATATTGTTTCCAATCTGACCATTTTTGCACCTTTAAACTCCCATTTTCGTCTTTCTATTTTTCACTGTTCTAAACCTAAAAAGTCACTGATCGACCAGCTGTCATAAATAACTGCTGCTGTGTGAGAGACTAAAGAGCTGCTACCAGGGCCGTTTTTAAGGCAGGGCAAAAGGGGCAGCTGCCCTGGGACCTGTTATTGTTGTGGGCCCAAAGCAACTGCCTTATACTGGCCAACTATCCTGGTTTAAATTCCCTCGCCCCTTGAGGTTTTAGTCCTGTGCTGTGTCCCGATAGCTCAGTGTGAACTTCTGCTACTAATGCTGCCCAGCTCTGCCCTATTGTTGTGTACAGATGACTCACCTGCAGACCCTCTGTTTACATGTAAATTACCGGCATTCATATGTAAATAGTGGCGGCATTCATATGTAAATAGCGGCGGCCGGCGGCATTGATATGTATATGCCCCCGAGGTCATATCCACAGTAATCTCTAGCAACCAATCAACAAGCAGAAATCATGTGCTGTAACCTCTAGCAACTAACCAGTGAGCTGTAATGTGTTCTGTAACCTCTAGCAACCAGTCAGTGAGCGGTAATGTATTCTGGCAACCAATCGCAATAGATGCCTGATCTGATTCAGTAAACTGATTTTGAGTCTAGCTGCTATTTATTGTTTGTCTCAGAGCAGGTGGAGAGCAAAACTGCATGGGGGGGCCCAAGAAAAGTTTGCCCAGGGTCCAATCAATATTAAAGACGGCCCTGGCTGCTACTTGTGCTGAACCCTCAGGAATGCAGTGTTTAGTCTGCCCGTCCACCAATAGGCAAAAGAATAAAAAGTACATACTGGAAGGGTGAGAAGGTGAGTGATAACATGAAAAGCTGCATTCCGCAAGTAGTAAAACATTAACCTTTTAATTATCAATATGAAGAGGGCATTAAATCAATCCACATCCTTTAAATCATAGTTACATTACACATGCATAACATAAATAAGTATACATTGGTCTTTTCTCGCCAAACTTGATTTTTTTTTTTTTTAATAAGCTCAAATTTAAATGAAATACCGAAAATATCACTGTTTACGTTTTCAGATATTTCGGGAGCAATTTAACATTAATTGTATTGCCTGTACAGAATTAAAATAAAACGTGACTGGACAAAGTATTACAGGGTACATGTATGGAATGGTTGTCAGCTTAAAGTGGACATGTCACACGTTAATATTAACAAAAATGTCAAAGCTGCTGAAGGTTAGACACCAAAAAGTGCCCAGGGGTACCTTTCATACATCCCAAATCTTTCTTGCTTCACCTAACCTTCAGACATAGGCCTTCACGTCTACTCCATGTAAACCCCACTAGTAACCATTCTACAATTTCATTGCAGGGTCTGACCTGCCAACAGAGGCTTTAGCATCACATTATTGTTTAATAGGGTTAGACCCTCGGGGGTGGCGCTTAACAGCAGCGCTTTCTTTTAAGTTAACACCCAGGATCACAGGATTCTTTAGGTGCATCTGAAAGATATTTGCAGGCTGATATTTGGTGCCTGCTTTCAGTATCCACAGACTGTAAGTTTGGTTCATGTGACAGGTGCCCTTTTGAAAGTCAACCCAACACAATAGTGTCTGGTGTAAAGGAGGTCTGAATCCAGAGAAATATGTAGGCTACCATTGTCTGTAAAGGTTCTCGTTTATTCAGGTCATAGTATAACTAATAATAGTTAATGACATTCAGTCATAATTGTTCTGTAATGTTGCAGATGTTACATAGTAGGTGAGGTTGAAAAAAGACACAAGTCCATCCAGTCCAACCTATGCTAAGCTTATTTACACCACTTTCATCAGTTTCTAGCATCAGGTACGTAGCCCCACATTTATATCCACACACGTAATACAGACACCTTTATCCAGTCACCATGGAATGTATGAATCCAGATGTTGATTGTCAAAGAACAGAATGGGAACGTTGTAGAACCATCCTGATCTAGTAGCATACAGTAATCCCATCCTTTGGTGTCAAGAACTCTGCATGGGTGTTATTCATTAGATTTTCATGGCTAAAGGTATGAACTGTAACTAAAGGCAGGGCTCAAGTCCTGCGGGAACGCATGGGAACGGAGTTCCTGTAATTTTTCCACAACAGGAACTCAGTTCCCGTTAGCAGCCTTGTCCTGCAAGACTTTGAAGTATGCGAGCTGTGTGGCAGGTGCTACACCAGAAGCTGCCGACACAGCTCGCAATAGTAAGTGCCGCACACCTGACCATTCAGGCATTGCCAGTAGGGGGCCCCATGACAGCTTCCGCTTCGATCTACCTGTCAATCACAGCAAGCTGACAGGTACATCAGGTCCCTGCTGCTAAGAGATTGTATTTAGTCAGACCTCTCGTGATGCGCTCCTCCCCGCCGGCCCCTCCTGATATTCTGTCTCCTCATCTCCCCCCCCCCCCAGTCTCCTGCATACTTGCTCTGTGTGTCCCGCTGAATCCCCCCCTCCTCTATCTTCAGTGCCATATGATGAGAGAACCCAGAGGAGGAGCACAGCTATTCTGCTCACAGGACATGCAGGGAGAGAGGTGAGCTGAGGGAGGAACATCAGTTTGGGGTGGTAAGCTGAGCACAATACCTGCAAAGTTTAATGCCAGGAGGGAAGTTTATGTGGAAATATGTGAAGGGTTGGAATAGCAGCGAGTGTGTGTTGGAGCCCTGCAGAGTTTGCAGCCCCCCCAAGCTAACATACATCTCCTAAGCAGGAACACCTCACTATCTCCCCAAGCATTCTGTCCAGATAATGTGCAGTTCATTTATGACCTTTCCGTTTAACCCTGTGTTATCCAAACTCTGTTCAATGAAAAGTGTAAACTCACCACATAAACACTCTATATACAAAATAACATTCCCCAATAAAGATCAGAACATGATGTTCACATTTGCATGGAAGCACAATTGAATGAATGCTGATTATTCAGAGAATTACCGTATTTATGTTTATTGAGGATTGTTTTTTTTTTTTATGTACCAACAGTTAAGCTTCATACACACAATACGAAAATTGGATGAAAAATACCACTTTTGAAGTGTTCGTGCATATGAGCGTATCATTTTTTTTTTTTTTTGGTGGGCGAGTGGATCTTGGGTGGGAGTTCCCACACTTTTTTCCCCAGGACTTGACCCCTGACTAAAGGGAACTACATGGTTGCTCCACAACTTCAATAGCTACCATCCTGTTCTTGGAAAATCAACATCTGAATTGACACATTTCACTGTGATTGGTGATAAGGTGTCTGTGCTCCCTGCTGGATATACAGTATCTGCTGGGGTATCATCCTGATGTGCATTAGAATAAGTGGCTTGGAGAAGCTAAAAAAACATTTCCAACGTTCCAGAACAAGTCCAATTGCAATTATTAGCTGTAGACCACAACTGCTGATCTCCTTCTACAAACACTAGCTATCTGTATGTTTGTGGCTACAGGTGTCCACTGGAATTCTTTCTTCTGCTCACTGCACAGCTAATATGGGCTGTGCCAGCCTTCAGTCACACTACTGTCTTGCCAACCAATAAGTACTGTCATAATCCTAAGGATGAACCATAAATGTTGCATCGACTCCCTCTAAAGTTCACCATAAACATTACACTTTCTGTACAATTTTTTTTAGGTTTACCAAAATGCAGGACCCACCAAAACGATATATTGAATTTGCATCCATTCAAATAGACCCTTGTACTATAGAATTGTATGTATATCTAAAGTATACTGAACAACTAGACTGTGTAGCCAAAAGAAAACCTGCGCTTTGACCATGTACCGCCCCTTCACTGGCTACCTGCTCTGTCCGAGCCCTCGTTTAATTTCTTTAGTTGAGCAGGGCTTCTAGGGATTGGGGAGTATTGAGTTGGCAAAGTGACAGTAAAGGAAATTTTTACTTAGCTGATATTAGGCAAATCAACTTGGCCAGTTGTTATGCCCCATACACACTGTCGAATTTTCCGACGGAAAATGTCCTATCGGACCATGTTGTCGGAAATTCCGACCGTGTGTGGGCTCTATCGGACTTTTTCCGTCGGAAAAAGTTTGAGTTCCTGCTCTCAAATTTTCCGACAACAAAGTCCTATTGGACTTTTTCCGATCGTGTGTAGCGAATTCCGACGGACAAAGTGCCACGCATGCTCAGATCACATTACAAGAACAAAGCTATTGGCTACTAGCCTCTACGTAGTCCCGTCGTACGCAACGAACGTCACCACGTTCAGGATGATCGGATTTTCCGACAACTTTGTCCGACCGTGTGTATGCAACACCAGTGTCGGACAAAATCCGTCAGGAAAAATCCGACGGATTTTGTGGTCGGAATTTCCGACCGTGTGTACGGGGCATTAGAGTGAATGGTGCTTGGTGCCTGAGCGACCTATGATGAGCTCCAAGCAGAAAGGGGGGTGTGCTTAGTTGTATGCAGATACAGTATTGACTTCAAGTTTCAGGGTATTTCGTAGGGTTTAAAAATGGATCGTGAAGAGTGGCCCTCTGTCATTGTAGAGACAGATGCCTTGTGGTATCAGCATTTTAGTAGTTGTGTCAATTTGCTGAGTACACGTTCACTGTAAAAAGGTAATCCGAAGGATCTACAGAATATTTGGTTCCATGATGGACAACAGCCATCTTATGCCCCATACACACGGTCGGAAATGTCCGACCACAAAATCCGGCGGATTTTTTCCGACAGATTTTGTCCGACACTGGTGTTCTATACACACGGTCGGACAAAGTTGTCGGAAAATCCGATCATTCTGAACGTGGTGACGTTCGTTGCGTACGACGGAACTACGTAGAGTCTAGTAGCCAATAGGTTTGGTCTCCTAATTTGATCTGAGCATGCGTGGCACTTTGTCCGTCGGAATTCTCTACACACGATCGGAAACAGTCAGATCGGATTTTGTTGTCGGAAAATTTGAGATCTGCTCTCAAATTTTTTCCGTCTGGAATTCCGACGGAAAAAGTCAGATGCAGCCCACACATTGTCGGATTTTACGACAACATGGTCCGATCGGACATTGAGCAAGCCATGTGCAAACAAATTGTTCACCCACCCAAATAAAAAAAAATTAAAAAATTCTTTGGGCCTCCCACGTTGCAAGAGACATGGGTGACATCACTATGCCTTCCGGCTAATCAGGGATCTTGAATCCCGTGAGAATGCACTCCAAGAGATTGTATTCTTCTTGGTTTTAAAGCTCTCAGATCTGCTGGAAAGCATAGTGACCTCACCCCAGAAGTGTCGGAGGCTGGGGTATTTTTTTTTTTTTTTGCGGGGGGGGGCAAAAGGTTTGTTTGCAGATGGCTTTTTAAGGCCATATGTGTTGGGGAGCAGGAAGCTCTCAAAAAAGCAGACCTTCTGTTAGCCATTAGAGATCTGCTTTAACAAACCAACAACTGATGATTGATATCATTTCATCATTGAGCTTCTTACTTTACATAACTGTCATGAAAATCTGCTTTTCTGGTCTAAATCAAAACATGACTGTGTGACTTATATGTGTGGCCAGTTTAAAGCAGATCTAAACTCACTGACTCAAATCTCATAACTGTAACGTGATTTCAAAAGTTGTTTTCTATTTTTGCAAATCTGCAGTTTTCAAATACTTGGTGATTCTGTCTTGAAGGTCCTTGTTTAGGAACTTCCTGTTTCGGGGTGACAACAGTCTCCCAAGTATACTCCTGCGTTGTCGCCCTTTTCACATAGGCACCCGATGGACACTACAAGTGACCATGTTAACACGCATTTTGCATGGGAATGGTCTGCTGTTGTTGCTACCAGGAAGCCGGTTCAGAGCCATGATGTGCATGATGTAATGGCTGTTGTCCATCATGGAACCAAATATTCTGTAGATCCTTCGAATTAACTTTTTACAGTGAACTACTGCTGGAGCAAGCACATCCAGACATGTATGAGAAAGGCTGGAGGAGAACATTAGTATTAAGATGGCAAAAGAAGATGAAGCAGAGTGAAAAAAGTATTTTATGGAAAAAAAAAACATAGCCAAAGCGTATCTTATCAATATAACCCTTTAAAAAAAAATGTCACCGGTAGAGGATTTGATCTACTTAACTTAAAGGGTAAATCTAACACAAAAACGTTTGTTTCAGGTCTGGTCAGACAACTGGGAGGTGGACCACCCATTAGCTTCTTAAATCTCTTACAGAATCCAGATTTAGCACCCTGGTGTTTAGGCTGAGTTGCTAACAAATTTAGTTTGCCAGGTAATAATTGTCCTGGTTAATTGTTAGTAGATCCACTGATTCCTCTCCAACTCTGGAATTTCTGCACCTTTTCTCTTCTGTCACTAGGTGGCACTGTGGCTGGTGACATTAGATTGACAAGGGCTCCGCAAGGTCAGATTATAAATGGATGGGGTGTCTCAACCAATTGGCAGGGGTTTCTTCAGTCCCTTAGCCTGCTGGGAAAGTCTATTTATTGGGGTGGAGTCAGGTGATCGGGGTTCTGTGCCACCTGGACGGCTGTCTGTGTGGACGTGTGTTATGTCACCCCGGGCTGCTAGGCTGGAAGCCTGAGGCCTATCCCAGGGGCACCTGGCTGCTATGCTACCTGAGGCCTATCCAGGAGCAGGAGAAGCAGCGTAGGGTTAGGACTGCATGATTAGAGTCCAACCGATTTGCGAAGGTTCAGCTGGACGGGGAACAAGTTGTGGTCGGAGGTAAAAGGGAAGCAGTCGCCACTAAGGGACCATCCGCCTTGTTACCGAAGACCACTGTGAGTAAGCTTGAGCCAGGACCAGAGCAGTCTTCTCCCCAGCCGGGGATGGTGAAGAAGTGGGAAAGCTTCAGCGAAGTGCCAAGCCAGGGACCCAGCAGGTTAGCGGGGGGGGGACGCTTGAGGAGTATACAGCGGGATAGCTGTGGAAGAGCTCAGGAGAGTCAGTGACGATTGGATCTGGAAGTCTAGTGAGAGACTGAGAGCTCAGTGAGTGAAGATCTACAGTGGGATACTGTGAGATAAGAGAAGAGCTATTCTGTGTCACCAAGAGCTATGTTCAAATACCTTTAGTGACTGTTACAAGTTCAGTTGCCATAGGAGACGGCGGCCCTACCTATACAGACGTGGCATCCGGCTGGAGCATTTCCCTGTATAGCTGTCCATCTATAGAGTCTCGGAGTCTGTCAATTATAGTTGCATCTATCCAAGGGTGTCCTGGTCCTAACCCACTCTCCAACAGTTCTTGTTAAGGGACAATAAAATCTCTTGTTCACATTCAAAAAGTGACTGGCGCCCATCATTTCATCTTACATTACACCCACCATGCCTGTTAACCCACTCTACAAGGAAGGATGTTAGCTCTCCTTAACTCATGAGGTCACCATTAGGCATCTGGAGGCCCGGGACCTTGCTACACAAAAGGTGACAGCTCCATGGTTCTGGCCTGCGGTGACCCTAAGCACCATTGCAATCACAAGTGGGCCAAGATGGGAACTCTACTCCTAGAGCTCCAACAAGGTATAAGGCAACTAAAAGACAAGAGTGAGATTTCATGACACCTGGGCAAAGCTGGGAACTAAATACAGAGATCTTATCACTATAGTTCCTGCAACATAAACTAAAAGATATGGGTGAGATACCTTCATAACAGCAATGGTAAGCTGGTGGAATTAGGAGCTCACCACTGAAGACCCAGGGGGATACTGTAAAAAATTTAAGGAGAACTCAAAGGTAACAGTGAGGCAACTTCATAACAGTCACGGCAGGTGGGCTTAGCTGGGAACTCAGGTGCAGAGATCTCATCACTGGAGTCCCAGTAGGATACTGTAACCTTAATGAAAAGTGAACTCAGAGGTAGCAATGAGATAACTTCACAACAGCCATTACAAGTTGGCGGGGTTGGGAGCCCAGGTGTAGAGATCTCACCAATAGGGTCCCAGGAAGATACTGTAACATTAACAAAAGCAGAACTCAAGAGGTAGGCAGTGAGGTGTCTTCACAACAACCATAGCAAGTGGGTGGGGCTGGGAACCTAGGTGAAGACATCTTATGCCGCATACACACGGTCGGAGTTTCCGATGGAAACAGTCCGATGGGAGCTTTTCATCAGATTTTCCGACCGTGTGTATGCCCATCGGTCTTTTTCTGTCGGAATTTCCGACGGACTTTGGATTGAGAACCTGTTCTTAATTTTTCTGACGGAAAACCTTTCTATCGGATTTTCCGATCATGTGTATGTAATTCCGACACGCAAAATTCCGACGCATGCTCGGAAACAATTCGACGCATGCTCGCAAGCATTAAACTTACCTTTTATAGTGCCGTCGAACGTGTTTTATGCCGTGGTGTTATTGATCGTAGGAATTTGGTGTGACCGTGTGTAGGCAAGACAGTTCGAGCGAAATTCCGTCGAGAATTCCGACGGGAAAACCATCAGAGCTTTTTCCGACGAGAATTCCGACCGTGTGTACGCGGCATTACACTGGAGTCCCAGTAAATTATAAAGGAGATTCCATAACAGAATTATCTTTTTTTTATCATCACAACAATTTGGCGCAGCTGGGGAACAGATCTCATGACTGCAGTATCAAAGAGTAACAAAACAATCTGACTTGCTGACATTCCCCAAAGAAAGAAATAACAGCATTGATGGACTGACCCTTTAATTAACTTTTTCGCTACTTATTACGACCAGCACACGATTCGCAATATTAAATGGGTTAGTGTCCATGTGATACCGGAACATGCATCCCATTTTTTTTTCTCTGCTGTGTCAGAGTTTCTACAATGTGACACTTTCATCCGCTATCACCCTGTATATTTTTCTACTTAAAAAATAAAAAAATCACAAACATTCTTTATTTTTTTTTGGGCAAAAGAATAACAGACATCGGCAGCCAAAATTTGCGCTGGAGTTCCTTAAATGGCTATAGATGCAAAACGAGTCAGCGCTCTTTTGCAGAGTACAGTCAAGGTAAATAAAAAAAAAAAAAAAAACATTGCTGCTTTCATAAACGTCTGAAGCCAAGCAGTAAAAATTTGGCTTTAATTAATCCTAAACACGTCAGAAAAGACAAAACAGTTCTCAGAAAAATGACATCTTTCAAAACCGGTGCCAGCATTCCGCAACAATAAAATTCAAAAATGTAACGGTTGTAGAGTATAGATTGGAGTTCTCTCATCGTATGATAATGAGATACTATGATAAAGGTCTTCTACTTCTTCAAGGACGCGTTTTTTTTTTTTTTTCCCTATCTATTAAAAACAAAAGTAAACAGAAAAACAGAAATACTCTAACTGGTATGCACCGCGTCGTTAAATATATATAGAGTTTTGTTCAAGTTGTACCCCATGACTTGCTGGCAGAACTCGCAAACACTGTTCGTCCTGCTCCGGTCCATTTTCACCATGCTGCGACCTATGTGTGGTCAACTAAGCTTAGACTCCGAAACAGGAGTCGGTTTCGCCTGTATTTCGGCACCATCATCCCACGGCAAGGAATCCAACTCGGCAAGGACTCTCAGCCCATACTGAATGTTTTTTTTTAAATGAATTTTTTCTTGCTCGTCACCAGGCCGACTTGGCTTCTAGTTAAAGTTACAGCAGTTCAAATAGCTGATGCTCTTGCCCTCTCCTGGCAAGGAAGAGTCCACGTTGTTGACCAACGCGTTTTGTCGGGCCTCGCTGATCAAGCGGCACGCTAAGTCCAGGAACAGTTTTTCCACATTGTCCGACTCTTTGGCAGAGGTTTCCAGGTAATACATGTTTTGGGAGCCTGCAAACTCTTCAGCTCTTTGCTGGGAGACTTCTCTTCTCTCGGCTAGGTCTATTTTGTTCCCTGTAACGATATTAAAACAGAAGTGTGCATTAGAGATGGCAGGGAGCTGGCTGAACAGCTGTGTGGGTGGCAGCATGCGGGCATTATCTGTAATACGTCTTCGACAAAAGCCACTCAAGGACAAATTTCTATAATTGACGTAAATGGACACCATTGTGTTTCTGAAGTAGGCACATATGGACAAATATAGGCTTCCATTGTTCAAATTTTTTTTTTTTATTCAAAGAGAACATCAGCAAGGCATGCAAGCAACTATGCATGAAAAAAAATACATAGAAATTTTCCATTTATAGATAAAGTAGAACTCTTGGAATTATCTTTATTGACAACTTACATTGGTCCACCTTGGAAGGATGGAATTATCCATATTTTAGATCTGGAGGGCCGCTGGGGTTGCTGGAAACCACTGTAGTAGGCCACACTACATACAGTGATAGCTAAGCGGGTTCCCCTCTGTACACGGGGGGAGTGTTCACTTGGCACCTCCTACAATCACAGAATGCCTTGTATTTTTTAAAGTGGAGCTCCACCCAAAAGGGGAAGCTCCACTTGTTTGCCTCCCTACGTCTGCTGCCACATTTGGCAACTTTGGGGGGGGGGGGGGTACCTGGTTTGGTACCCACTACCAGCTGACTTCGCCACGGCAAACTACAGTTGGAAGTTTGGCGCAGTAGGGAACCGGCTGTGAAGACGGTTTCCCTAAGCAGGGATGGCGGCGGCAGCACCCAAGGGCCCATTGAAAAATCGGCTCGGGTGAAGACCCCACTGGATTTGTGGACAGGTAAGTGTCCCAATATTAAAAGAGAGCGTGGAAAGTTTAGAACCCCTGTTAGGTTTTTACTGCTGTCTGTGTCCCTGTTGGGTAGATTCACTCTCTCTTCTTTGAAAATGAAGAAATATCCAATAATATGAATTGTCACTGAAACGGGAGGGAAAATCTTCCAATGTGATCATATTGTTACGGTGACAACTGTCTAAGAGACGGACCTCCTTTAGTTTAATGAGATCTCGACCAGGGTTTTAACTATTTCCTACTCAAGTCAAAACAAAACAAAAAAGTTTTAGTATTACATACTGTATATCAAGGGTCTTGAATTTAAATTCATGGAGGTCCAGTCAGTAAAACTTACTTCGGGCAGAGGTCTGAATCTCATGTTTGCGCTATAACACATCCCAGCTACCCTTTACATGACAGTCCCCTCTTTACATTAGTGTCCTCATCCCCCCATTTATGTTACAGTCCCCCAATCTACATCACAGCCCCCCCCCCCCACATCAGTGTCCTCGTTCTCCCCTTCACATCACAACCCCCTTTACATCACAGTCCCCCCTCTACATCACTGTTCTTAGCCCCCCTTACACATCATAGCCCCTCTGTAAATCAGTGTCCTCAGCCCCCCCCCATTATGGCCCCCCTTTTATGTTAGTGTCCTCAGCCCCCTTTCCACATCCTAGCCCCCTCTTTACATTAGTGTTCTCAGACCCCATTCACAACCCTCCTTAACATCACAGTCCCCCCCCCACTGTACATCAGTGTCCACAGTCCCCCTTGTGGGCCGGTTCACAGTAACTCATACATGTACTGCGGTACCATGCGATATGGTACAGGCAAACGCGCTGGGTTCGCAAACTACATTTGCAGTGTCATTAGGAGTATATTGACTTTTGTAGCAGTTCACACACCAAGTGCGTTTTGAACACAGAACAGGCACAGAACGCGGGTTTCCCGCAACACATTCTAGTGTGAATGAGCCCTTACATCACAGACCCCCTTCCCATCACAGTCCCACCCCCTTTACATCACAGTCTCCCTTTTACAGCAGTCCCACAGTGTCCTCAATTCCCCTGCACCTCACAGCCCCTCTTTACATTGCAGACCCCTTCATATCACAGTCCCCATTTGCAATCACAGCCCCCCTTAAACTACAGTGCCCCTAGCAATCACAGCCCCCTCCCATCACAATCCCTCTTGCAGTCATAGCCCCCCTTTCCTCCTTTACACCACAAACCCTCTTTCAATCACTGCCTCCCCTGTACCTTAACACAGCAGGGCAGAGGCACTTATCAACTAGGGTGTCCTCTTTCGGGCCTACTGCTTGGCCACTGCTGTCATCCTCACAGCAGGGCAGGAAGGTGGGACAGGTCTAGATGGAGGGCGGAAGCTGCCCAAATTAATATGTTCACAAGTAGGTGATTACCTGCTCGTAATTTGAAAAGACTCCAGTTCTATGTGCAGATCTGCAGCGCCTAGTGCCCTCTGCCCTCTGTGAGGATGACAGCATCAGCCGGGTGGGAGACCTAAGAGAGGACACCCATCTACTAAGTAGCACGGCCGTGGTCCAGACAGAAGCATCATTCTGTCGGACTGTGGTCCACCATTTAGTGATCCCTGAACTATACTAAAACATGATACACTGAATAAATGTGACTCCATCTCCAAGGATCTTGACTAATACACTGGTTAAGATGGATACACTGTATACATGTGATTCCACCCCCAAGGATCTTGACTTATCCACAAGCATAGTCATGACCTTGTTGCTTGAATAAATGTAACTCCAACCCCAAGGATCTTGGCAGATACACTGGATACAGGTGACTCCACCCCTAAAGATCTTTTCTTACCCACAAGCCCAGCGCTGACCTCATTGTCTGAATAAATGTGACTCCACCCCCAAGAATCTTGACTTACCCACAAGCACAGTAATGACCATGTTGCTTGAATAAATGTGACTCAAACCCCAAGGATACTGGCAGATACACTGGATACAGGTGACTCCACCCCTAAGGATCTTTTCTTACCCACAAGCTCAGTGCTGACCTCGTTGCCTGATTAAATGTGACTCCACCCCCAAGGATCTTGACTCACCCACAAGCACATTAATGACCTTGTTGCTTGAATAAATGTGACTCCAACCCCAAGGATCTTGGCAGATACACTGGATACAGGTGACTCCACCCCTAAGGATTTTTTCTTATCCACAAGCCCAGCGCTGACCTCATTGTCTGAATAAATGTGACTCCACCCCCAAGAATCTTGACTTACCCGCAAGCACAGTAATGACCATGTTGCTTGAATAAATGTGACTCCAACCCTAAGGATATTGGCCGATACACTGGATACAAGTGACTCCACCACTAAGGATCTTTTCTTACCCACAAGCTCAGTGCTGACCTCGTTGCCTGATTAAATGTTACTTCACCCCAAGGATCTTGACTCACCCACAAGCACGGTAATGACCTTGTTGCTTGAATAAATGTGACTCCAACCCCAAGGATCTTGGCAGATACACTGGATACAGGTGACTTCACCCCTAAAGATCTTGTCTTACCCACAAGCCCAGCGTTGACCTCATTGTCTGAATAAATGTGACTCCACCCCCATAGATTTTGACTTACCCACAAGCACAGTTATGGCCTCCTTGATTGAATATATGTGACTCCACCCCCAAGGATCTGGACTTACCCACAAGCACAGTGATGACTTTGTTGCCTGATTAAATGTGACTTCACCCCAAGGATCTTGACTCACCCACAAGCACAGTGATGACCTTGTTGCTTGAATAAATGTGACTCCAACCCCAAGGATCTTGGCAGATACACTGGATACAGGTGACTCCACCCCAATGATCTTTTCTTACCCACAAGCCCAGTGCTGAGCTTGTTGTCTGAATAAATGTGACTCCACCCCCAAGGATCTTGACTCACCCACAAGCACAGTAATGACCTTGTTGTTTGAATAAATGTGACTCCAACCCCAAGGATCTTGGCAGATACACTGGATACAGGTGACTTCACCCCTAAAGATCTTGTCTTACCCACAAGCCCAGCGTTGACCTCATTGTCTAAATAAATGTGACTCCACCCCCATAGATTTTGACTTACCCACAAGCACAGTTATGGCCTCCTTGATTGAATATATGTGACTCCACCCCCAAGGATCTGGACTTACCCACAAGCACAGTGATGACTTCGTTGTTTGCATATTGCTCTATCTCCCTCAGCCATTCTGGAAGGCACCGGAAGGATTCCTCACAGGTTATGTCGTAGGTTAATATCAAGGCGTTGGCACTGCGGTAATAACTCTGAGTGATGGAGCGGAACCTCTCTTGCCCTGCCGTGTCCCATATCTGGAGCTGCAGAACACAAAAAGTGGAGACAATATAAGCATTTAGACATCCACTGGTAACTTCTCTCTGAAAGAACTGGGTTATAGTGCAAACTGCAACAAACGTAACATAAACCTGTGAAATTGAAATTGATTTAAGAATAACCACTTGCAATATCGTTATGTAAGTGTAGCTGTAGCGTCACAAGCCTTTCATATTCCTAATCCTAATGAATAGTGTAAGACATTTTTTTTGGATAAGATTTTATGCCTTTGTTGCAGTAATTAATTTATACCTCTAGTTTATATGCATTTTTAAGTACCAGTAATTTATTTGCTCCCTTTTGCTCCTCTCTCACTGCAACTGACAGAAGCGGCTCTGTGTAAAGTCGCTCATGCCCCCCACCCCCCCTTCCTGGCTGCAAAGGACCTGAACCAATCAGAAGCAGGGAAAGGACTTGCTATGCAGGCGCAATGGATTCTGGGAGCTGTAGACCTTAAAAGGGGACTACACAATACAAGTCAATAGAGGCTATGTGCTGTGGACTTTAATACCCAGGATTCCTGGCACATAGGTGAGGAGAGGAGAGAATTTTCCTCAGGCAAGTTAACAGAGATGTGGGTAGTGCCGCGCAGGGAGAGAAAGAGTGCAGACTTGTGCTGTTTGGGCCTGAACTCCCACTAAAAGAGAAAGAAAGAACTGGTGACAACTGAGCCACTGAAGATTGTATAAGGACCAGGTTCCTGAGTCCTGGGCTGGAACCGTGCAGATTTTGGAGCCGTTTGTACATACATCAGAGCTCAGAGACTGAGCCATAAAGAGTCGCTGTGTCCTGGGACCAGAGCTGGAAGACCTGTTGCCATGTGTTAGCCAGTGAGGACCTGAGCCTTCTGTAATTATCAACTGCAAAGCGCATGGGACCGGATCAGTTGCAGACCAGGAGTGGTGAGCAGGACAACCTAGCCTAATTTCTTACTGCCTAAATGCCATAGGAGACTGCCTTTACCTAACACCCCATTAGCTATGCCTTGTGTAAAGTCTTTAAGGGATAGCTACATGTGTCCCACCTACAGAAGGGCCCCAACGAAAGGTGGCAGGTACATTACAGTCAGCTCCGGGGGTACCCCCTTTTTTAGGAACGTGTACACCCACCCACTGAAGGGCTGTATGCACAGGGTGCACTGAGGGACACTTTTTGAATAGTAATTTCCAAGGGTTACGGAGAGACTTTTCTTTGTGCCATTCATGCTCTCACGGTTGATGCTGTTCTTACTAATGCTGTGTATACTAGTTTAGTTGGGTTTAGCCTTGCTGTGGCCTAAGTCAATGGCCATAGGTGAGGCTAATATTCCCATCAGTTAACCTAACATACTCGTTGATCTGTTTATTGGTATGGGTATGGTGTTTATTCCACTTTGCTATAAAATACTTACCTTATCTATCATTGATTGGCTGTTGCCTATTTTCTGTGTACTGTTGTAGAGTGGTAATCTACTAACACTCAAGTTACACAGGTGTGAGCGGCCTTCAGTCTATACCTGGTGTGTCAGTGGAAACTGAGCAGTTTAAGTGTCATGGCAGAACCATCACACCAAGCAGCTCCTGCAGTGGTAGCGCTACTTTTTTTTTTTTTTTTTTACTTTGTCCTTCCCAAGTTTTCCAAGTTATTCCTTTACAGCAGGGGCGCCCAACCTTTTGAAGAGCGAGGGCCACTTAAGCGACTTAGTAACCAGTCGCGGGCCACAATGAGCAGATATGCATATGCAGAGTGGACACAGACACAGCCCATTCAATTCTTTGGGCCCTCTGATCCGATCAGATGGAAGGGGACGGATCCACTTCTGTTTTTTTAGTAGATTGGATCTGATGTAGGCGGGTGTAAACGGACACAAGTCTGTTTTCATCTGCCACTATAGATGTGAATAGAGGGTCCGATTGGGTTGGACCGATCGTGTAAAAGGGGCCTAAGGCTGCTTTTACACTGATGGTTTGTGGTCTACCTATGCCGCATGGGCAGCACAGTTCACCTGTGGTTTTCCTGTGGGTTAGCTGCACTTTGCCATACAATTCTATTATATCGTGCATGTTTGGTGCACTTTCTGAAAGTCCCCAACCCGCAGGTAAAACCAGAAGTCTGTGGCTCAGTGCAGGTAACCCGCAGGTGCACCTGCAGATCAGTTTAAAAGCAGCAAAGTAACCACTGCAGAACAGATATGCCCTTACATAGACTGAGATTTTAATGAGTTCCATTCAGTTATCGCCAGCTGCTGCTGTCCCAGGCAGAGCGCATTTGGTATCACTCCGCCTATGATAGGAGTCGGCGCTATACAGGAAGCATAGGATTATGCGGCTCTGCTCTGCAGGCGCTTGCTTCCTCTACTGTCGGCTTCTTTCACAACACTGATGCTCTAGGATGGCAGGTCGGCAATCTGCAATCTGGGCTTGCCAACCTGCCTTCCCAGGGGAAGAGGTCGCAGGCCACATCAGAGGGCTCCGCGGGCCACATGTGGCCCCCGGGCCACTGGTTGGGCACCCCTGCTTTACAGTGATGGGCAGTCTCAGGCGGAGATTGGCAGGGCCGAACTTAACTTTCAAAGAAGTCAAGATCATCATATAACTTCAGCTGCTTTATATCTCTAAATCTAGTTGTGTTGGCATGAGGTTTTCACTGAAAGTACATCCATTTTTTTCATTTAAATCTAAGTTTCCGTTGCTCTGCTTTGTGGTGAGTTTATGGAGCTACACTATAACAACAACATGCGTGCCCCTCCTTATTAACTGGCTCCAATATACTAACATTTAGTAAATGATATTACTTAAATACTTACCTTTCCTAAACAACCACTACTCATGCGACCAAGCTAAGGCAGCTGAGGCGAAAGGCACAGCGGAATAATTAGAGTAGATGCAATTTGGGTTTTCTTGCTGTTTTTCCCCGTACACATGGTAGGAAATTCCGACCACAAAATCCGTCAGATTTTTCCGACGGATTTTGTCCGACACTGGTGTTGCATACACACGGTCGGACAAAGTTGTCGGAAAATCCGATCATTCTGAACGTGGTGACATTCGTTACCTACGACGGAACTACGTAGAGGCTATTAGCCAATAGCTTTGGTCTGGTAAATTGATCTGAGCATGCGTGGCACTTTCTACACACGATCGGAAAAAGTCCGATCGGATTTTGTTGTCGGAAAATTTGAGAGCAGGATCTCAAATTTTTTCCGTCGGAAATTCCGGCGGAAAAAGTCTGATGGAGCCCACACACGGGCGAATTTTCCGACAACATAATCCGATCGGACATTTTCCGTCGGAATTTCCAAACGTGTGTACGGGGCATAAGTGTCTCATGCAGCTCTTTAGCTGTGCTATACATTTTACACCTATTTCAATACAAATTCAAGAGAATCTGTCATTTAAAAAAAAAACTGCTCCACGTATAAAGGGCATGTACCGACAGGACAGTGCGCATATCTGCTGTATCCTCTAATATACTGCCAAATCCCTGTTTTTTCAAACAAGTAAAATTTCTGTACTTTCAATATTGCCAAAGCTATCCCAGATCTTCCTGTCTTCTGCACATACCTACTGCTCACCCCCCTCCTATGTGAATAAACACAGATACTATGAAAAAGGCCTTTATTTATTTTTTAAAACACAATCCCAATATGTAAATACAAAGCCAATCACAGCAATGTAGATGCATCAACAATCATGATGAGTGGCGCCCTGACGCTCCACACCATGACAATCCTCTCCCACTGACACTCCCATTGCAAATGATAGTTCTCCAGCGCTGCTGGAATGTCATGACCTGTCAGAGGGCTAACCTGAATAGGCATAGACCTGGCAGATGTGCCAATCTTCAATATGGCCCCGCTAATATGCACAGGAATGAGCACGGACGTTTCGATGATGTTTGTGCACGTTTGGCTAACGTTTATGCGTTACTGTCGCCCAAAGGCCTTTATAAGGACTCCACTCTTGTTCAGAAGTTGCTGGTTTATCGTCAGCTTCCTGGATCCTGTGTTCCCGTGTGCGCTAGTCTACAACCTTGGACTACCTCTAGAGGAAAAGAGATTTAATCTCCAAATACGGAAAGGTTTCTTCACAGTAAGAGCTGTGAAAATGTGGAATAGACTCCCTGCAGAGGTGGTTCTGGCCAGCTCAGTAGATTGCTTTAAGAAAGGCCTGGATACTTTCCTAAATGTACATAATATACTGTATTTATCGGGGTATAACATGCACTTTTTTCCCCCAAAAATTGGGGGAAAATCGTGGGTGCGTGTTATACGCCGATCCCCCGCCGATTCTGAGTCTTTAGGGCATTCTCGCGGCTTTCGGCCGCTCTCGTCGGCTTTCGGCTGCTCTCGGAGGTTTCCAGCCGCTCTCGGAGGCTTTTGGCCGCTTTTGGCCATTCTCGGCGGCTCTCGCAGTCCCGCGTGAGCCGTTGAGAGCGGCTGAGAAAGGCCGAAAGCGGCCGAGAACCGACGAGAATGGCCGAAAGCGGCCGAAAGCCGACGAGAACTATTGAGCGCCGCCGAGATACACAGGACATCTGGCTCTGTATCTCGGCAGCGCCATTTTTAAATTCTGCAGGTGGAAGGCTGCAGGTGGAACTGGGACAAGGCTGCAGGTGGAACTGAGAAGGCTGCATTGATGGGCATTTAAATGTAAGTTTTTTTCCTTAAACTTCCCTCCTAAACTTGGGGTGCGTGTTATACGCCGATAAATATGGTAACTGGGTACTGACATTTATAAGTAAAGTTGATCCAGCGAAAATCTGATTGCCTCTCGGGGGGATCAGGAAGGAATTTTTTCCCCTGCTGTAGAAAATTGGTTCATGCTCTGCTGGGGTTTTTTGCCTTCCTCTGGATCAACTGTGGGTATAGAATTGGGTATATTGTATTGTACGATATTTTCTATTTGATTGTTTTTTTGTTTTTTTTTGGTTGAACTGGATGGACTTGTGCCTTTTTTTCAACCTGACTATGTAACTATGTACCTGTCACCGACTCTGACTTTGGCTTGTAATAAATGGGGAGTATTCGGAATGGTCAGGGATGGGTAGTGGGGTCCCCCAGGGTTCTGTCCTGGGACCAACCCTATTTAATTTATTCATAAAAGATCTGGAGGATGGGATAAACAGCTCAAGCTCAGTATTTGTGGATGATACTAAGCTAAGCAGAGCAATAACTTCTCCTCAGGATGTGGAAACCTTGCAAGAAGATCTGAACAAATGAATGGAATGGGCAACTACATGGCAAATGAGGTTTAATGTTGAAAAATGTAAAATAATGAATTTGGGTGCCAAAAATATGAATGCAATTTACTTGCTAGGGGGAGAACCTCTGGGGGAATCTAGGATGGAAAAGGACCTGGTGGTCCTAGTAGATGATAGGCTCAGCAATGGCATGCAATGCCAGGCTGCTGCAAGCAAGGCCAACAGAATATTGGCATGTATTAAAAAGGGGATTAACTCCAGAGATAAAATTATAATTCTCCCGCTCTACAGGACACTGGTCCGGCTGCACCTGAAGTATGCCGTCCAATTCTAGGCACCAGTCCTCAGGAGGGATGTGCTGGAACTGGAGAGGATCCAGAGAAGGGCAACTATGCTAATAAAGGGACTGGAGGATCTCAGCTATAGGGAAAGACTGCAAGCATTGAACTTATTCTCTCTGGAGAAGAGACGCTTGAGGGGGGATATGATTTCAATTTACAAATACCATACGGGTGACTCCATAATAGGGAAAAAACGTTTCCGCTCAAGGGAATTTAAAAAGACATGTGGCCATTCACTAAAATTAAAAGAGAAGCGGTTTAACCTTAAACTGTGTAGAGCAGGGGTCTCAAACTGGTGGCCCTCCAGCTGTTGTGAAACTACAAGTCCTATCATGCCTGTGCGAGTCATGCTTGTAACTGTCAGCCTTGCAATGCCTCATGGGACTTGTAGTTTTGCAACAGCTGGAGGGCCACCAGTTTGAGACCCCTGGTGTAGAGGGTTCTTTACTGTAAGAGCAGTGGTTTTAGCGGGGAGCATCAATAATTTCAAAAAACTATTTGATGGGCACCTAAGCTACCACAACATACATGGATATACACTGTAATACTAACATATAATCAAACACACAGGTTGGACTTGATGGACCTGTGTCTTTTTTCAACCTCACCTATTATGTAACTATATATAAAATGAACGAATTCTGCCTGCAGTATTTGGAGGTTTGGGAAAGCAGGTGAACTTGCCATTAAGTTTGCCTCAGTCACTACTGTACCCCCCCTCCCCGTCCACAGCCACCTCTGTATCCCCCCCATCCACAACCACTGCTGGATCCCCTCCCTGTCCACAGCCACCTCTGTATCCCCCCCTCACCTGCCCACAGCCGCCTCGCCTCTGTATCCCACCCCTCCTGTCCACAGCCACCTCTGTACCCCCCCTGTCCACAGCCACCTCTGTACCCCCCCCTCTCCAGCCCCAGCCCCCTCTGTCCACAGCCACCTCTGTATCCCCCCCTCACCTGCCCCCCCCCCTCTGTCCACCCCTCTGTCCACAGCCACCTCTGTACCCCCCCCACCCACCCTGTACCCCCCCCCTGTCCACAGCCACCTCTGTACCCCCCTGTCCACAGCCACCTCTGTACCCCCCTGTCCACAGCCACCTCTGTACCCCCCCTGTCCACAGCCACCTCTGTACCACCCCCCCCCATGTCCCAGCTACCTCTGTCCCCCCCTCCACAGGCCCACATCCCCACCCCCCTGTCCACAGCCACCTCTGTATCTGCATCCCCCCTGTCCACAGCCAACCTCTGTATACACCCCCCCCCTGTCCACCAGCCACTCTGTATCCCCCCCCTGTCCCACAGCCACCTCTGTACCCCCCCCCCTGTCCACAGCCACCTCTGTATCCCCCCTGTCCACAGCCACCTCTGTATCCCCCCTTCTCCTGTCCACCGCCACTGTCCACAGCCACCTCTGTACCCCCCCCTGTCCACAGCCACCTCTGTATCCCCCCCCCTGTCCACAGCCACCTCTGTACCCCCCCCCCCCCCCTGTCCACAGCCACCTCTGTACCCCCCCCCCCCTGTCCACAGCCACCTCTGTATCCCCCCCTGTCCACAGCCACCTCTGTACCCCCCCCTGTCCACAGCCACCTCTGTTCCCACCCCCCCCCCCTGTCCACAGCCACCTCTGTATCCCCCCTGTCCACAGCCACCTCTGTTTCTGTTGTGAATACCAAGTTAAATTCAGGTATCTACACAGCTTAAAATAATAAATACATGTAAGGATGTATTGATGAGTATTGAACTGCATTAATAAGTGTAGTTTGTATCTGTCTAGAGTTCAGCTTTAAATATCATGCTTGCCGTGGGTGTTGTTGATGCAGTCCGGCCAGCGTGTCTCTGAAAGCTGCGACATCTACAATGACCCTCCGAGGACGCAATCCAAATCGCTTCCAGTAAAACAAACTATTCCTTTCAGTCAGGCGCGGAGAGACGCTGCGAAAGCACAAGCCGACACACAAGCCCTGCTTTGTTCCCTAGAGGAAAAGCTGCTGTGAAAACCGCAGAAACATGCGATTCCACAGTGCCTTATAAAACAGCAAACCTGCCCTTGAAGTTAAACAGAACTGGAGGGACCAATTAAATGTGTGTGTGTGCAGCGGCCCATGTCTGCTACACACCGCTATGCCGGAGGCACCCTGTTGTGTGGATTAAAATCAAAAAAGGATTTATTATGAATGGTGAATGCTAAGAAGAACTCCATCAAGGCCTTTCCTAGTCCCAGCTGCCCACATGACATAACCCCCTACGTGGCTTTATTGAAGATTTGTCTGGGCAGTGTCCAGTAAATATAGTTATGGCTTGTGTCAATAGGCCTGTGTTCACATCAGAACTGCTTCTCTCCCTATACAAGTCAAAGAGAATGCAAAATCTGCTTGCCATTAATATTGGATAACACCCCAACACACTAAAGCCCCATACACACGGTCGGATTTTCCAATGGATTCTGTCCTATCAGACAATGTTGTCGGAAATTCCGACCGTGTGTAGGCACCATTGGACAGTTTCCATCGGATTCCATTGGACAGTTTCCATTGGACAGTTTCCATCGGATTGTCCGACGGACAAAGTCCTATCTCCTGCTGGATAGATTTTTTGACAACAAAGTCCGATCACACCAAATCCGATCGTGTGTAGCGAATTCCGACGGACAAAGTGCTACGCATGCTCAGATCACATTACAAGACCAAAGCTATTGGCTACTAGCCTCTACGTAGTCCCGTCGTAGGCAACAAACGTCACCACGTTCAGAATGATCGGATTTTCCGACAACTTTGTCCGACCGTGTGTATGCAAAACCAACATCGGACAAAGTACGACGGACATGATCCGACGTGTGTATGGGGCTTAAGGCAACTCAGCTCCAACGCAATGCAGTGCAGAGCTTTGTATTATAGTCGGCTGCTTTGCCAAAAATGGTGCATGTCCGTTTTCTTTTTTTAAAGGGTATGGGATCCACCTAGGTGGATGCAGTATCGGTCAGATGCTGCATCTGTCCCCCGCCAGCTAAGGCTGAGAACCGAGCGATCAGACACCGCTGATCATTCTGTTCTCAGAGCTCCGCAAGCAGAGAGCTGGTGACTGTTAGTCACCGCTGTCTGTGGTTACCCCCCACCCACCCATGCTCAATGGAGAGCTGGGCTGTGGAGGGGGTGGGAGCGGCAGACTCAGGCTCTCAGCAGCTCACTAACAGGCTGATCCGGGTGCCGGTCCAGGCATGTCTTGACTATATGGTTGCAATCTTTCCTGAGCCTGGACCCGCTCTGTGACGTCAGCTGACAGCGGACTTTAACTCGCTGTCTGCTGAAAACGGGTCACAGGAGTAAAGAACGAACTGCATTCCTGTGATCCGCAGAGTAGAGAAGGGACTGGCCAGAGAGGGATTACTTTGACGCAGTTGACCAGCCTAAACATGTATTGCAAAATGTGTGAACTAAAAATTAGACATGTGCACAACAAAAAAATTTGTTTATTTTCGTTTCGTTTTTTTCGTTTCCGTTGATTCGTAACGATTCGTAAATTCGTAAGTCGTCGGTGTTCGTATTCGTAACGATTCGTATTTTCGTAAGAGTTATTTTTTCGTTGATTCGTTTTTCCGTTAGTTTAATTTTCGTTTATTTGAAATTTGGACGCATTCGTATTTATTCGTACATTCGTAACATTCGTAGATTCGTAATCGGAGCATAATTCATAAATTTATGGAATGTGTATGCTATTATTACATTTTAAGAGACACGGAAAATTATGAATCGAAAAAAAAAGTTACGAATGTACAATTTTTTTCGTTCAATCCATTCGAAGCACGTTAAGCAGCGGCATTGTAAGAGACACGGAAAATTACGAATAGAAAAAAAAAGTTACGAATGTACAAATTTTTTCGTTCAATCCATTCGAGGCATGTTAAGCAGCGCCATTGTAAGGGACACGGAAAATTACCAATTCAACAACAAAAAAAAAAAGTTACGAATGTATGAATTTTTTCGTTCATTTTGATTTTCGTTGTTCCTGTTTTCGTTTTTCGGATTTTCTTCTTTCGTACATTCGTTGTTTCTACTTAGTTTTTTTCGGATTTTCGTTGTTTTCGGATTCGTTCGATTCGAACGATTCGTTATTCGTTAAAATTTTTAGCGAATCGTTCGTTCATTCGTACGATAACGAATGAACAAAAATAACGAGAAAAAAAACGAAACTAATTGCACATGTCTACTAAAAATACCCATTTTGTTTTGCAAAGTTTGCTAGAAAGAGTATATAGCAGTGTGCGGATGGTTCGCCAAGAATTTTTGGATTATTTTTGGAGAACAAGGATATTGTTTAGCGTAATTTTAATGAAATGAACATCAATGCATGAAAAAAAACATACATTAACGCATGTGCATTAATGCAACACACCTGAGCACCAAGGTCTAAATGGGCCCAGAATGATCAAAGAAATGATACTGGACAGTAAATGTGGTGAAGACTTCCCCTTAATATAGGATGAATATGTTAGAAAGCTGGAAAACATGTTCTATAACACCATAGGACTGAAGCATTGAGCACACAATAGCCAACGCAATAGATGATCACCACAGTTCCCTGGATGCTCTATGCTCCCTGTGTTAAGGAGGCAAAAATAGATTTTTTTTCGGGTTAGCTTCTGTGAGGAAATATGTACATGGAGTTGGTTTTATTTGGCAATTCCAAAAATTTTTTTTACGGAAATGAACTAAAAATGTGGCCGTGCTAAAAACAGAAAGATGACTTGTCTGTTTTTAGCACATACAGCAGCTCACATTTGGCTAATTAGCTCATCTTTGCAATATATTCAGTAATGAACCCGCTGGTCATCTCAAATGATTACTGAGCTGCACATTTTTTTCAAAGTAGTAAACTGTTGCTAGGAATTGAAAATGTACCTGAATTCTTAGATATAGTTTCCTTCCTAATTAGAGCGGAGTTAAAGTGGAACAATGGACAAAGTCATAAATGATATACCGTATTTATCGGCGTATAACACGCACAGGCGTATAACACGCACATTCATTTGAAGAGGGAAGTTTCAGGAAAAAAAAAATTACATTTGAATAACTTTGAAGCAATATAAGGGTCAGTGCCCATCTGCAGCCTCACCATTTCCATCAATGCAGCCTGATCAATGCCCATCTGCAGCCTCACAAGTGCCATCAATGCAGCCTCATCAGTCCACGTCAATGCAGCCTCACCATTGCCATCAATGCAGCCCCCCTCCCTGTCCCCTACAGGGCATCTAAAATTGAAGTATTGGCGTATAACACGCACATGCTATTTGCACCCGATTTTCATGGTGAAAAAGTGAGTGTTATACGCCAATAAATACAGTATACAGCCGTGGCCAAAAGTTTTGAAAATTACACAATTATTCATTTTCACGAAGTCTGCTGCTTCAGTGTTTTTAGATCTTTTTGTCAGATGTTACTATGATATACTGAAGTATAATTACAAGCATTTCATAAGTGTCAAAGTTTATGCAAAGAGTTAATATTTGCAGTGTTGAACCTTCTTTTTCAAGACCTCTGCAATCTGCCCTGGCATGCTGTCATTCAACTTCTGGGCCACATCATGCCTGATGGCAGCCCATTCTTCAATGCTTGGAGTTTGTCAGACTTTGTGGGTTTTTTTTGTTCACCCGCCTCTTAAGGATTGACCACAAGTTCCCAATAGGATTAAGGTCTGGGGGGTTTCCTGGCCATGGACCCAAAATTTTGATGTTTTGTTCCCCAAGCCGCTTAGTTATCACTTTTGCCTTATGGCAAGGTGCTCCGTCATGCTGGAAAAGGCATTGTTCCTCAACAAACTGTTCTTGGATGGTTGGGAAAAGTTGCTCTAGGAGGATTTTTTTGTACCATTCTTTATTCGTGGCTGTATTCTTAGGCAAAATTGTGATGCCGCGTACACACGATCGGATCGGAAAAAGCTCTGATGGTTTTCCCGATAGAATTCCGCTCAAACTGTCTTACCTACACACGGTCACACCAACTTCCGACCGTCAAGAACGCGGTGAGGTACAACACTACAACGAGCCATGAAAAAATGAAGTTCAATGCTTCCGAGCATGCGTCAAATTGTTTCTGAGCATGCGTAGGAATTTTGCGTGTCGGAATTGCTACAGACGTTTGGAATTTCCGATACAAACCTTTTTCGTCTGAAAAAATTGAGAACATGCTCTCAAATTTTTGCTTGGTGGGAATTCAGCCAGCGAAATTTTGATGAAGCCTACACACGGTCACATTTTCCAATGAGAATTCTGACCGTGTGTACGCGGCATGAGTGACAAAAAACAACCAAGAAAAAATCCAAGCTCTACTTACCGACCAGCTTGCGACCAACCAAATTAACCTGTCTAACATTATGCGTTAAAAACAGGGGTTTAGTCTGCATAGATTTGTAAATACATGCACAAGCTATAGGCCCCGGCAAGGCACCCTGTTACCTGTAGTTCCTATCTCTAACTTATAAGAGGCTCCACAGTGGAAACACATGAATTCTGATGGGATGGATGAAGGGCAGATGGGCTGGAGGGAGCTCACCCCTCCTTAAAGGTGCAGGGACACACTGAACACCCAGCGCATAGCACCATGGCTACAAAGTTGTCAGTGTGTTACCTGACTAATATAACAAGCATACAAAAAATTTGTCGCCGCCTCCATCTATAATTGGCCTATACAGCAAGGAGCATTGGAGGGCAACAAATGACAGAAAACAGCCAAGGAAAAATCCAAGCTCTACTTGCCAACCAGCTTGCGACCAACCTGTCTAAGCCCCCGTACACACGGTCAGAAAATCCGACCACAAAATCCATCGGATTTTGTCCGACGGATTGCATACACACGGTCGGACTTTGTTGTCGAAAAATCTGATCATTCTGAACGTGGTGACGTTTGTTGCCTACGACGGAACTACGTAGAGGCTAGTAGCCAATAGCTTTGGTCTTGTAATGTGATCTGAGCATGCGTGGCACTTTGTCCGTCGGAATTCGATACACACGATCGGAAATTGGTGTGATCGGACTTTGTTGTCGAAAAATCTATCCAGCAGGAGATAGAACTTTGTCCGTCGGACAATCCGATGGAAACTGTCCGATGGTGCCTACACACGGTCGGAATTTACGACAACATTGTCCGATAGGACAGAATCCATCGGAAAATCCGACCGTGTGTATGGGGCATTACAGTATGCGTTAAAAACTGTGAGTCAGCCCACCCCCTTGGCTGAGAAGCAACCCTACACATAATTGGTGGGGCTCAGTTTTTCTCCTCCGGATAAGGTTTTTTTGGGATGCCCCAAACAATCTGAAAAGGGATTCATTAGAGAAAATGACTTTTCCCCAGTCCTCAGCCGTCCAATCCCTGTACCTTTTGCAGAATATAAGTTTGTCCCTGATGTTTTTCCTGGACAGACGTGGCTTCTTTGCTGCCCTTCTTGACACCAGGCCATCCTCCAAAAGTCTTCTCCTCACTGTGCGTGTCGATGTACTCACACCTGCCTGCTGCCATTCCTGAGCAAGCTTTACACTGGTGGTGCCCCGATCCCGCAGCTGAATCAACTGTAGGAGACTTTCCTGGACGCCCTGAAGCCTTCTTCACAAATACAGTGGAAATGATTTTTTATGGGATTAAGCTTATTTTTATGGAAAAGAGGGACTTTGCAATTAATTGCATTTCATCTGATCACTCTTCATAACATTCTGGAGTATATGCAAATTACCATCATAAAAAACTGAGGCAGCAGACTTTGTGAAAATTTATATTTGTGTCATTCTCAAAACTTTTGACCACGGCTGTACAGTATGATAGAGTCTGTTAGTAGCATCAACAAACTTGTAGGAAAAAATGGACAGGTAGCGCTTGGACCCTAAGATTAAGCTATTGCTATAGAAGTTATAGTAGTAATTGGACTAAAGGATTCCCACTGTTTGCTTGGTTTTTATTATTATTAATATTATAATACAGGATTTATATAGCGCCAACAGTTTGTGCAGCACTTTACAATATAAAGGAAGACAGTACAGTTACAATACAATAAAATACAATAGGGTTAGGAGGGCCCTGCTCATAAGAGCTTACTATCTAATAGGGTGGGGCAAGTGGTACAAAAGGTTGTAACTGTGGGGAATGAGCTGATGGAAGTTAAAAGTTCAGTTGTTAGTTGGAATTGTGATAGGTTTCCCTGAAAGAGATGAGTTTTCAGGGATCGCCTAAATGTGGCCAGAGTAGGAGCTAGCCGGACGGATTGAGGTAGTGAGTTCCAGAGGATGGGAGAGGCTCTGAATTCCGGGAGACAGGCATGGGAGGAAGAGACAAGAGAGCTAGAGAGGGAAAGAGCACTTTGGGTGATATTTGGAGACAATACGTGTGATGTAACTTGGGGCAGAGTTATGAATGGCTTTCTATTATTGTGGTTAGTATTTAGAATTGTATTTATTGGGCAATGGGAAGCCAGTGTAGGGATTGGCAAGGAGGGGTGGCAAACACTGAGCGGTTGGTAAGGTAGATGACTAAAGCTCCATACTGAACATTAGGTATGATTTTTATTGTTGAGTTTGCTTATCTTGTGATCTCTGTGAAACTGCAAATTGCTGTAGTAGTCAGTGCTACCACAGCGATAGCAGCAATCTTCCAAGTTCTGTGCCAAGCAGCTGCCATTCTACATAGTAAACACAGGGAGTCACTTGTTTGGCACTACTGCCATTCACAGAACACCTTGTAATTTTTTTATATTAAGGCATTCTCTGATTGGATGAGGTGGAGAGGCGAGGAGGTGACATCATGATCACATTCAATCATTAATAAAATACAAGGCGTTCTGTGAATGCTGGCAGTGCCAAGCAAGTGACCTCCTGTGGTTAGTGTGCAGGGGCGAAGCCGCTTGGCACAGGACCTGGAAGATCACTGCTATCACTGCAGGAGTGCCAGCTACTACAGTGATTTGCAACCTCCACAGTGATCACTACATCTATACTATCACACAGACTTGCATTGCTCCAAATTTTTATTTTTGTTGCTTTGGTTTGCTTTGGTTCTACAGGGCAGTGCCCAGCCCCCATACAATTTGTTTGATAGTCCTTTGCCTATTAGCCTAAAAAAATGCCATTACTGTTTTTAGCCTTCAGCTTCCATTGACTTCAGCTTCCATTGATTTCAATGGGGTTTGGATTTGCCAAACCCACCTCAAACCAAACTCATGTATGTTCAGTTTCTTCCTAGTCCATAGGGTGTTCTGTAGAGGATTAGAGGGATGACAGCACAAAAAAAGTTTGATTTGGTTAAGTAAGAACTTTTTTTACTTTCACAAAGCCAATGCGTTCCAGGGGCTCAAAACTCCCCCTTCATCAAGGCTTGTGTGCTGGCAGTTTATTCAGATTTCTCCTGGATCACAATTCCAAAACTGTTATGGATGATAGGAGTGCGAGTGACAGTTTGGTCTTCACTAGAGCATCCTGCAAAGAGTGATGGGCTGGTGACCCTAGTGACCCCTGGACCACTTTGCTAAAATCTCACACCAGGTCACGGCACTCAGGATTGCCCAACCAAGGTATTGCAAGAAAAGGATGGCTACATTTGCATCACTAGGTTTGGTTTCACCTGGAGCGGTAAACATGGTGTCACCCCCACCCCCCACGGGCTCTCTCCTGTCTAGCCTGCCACAGTAACCTGCAGGGAGCTGGGCAGGCTAGTTTTGGTAGTCGGTGCCGGGCGCCAATCCGTGCGCTGTCACAGATGGAGGCGACGCCATTGTGGTTGGATATCACTCCCTACTTGATGGTGTCACCCCTTTGACAGGTGTCACTAGGGTTGCCACCTAATCCCTTTAAACCCGAACACCTTTGAATTACACAGGTTCTAAAGCTAATTAAATTCAGATAAGGCACCAAGTGAGTTTAATTACCACCTTAATCAGCCACAGAACCTGTGTGATTAATATGTGCTCGGGATTAAAGGGATGAGGTGGCAACCCTAGGTGTCACCCGGATGTGGTCTGCACCCCCATTGCGAAACCACTGGATGGCTATGGTGCAGAGATAAGATGAGAATAATGGAAGGTCATACCCCAGGCTGAGGTCAAGGCAGGCGACAGGCGGCAGGAAAAAGAGTAGTTGGTGTCCAAAGGAAGGTGAAAGGTTGTGATGGACGACAGGCAAGAGAGTAACAGGAACATGCAGAGTTGGTGAGAAGGGCATGAGACATTAATGAATGAATGAATGAATAATTTGTATAGCGCTACAATGCGAACTGAATCGCCTCAAGGCGCTGTATTAGTGCTTTGTTGTCAAGCTTCTTTGAGCAACAAAGTCAGGTAAACCCGGGATGGCAACAGGCAAAAGCAGGAACAACTGAATCTCAGACATAGGGAACCTGGCAAGAAGTTACCACATTGGCCACCAAGAGGAAAGGAGCTCAAGTACCTTCTTGGCCTGAGATCGCGCCCAGTGTTACACATGATCACAGTTACCAGCACAACTGTCCATAGCCAAAAGGGCCACGTGCCTGGATGTACTGACATGGATGGTGGAGGCACAATACTGATAGCATGATATCCAGGTTGCCAAACTGGCGAGTTCTGAAAAAATAAAATTTTTACTTGACTGAATCAAGCTTTTCCCTCGTATTGCCCTACAAAGAAGAACGACTGACAGCACTGTCCAATCAGCAGAGGGCTGATATCAATTTATAAGGAGCAACTAACACGACCACAACGTATCGCATTGGAATGCACCAAGTTCAATGATACCCAAAAATGTGGACTGGAACCTATTGGTCTATATTGGGGTCATGTGACAAGGTCTTTCCAGATGCACAAAATGCAAATCCTTCTGTGGCCTTCTGTGGCTTCAGGATCAGACGAGGTGTATAATGTAATCAGCAAATTATTCTCCAATCATTCACTAATGAGGAGAACAATTTTTAAGTTTGCTGATGAGCTTCATTTATTATGTTGACATTGTCAAAAAAAAAAAAAAAAAAGCGCTTGAGGAGAAGTTCAATCAAGGTTCCCATCAGTTTGTTTTCTTATGGAGAAAAGCGTTACCCAATTTAATTCAGCTCAGGAAAAACAGACTCATTCAGCCAGGCAGAGATGGGAGCTATGATGGTGTCAAGAGCATTGCAAGGCATAGCTGCCAATCAAAATGTGGTCCCGACTCTGATGAGGAAATTTAGTTGGCTGCCAAGAGTCTCTGCCCTTTGCGCTACTTGTTTTAAATGAGTGGGAATAAGTTTATTTTTTAACCTCTTCTTAACCAAAGGTCATTGGTGCATACTGTAAATGCCCGGAACAAATTTAGCAGCATTGGTTAACTTGACAAAAATTCTATGGCTAAAATGCCTATCTAATTTTTCCAAATTTTTTTACAGTTTTTTTTTTTTAAAGATATCTATGCCTTTTGGGTAAACTGTTTTAATTATTCCCTTCTTTGTGTTTTATTATTAGCTAATAAATGTTAAAAAATATTATTTTATATAAAGTGAATCTAAACTGCAGGAGAGAGGGGAAAGGGGAGTTCTTGCCTTAATGTGCAAGTACAGTAGGCACAATGTTATGGCAGACTTACCTCTGAGTTTGCTTTCCTACCAGATAGGTAACAGATCTACAGTCACTGTTGCCACGCAGCCACTTGGGTTTCTTCCCTTTTTAGCCATTAGACAGCCACTGATGATGCACCTCCTGCGCATATGTGCTGGAGACAGGGGAGGACTGGGCAGGGGGGGGGGGCAATTCCCCCCCCCCCCCCCCGGGCCACTTTGATGGCCCGTAAAAATGGCAGCACTGCTTCTGCCAAAGACATGCCTAAAGGCTTCCTAGTTAAGAGGAGTAAAAAGTCCCCGCTGGTGTCCTACTGAGTGCGGGATAAGGACGAAGATAGAGTGCAGATCCCCCCTGACCCCTCCACATGGATGGTGTACACCATGTCCGAGCAGAGGCCAGCTCAGTGCCCCACCTGAGGCTCTACTTCCCTGGCCAACCTCTTCCTCATCCCCAAGTCCTGCTACAAATCAAAAGGAAGAACGAAGATTTGCAGTCCAAGGACCACGGCTATGGAACACTCTACCCACTAACATCTGCATGGAAGAAAACCATCGGGCCTTCAGAAAACTCAAGACCCACCTCTTCTAAGAAGCAGGACAACACAGAGTGGATCAAGTGCCTTGAGGCAATTTAGTTTGCATCTGTAGCTCTATACAAGTCATTCATTGATTCAGCCCGACTGAGCCATCCTGGCACCCCCCTGCAGCCCCTGGCCGCTCCATGCCAGCTAGTTCAGGAACCTGGAGACGGTGCAGCAGGCGCTGTCCAGCTCAACTGACCTGATGAGCAGAGAGTACCTGGAGCATGGGGGTTTGGAGGTGGCAGGGAAGAGGGAGAACGGGAGAAGGGCCAAGTTGCTGCACCATGGGCTCTGAGCCACAAGTTGCCAGTCAGCCCCTGACTGGAGATCCATAGTTTCGGCACCTGTCTACATTCTCAGCTCTTACTGGTGCTGAGTGTACACTGCACCGTACAAGTAAATAGAGAACAAAAATGCTTTAAAGGTAGGGGGGTACATAAAAAGTCTCTTCTACGTGGAGTTGCCACCTCATCACTTTAAACCCAAACACATATTATTTACACAGGTTCTGTGGCTGATTAAGGTGGAAAATAAACGCAGTGCTTTATTTGCATTAAATTAGCCCCAGAACCTGTGTAATTAATATGTGTTTGGTTTTAACGGGATGAGGCGGCAACCCTACATCTACTCTACTTTAGTTCAGTATGTGTGTAGCGATACCCCCACTTAAGAGGGCCGCAAGTTTGGTTTGGGTCCCTGAGTACAGCCCCACCAACCCCCCGGCAATCTGCTCTACCCGCTCTGGCACAGTTAATATATGTATATATGGCAGCACACATAAAATCATTTATGCTCTAAATGTGATGAACTCAAACTCACAGACAATCTTCTAGCTGTGATAACTGTCTTTACTTCTGGTAGTTTAAAAGTGGTAACATGCATCAAACATTTAGTTTACAACACATAAGCAGGTCCCTGCAGTATGTATAAAGCCCCATACACACGGTCGGACTATCCGCGGACCAGGTCGGTCGGATCCTGTCCGTCGTACTTTGTCCGATGTTGGTGTTGCGTACACACGGTCGGACAAAGTTGTCGGAAAATCCGATCATTCTGAACGTGGTGACGTTTGTTGCCTACGACGGGACTACGTACAGGCTAGTAGCCAATAGCTTTGGTCTTGTAATGTGATCTGAGCATGCGTAGCACTTTGTCCGGTCGGACAACCGTACACACGATCGGATTTGGTGTGATCGGACCGTGTTGTCGGCAAATCTATCCAGCAGCAGATAGGACTTTGTCCGTCGGACAATCCGACGTACACTGTCCGATGGTGCATACACACGGTCTGATTTTTCAACAACATTGTCCGATCGGACAGAATCCATGAAAAAATCCGACCGTGTGTATGGGGCTTTACAGTAATATAACTGAACCGCAATGAAAGGGGGGGGGGGCGGAGCACCACGTGTAGCGACCGTTACCTAAGCACCACTGTGGTGCGACAACCTAATTGCAACTACCTAATGGACCAGGCCTGATCCCTAATCATGGAGCTCAGTCCTTGAGGGAACACAAAATTCTTCACCGGCACAAGATCTGCAAAGTAATTGTAATCTGCAAAGTAATTGTAATCCACAAAGAAGGGAGGGGGACAATCTTCTGATACTTGAAGTAATAAGCCTCGGAAGTCTAATAGGCATAAGATATAAGGCAACAGGCATAAGATGAGCTTTCGCTCGCTCACCACTCCGGACACCGTCCTTGGTCCCGGGACCTCCACTGGCTGTATCCTGCCTCGTCCACCACGGCCCCTGCGATCGGGTCCCCAGTCCGACTGACTGCAGCAAGATGAAAGTCTCAGTGCCACACAGGCTGGCAGTGAGATGCAAGGCTCCCCGGTCCGCTGCAAGGCCCCCAGGCTTCAGGCCTGTAACACCACAGGTCCGCACAGGTGTCTCTCCTCTCTCACGTCTTGCGTCCCAAGAGGAAGAGGCGGGGTTTCTCTCCCCCTTACATCACTTCTCCCATCAGTCTCTCGGGCAAGAACATCCCACCTCCTGGGAGCCAGGGGGTTTCTGGGAACCGTAGTTTCGTCCCCTGCTGCTGCTGCTAGAAAACGTCTTTTCCCTAAAAGGGGAACACCCCCGCTACATGTGCACACAGAAAGAAATATTATGACAGCGGAAGCCTGGGAGAGCTTTGTTTGCAAACAAACCTCATGACATGGCCGTCATGGTGGTCACATGATTTGGAACCATGCATGATAGGTTGTCATGTGTTAGGTGACATGGGAACTGTCAGAGACTAGGTCTAGGAGCGCAAATCTGTGCATGTTCCCAGCTATCAGGCCGAGAATGTAGATTAAAATTCCCTTCTGTCAGTAACCTGGAGGAGAGCAATAATTCCTAAATACCCCACAGCAGGATCCTTGCTGTCTCTCCTAGACAGGAATCCTTAAATAAGGTGGCTGTGAGACTTGGAAAAGTCTCACAGCCACCTAATTTATATTCCCATGTGGGTTTGAATTTGTAAGGGCAGACATAGTGTCGGGAAGACATAGAGAAGAAGATAAACCAAACAAGCTTCAGGAAGTGCATTCCCAGCATCCCTGCCTTATGCTTTCTGGATTCTGGCCAACAGGGATTACTGAGATTAGGAAAAACCGAAAAACTTTCTCAGTTTAGCACAACTATATTGTCTGCTGGATAATTAAGGTGGGCTCTTAGACTGGTCTCAAATTTTGCCCTGGTAAACTGGAAATCCTTTCATGCAAGGCTGGACGTCCCGTTAGGCACTTGTGAGCATAGTGGAGATTGGTATCTATCAGGACAAGGTCTCTTCCAAATTGACAGCCAAGGCGTGTTCACTTTTCAGTCTGCCACTCCGGTTTTCCTTCCTGCTCAGGGGGCTCTTGACCAGTAGGACATTTATAATATTCCCATCACACATGTTCCTGGAAATAGCAGGGTGTAAGTGGGAACTATAGCAAATATTAGCTGGAGACCGATAAGAGTCAAGAGTTAAAGTATATATCACCAGCACACCATGGATCTTCAAGACAACATCCATAGCAGTAAAGGTGCAACTTTTTGGGGCCACGAAGGAACCAAAATGTTAACCCCTTTCCAGCCAGTGTCATTAGTACAGTGACAGTGCATAGTACTATCACTGTTTTAGTGTCACTGGAGATGTCAGTGTCAGTCAGTCCCCCCCTCCAGCATCAGTTAGTGTCCGATTATTGTGATCACTTTAATAAACATTTGGACGTTATCTTGAAGATCCATGGTGTGCTGGTGACATATGCTTTGACTCTTGACCACTTATGACTCACTTGAAACTGTTCATGGGAATCCCCATTAGCATCAAAAACAAACTCCACTTGACTGTTCTTATCATATCATTATGAGGTCTTAAAACGGTTCTTCAGTCTGTTTGAAAAGAATTAAAAGTCAGCAGCTACAAATCCTGTAGCTACTGACTTTTAATAAAAGGACACTTATCTGTTCAAGGGTCCAGGGGCCAGGGCCCCCCATTGCCAGACTGGTTCTTTGTTGGTCTTTGGGTCCCCAGTGGCCGCATGTTAACTGTGGGAAGCTGGCTGTGACTCCTTGCAACTTCCCAGTTGGACCCCCATGCATGAGCCACGCTTCGCTGTGTGAATGGCCCACAGCCTCCTGGGACCTGGGACGTGTCCAAGGAGGTTACAGGCAGAGGAGGGAGAGAACTTCTGGTGGCATCGCCTTGGCCAGTGATGGCGAACCTATGGCACGCATGCCACAGCTGGCACGCAGAGCCATCTCTGTGGGCACACGAGAGGGTCCAGGACAGAGCTAGAGGTCTCTCTCTCCTCTCAGCCCTCCTCCCTCTCTTTCAGCCCCCCCTCTTTGTGTACCCCCTCTTTGTGTCCCCTCTCTCTCAGCTCACCCTTCTCTCAGCATCTCTCTCTGCCCCTCTTCTCTCTCTCTGTCCCTCTTCTCTCTCTCTGTCCCCCTTCTCTTTCTCTGTTCCCCTCCCTCTCTCTGTTACTCCTCTCTCACAGCTCACCTCTCTCTCAGCATTTCTCTCACACCCCTCTCTCTCAGCCCCCCTCCCTCTCTTTCAGCCCTTCTCCCTCTCTCTGTTCCCTCTCTCCTTCAGCATATCTCTCACACACCCCCCTCTCTCTCTGCCGCCCTCCCTCTCAACATCTCTCACACCCCTCTCTCTCAGCCCCCATCCTTCTCTCTCAGCCCCCCTCCCTCTCTCTGTTCCCCCTCTCTCAGCATCTTTCTCACAACCCCCTCTCTCTCTCTCTGTCCCCCCTCCCTCTCTCTCAGCCCCTCTCCCTCTCTCTGTTCCCTCTCTTTCAGCATATCTCTGCCCCCCATCTCTCTCTGCCCCCCGTCTCTCTCTCTCTCTCTCGAATTGCTGTGTTGGCACTTTGCAACACAAAACCAATGTATTTATTTCAGTTTGGGCACTCGGGCTCAATAAGGTTCGCCATCACTGGCCTAGGCAATTCTAGCCAAAGTGGGAGTGGTTACCTGAGAAAACTAGGTACCCCCTCCCACCCCCAAAAAAAAGGGGCCAAACATGGTGGGGTGGGGGACATAATTCAGAACTTCTCTTTTAGGGTGAAGTTCCGCTTTAAGCAACCTATCCAAAAATAGCTATGAGAAAAAAAACTTTTTTACCCTTGTTTTCTTTTTCCAGAAAAAATTGACATTTTCAGAAAAACTGAAAAAAAAAATTCAGTGTGAAGTAGTTTTAGAAATTGAAAGTAATTTTGTTACACTGAGAAGGTGAAATGCAGTATACTGTATATAAAAGTATTTTGCTTGAAATAAAAGTACAGCTTGTTCAGTAAATAAACTAAGCTTGCTTTTTTTTTTTGTCATGATCCAGAAGCAGCAGAAAGTGTTTCTGGAATGAGAACTCTGGAGGGAACTACACGCACTTTCACTCTGGTCCTCAGAATTTCATTCTATACATTATTTTTTAGTGTATTTAGGGCAAGGATGTGTCTTGTCATCCTTGTAGCAGTTGGAAAAGAATATTTCTTCTCACAATATTTGCAAATTGCAGCTTTGCTCTCAGCAGAAATTGCACTGTGGAAATGTTTCCCAACTCTAGATGTTAGTCTCACCATTTTACCGAGAGGAGGAAAAGAAAAAACTATTTATTTACCAGATTATAGGGAAACATTATGCTGTTATGGTGAAGAACACTAATAGGGATCATGTAAAGGTTATAAAGATAAACTAATTTGTCACACAAGTTTACTTTCTTACCTGTCAATTAAGGCCTGAGAGGACAGAAACTATCATCTACTGTATCCCAACAATCACCCAACTGTAGGAGGTACAAGATGGAGCCCACAAGCAAACTGACCTGGAGCCTTTCCCCCGCTCTAGTGGTAAAAATGCATATTTCTATTGCTTGAGAATTGCATTGAGAAGTACAGTGTTACTTGAATTGTATTCCAGGATTTGCTCGTCTTCAGCTGGGAGAATTTGCAATAATTTAAGTCTCAGAAATCTTTGATTATGGTCTTCATATTATATCGTTTGGATACCTTTATCATAGATATAAACATATTCTACACTGTTTTTTTTTTTTAAATGTTTTGGAAAAAAAAAAATTTCTCCCAATTTTTCCTTTTTTGTTTCCAGGCCTTCCAATCTCTAGAAGGAACACAGCCTGGGGGATACACACAATGGGAATATTCGGTACTAAGGTGGTTGAGGAAACATACTTATTTATATACATATTTATATACTGTATATGTGTGCCAATCTGGTTGCAGAAAGTTTACGACTGAATGTAAGCAAATAGGTTTCTAAAAAAAAAAAGGTCTATCTATCAAAACTCTGTAAGATTGCTTATTGCACACCTGATGGGCCAATGGGGAAGCTGACAATCACTGTAGTATTCAGCGCTATTCCAGTGATAGCCTAGCTATTCCAGGTCCTGCTCAGGTTCTATGCGAGTGGCTACACTGCACACTGACCACAGAGGGTCACTTGCTGGGCACCATTGCCATTCATAGTACCATTAAAAGTATATTTTTAAATAAATACAAGGCGTTCTTTGATTGGATGAGGTAGAGATTGTGATGTCACTACCCCTCCTCTCCTTCTTGTCCAATCATATGTTGCCTTGCATTCACTAAAAAAAAGGAGAAGTTCTCTAAATGGAGGCAGTGCCAAGTGCCCGACTCCCTGTGGTCAGTGTACAGTGCAGAACCCAAGAAGGGCCCGGAAAATGACAGCTATGATTGTAGTAGCACCAACTACTACAGCGATTGTCAGTTTCCCCAGCAGCCCATCGGGTATTAATAATACATGCTTACATTATGCTGAACTGGCCCCATTTAAGAATGCAATACAAATAATTCCTGGAGTTCGGCTTTAAATCTGTAAGCCGTGTACAAGCACACGCACTTCGACTTTCACCACACAAAACTGATACATATTGGTGGGTCCAAAGCACACATACTTTCTCCCAAAATAACACCACAGCTTGGACAGAGCAAACACAAATAAACAAAATGAAAATCCTCTCACCTTTATTTTTTCACCTTTTATCTCCACCGTTTTAATCATAAAATCTACCCCGATGGTGGCCCCTTGGCCAGGAGGGAAGAGGCCCTGCAGAATGAGAAGAGATATATAAAACACAGAAGACTGACATCAGAAAAAGACCAAGTGGTCCATTGACTGTGCCCCCTTTTTAATTTTTTTTAAAAAAATGTAGCATTGTCCTGATGTGGACGATGTCATTGACCATATATGGTTATATTAGGTCAATGATGTCACCATCATTCCCACTCCATTGAGTGGGAATGATGGTGGTGACATCATTGACGTAATTGACCTAATATGGCCACATGGTCTTATTTTACCATGACATTGTCCAAATATGGCTATGTAGACTATGTCAGTAACAAAATATGACCATTTGGCCATATTAGGTCACTGATGTCACCACCATTCCTGCTCCTTTGAGGTGGGGATGGTGGTAAAATCATTGACCTAATATGGCCACATGGTCTTATTTTACCATGACATTGTCCAAATATGATCACGTAGACTATGTCAGTAACCAAATATGACCATTTGGCCATATTAGGCCACTGATGTCACCAACATCCCTGCTCCTTTGAGGTGGGGATGGTGGTGACATCATTGACCTAATATGGTCACATGGTCATATTTGACCATGACATTGTCCAAATATGACCATGCAGACCATTTAACCATATTAGGTCACTGATGTCACCACCATCCCTGCTCCTTTGAGGTGGAGATGGTGGTGACATCATTGACATAATTGACCTAATATAGCCACATGGTCATATTTGACCATGACATGGACCTAATATGACCATGTAGACTATGTCAGTTACCAAATATGACCATTTGGCCATATTAGGCCACTGATGTCACCAACATCCCTGCTCCTTTGAGGTGGGGATGGTGGTGACATCATTGACCTAATATGGCCACATGGTCATATTTGACCATGACATTGTCTAAATATGACCATGCAGACCATTTAGCCATATTAGGTCACTGATGTCACCACCATCCCTGCTCCTTTGAGGTGGAGATGGTGGTGACATCATTGACATAATTGACCTAATATGGCCACATGGTCATATTTGACCATGACATGGACCTAATATGACCATGTAGACTATGTCAGTTACCAAATATGACCATTTGGCCATATTAGGTCACTGATGTCACCATCATTCCTGCTCCTTTGAGGTGAAGATGGTGGTGACATCATTTGACTATTATGGCCACATGGCCATATCTCATCAATTACATTGTCCACGTGGCCATATTTGGACAATGTGATGGTCAAATGTGACCATGTGGCTATATTAGATCAAAAATGTCACCACCATCTCCACCCCTTCGTTACATGCGGCTGTGGTTGTGGGGGTGGGGGTGACATCATTGACCTGTGGTTGTCACACTGGAACAGGAAGTCCCATATTGCAATTGTCAGAAGATCTAGCCCTCCCCCACGCTAGTAAAAATTTGTTGCCATCATCTTTTCCTGTTCTGTCAGCAAAGCAAGGAAATCTTCCCGAATGGTGACTATCGGCAAGAACAACCTGACAAAATTAAAAATATGAGGTTCATGTCCGCCATACATACACATTTCCCCGTTTTCTCTTTAAAAACCTGCAGGTACTAAAAAATACCGGATGATCCTGCCAGATTTCCAGTGTGAGCTGCTAAATTCCTATAGAGATCTGGCAAATCTTCTGCATTAAAATCCCAAGCAGTGTTGTCAGCCCTGCCTGAGTTCTCCCTTGCTGGACTACAGAACACCCCTCTTCTCCTTATCTCCATAACATAAGGGGGGGAGGGGGTGCAGTCCAGCAGATAAAAGCTGACAACAGTGATTGGGATTTCAGTACATCAGAGGCAGTATTGTCAGCTCCCTTCATGAAGTTAGGATCTTACTGCATTTCTGGTAGATCACGGGGTATTTTTCAGTACTTGCTGAATTTTTAACCATTTCTCGACCAGGGTTTTTTCAAAACGTAGATGACCAGACTAAGTTTAGCAGCATTGCCATACATCAGTTAACTTGACAATAACAAAATAAAAAATAACGTTGGACAACTGTCAAAAGTATTCACCCAGTCCTCACAAATTCTGACTCTATTTAGCTTAACCGCTTAAGGACCGCCTCCTGCACATATATGTCGGCAGAATGGCACGGCTGGGCACATCAACGTACAGGTATGTTGCTCTTTAAGAGCCCAGCCGTGGGTCACGCGCGCGGTCCTTAGCTCCGTGACCGTGGCTGCGGCACCCGCGGACCCGATTGCCGCTGGTGTCCCGCGATCGGGTCACAGAGCTGAAGAACGGGGAGAGGTAAGTGTAAACAAACCTCTCCCCGCGCTTCCTAGTGAGGCTGTCACTGATCGTCTGTTCCCTGTCATCGGGAAAGACGATCAGTGATGCCCCCCTACAGTAAAAAACAACACACACGTCACACTTAACCCCTCCCCGCCCCCTAGTGGTTAACTCCTTCACTGCCAGTGTCATTTACAGAGGCATTTAAATAGCACTGATTGCTGTATAAATGACAATGGTCCCAAAAATGTGTCAAAAATGTCCGATGTGTCCGCTATAATGTCGCAGTCAAAATAAAAATCGCTGATCGCCGCCATTACTAGTAAAAAAATAAAATATTAATAAAAATGCTATAAAACTATTCCCTATTTTGTAAACGCTATAACTTTTGCACAAACCAATCAATAATCGCTAATTGCGATTTTTTTTTAACCAAAAATATGTAGAAGAATACGTATCGGCCTAAACTGAGGAAAAAAAATGTTTTTTTATATATTTTTGGGGGATATTTATTATAGCAAAATGTAAAAAATAGTTATATTTTTTTCAAAATTGTCGCTCTATTTTTGTCTATAGCGTAAAAAAAATTAAAACCGCAGAGGTGATCAAATACCACCAAAAGAAATCTCTATTTGTGGGAAAAAAAGGACACCAATTTTGTTTGGGAGCCATGTCGCACGACTGCGCAATTGTCAGTTAAAGCGACGCAGTGCCAAATCGCAAAAAAGTGGCCTGGTCCTTTGGCTGCAAATTGGTCCGGGGCTTAAGTGGTTAAAGTGATTTTAGTCAGAAAAATACAAAAAGTATAAAAATATATAAATTTATTGAGTATATAACAATATGGACATCTAAAAGCACTTTATGCTTTTAGATGTCCATATTGTTATATACTCAATAAATTTATATATTTTTATACTTTTTGTATTTTTCTGACTATCCTGTTCCTGGTCTCTTGCCTGTATTACCCCTTGGGGCATTCTCCTATTTCCAAATATTGGACCAGCGAGGGACAGTCAGAACAAGCTGAGCTGCACCTGAGTACAATGAGCAGACCTAACCAATAGATCCTGGTAGGCAGAGTGCACTCTACTTTTTACCTGACCATTTTCCTGGTAAGCAGAAAGACCAAAAACTATAATCTCTTCTAGCACCTACCTAGGAGGGTGCAACATAAGCAAAATACAGTCAGAATTATTTAGGGCTGGGCAAATGCTTCTGATATTCATCCAAATATAATTTCAGAATTAGCCCCTTTGACTAACAGTGGGTCTGAGAACTAGGAACACACATAGTTGCACATTCCTAGTTTTTTGGTTCGCTGGTGAATTATCACAGCAGAAGCGACCCGCCGGTTGTGTGTGTGCCCCCTGCAGGCGGAAGTCCGGAATTATGTGTATATATATATATATATATAATTTGCAGGGATTTCCTCTCACTTCCTGTTTGGCTAAGGGACAGGAAGTGAAGGGAAATCTCTGCAATGGGTCACAGATGGCAAAAAAAAAAAATCTGACAGGGGTTACAACCCTCACGTACTCTATCCAAAATGAAAAAAAAAAAAAGTTTTGCCTATAGTTTTACCTTAAAGAGGAAGTAAAACCCCCCCCCCCCCAAATTTTTAAATTTTTTTTGTAAAAAATACTAATTGTATGTTTATTAACATACCCAAGCATGCTATATGTTCCAAATTGAAAAACGAGCGCTATAAGTACCTATTTTTTAAGTTAGATTTTTCATTGTGTTCCGGGTATCGCCTGCGCCATTGGTACTGCTGATTTCTGAAGTCGATGCGGACGTCATTTCCGCCCTTAGTTAGTTTCCCTGTCGAAATCTCGCGCATGCGCCATACCGTCATAACCAAGCCTCGATCTCGATTGCCGTTACTACGGCAACAGAGCATTGGTCAGTCACAAGGGGGAGTATCAGGAAGAGCAGAATCATTTCTGCATCGCGAGACTTCTCCTCTGTGCCGCTCAGAGGAGAATCTCACAAACAGTATATTCTAGGCAAGCCGGAAAAAAACTAACGGCATTACATATGCCGCTGTTAAAAGTCCATACTGCGCAATTGCGCATGACGTCATGGAGAATACTAAGGCGATTTATATGGAAACTAAACAAGTAAGTGCACTTTCACAGGCAGTGATCAGCTGCCTGTGTTATCTAGTATCTGATAAGATAAACTTGTATCTGAGGGTTTACAACCACTTTAACCGCTTCCCGACCGCCCACTGCATATATACGTCAGCAGAATGGCACGGGCAGGCAAAATCACGTACCTGTATTTGGCCCTTTAAATGCCTGTCGCCCGTGGGTCACGCGCGCGGTCGGGAGCTCCGTGACCCCGGCCGCGGGACCGGCGGACCCGATCGCCGCTGGTGTCCCGCGATCGGGTCACGGAGCTGAAGAACGGGGAGAGGTCTGTGTAAACAAACCTCTCCCCGCGCTTCCTACTCTGCCTGTCATTGATCGGCTGTTCCCAGTCATCGGGAAAGCCGATCAACGACGTCAGACGTCAGCCCCGCCCCCTAATGTAAAAAAAAACACACACACGTCACAGCCCATAACCCCCTCCCCTCCCCCTAGTGGTTAACTCTTTCACTACAACTGTCATTTATACAGGAATCAATGCATTTAAATATCATTGATTGCTGTATAAATGACAATGGTCCCAAAAATGTGTCAAAAATGTCCGATGTGTCCGCCATAATGTCGCAGTCACAATAAAAATCGCTGATCGCCGCCAGTACTAGTAAAAAAAAAATATTAATAAAAATGCTATAAAACTATCCCCTATTTTGTAAACGCTATAACTTTTGCGCAAACCAATCAATAATCACTAATTGCGATTTTTTTTTTACCAAAAATATCAAGAAGAATACGTATCGGCCTAAACTGAGGAAAAAAAAAAATGTTTTTTTTATATATTTTTTGGGGATATTTATCATAGCAAAAAGCAAAAAATATTGCATTGTTTTCAAAATTGTGGCTCTATTTTTGTTTATAGCGCAAAAAATAAAAACCGCAGGGGCGATCAAATACCACCAAAAGAAAGCCCTATTTATGGGAAAAAGGGACGCCAATTTTGTTTGGGAGCCACGTCGCACGACCGCGCAATTGTCAGTTAAAGCGACGCAGTGCCGAATCGCAAAAAGGGGCCTGGTCCTTTGGCTGCCAATTGGTCCGGGGCTGAAGTGGTTAATATTCATATATCAAGGGGCATTTTTGGACTTATAAAGTCGTATTGCAGTCATGAAAATATGGGAAAATGCGCACGTATCCAGAGGTGTACTGATTTTTTTTTCTTTTTGTTATTGCCCAGGCATATACTTTGCGGTAAAAGCTGCAATAATGGTTTGAAGATAAACGCTTGCTGAAAATGCACTAATATTACCCTTTAAGTCACCCTCTTCCTAAATTGAAGCAGAAATGCCGGCAATTGCCCCTTACCTGGGTAAACCTCCGCACCAGACAGGTCTTCCCCACTCCGGCGTTTCCGATTAGAACGATCTTGAATAGGAAATCATAATCTTCCATACTCATTTACACAGCTGTGGGGAGACAGAGGAGAGAGACAATCACATCTGCTGACTAGTCAGACGGCGGTACACAGACGTCAATACAGAGAGCGGCTTGTTGTGTCATACATGGGGAACTTTATACCTCCAAGTCAACAGGACAAAGGTCTGCCACTCGGGCCAACTGAGCCACGTAGACTTGTGTCACAGCTTGTGTTACGTAGCACGCGATGGGGCTGATTTACCAAAACTGGAGAGCCCAAAATCTGGTGCAGCTCTGCATGGTAGCCAATCAGCTTCTAACTTCAGCTTCTTCAATTAAGCTTTGACCATAAAACCTGGAAGCTGATTGGTTTCTAAGCAGAGCTGCACCAGAGTTTGCACGCTCCAGTTTTAGTAAATCAACCCCAATGGTCCCTAATGTGTTTGTAGCCTAATCCTGCAATCTGATCAGTATACCAGGACCGGTGATGTGTGCCACCACCAGCTATGGGTTCTGCAGTTTGCAGTATAAGATCCTCGTACACACAGGGCGTCTGGCGTCCAGTCCGGCAGAAAATAGACGCCTTTCCTCCTGGCAGCATACCTCCCAACTTTTTGAGATGGGAATGAGGGACACCTATCAGCAAAAGTACGCAGGCATAGGACACACCTCTTGCCACGCCCCCTTAAAGGAGAAATGTACAAAAAAACAAGATTGTTTAAACTCACAAGTGCTTTTTTTTTACCACTATTATTCCTTTATATTGGCTTTTGGAATTTACAAATGCAGCAATTTAGAAATTGGATGAAAGGTTTAGCGCTGGGAAACACTTTTTGATAGATAAAAAGTGCATTTTATATACAACTATATAGATCAGACCAAAATGAGGGACAAATGAGGGACATTGCTACAAATCAGGGACAGTCCCTCCAAATCAGGGACAGTTGGGAGCTATGCGGCAGCAGCGTTTTGGCAGAAAAAAAAAATTGACATGTGTAAACGTATCTAGACGCGTTTACAGCTGTCAAGCACAAAGGCGATCAGAACATCGTACAAAAAATACCGCTTTCAAATCGACCGTTTGATAATCTGATCGTTAGTACACAGAATTTTCGTATATGTATTCCTATAGTAACTTTGATATGGAGACTAGCATGCAAAAAAAAACGGGCGATCATTTGTCCGATAATCTCATTGTGTGTACTAGGCTTAATACAGTGATCAGTGCTAATACTGTACAATGTCACATAGTTACATAGTTACATAGTTACATAGTAGGTGAGGTTGAAAAAAGACACAAGTCCATCAAGTCCAACCTATGTGTGTGATTATATGTCAGTATTACATTGTATATCCCTGTATGTTGCAGTCGTTCAGGTGCTTATCTAATCTAAGTTTCTTGAAACTATTGATGCCCCCCACTGAGACCACCGCCTTGTGAAGGGAATTCCACATCCTTGCCGCTCTTGTCACTGTACTAAAGACACTGGCTGGTAAGAGGTTAATATCTAGGGGCGATCAAGGGGTTAAATGTGTGCCAAACTATGTGTAATGTGTGCTGCTTTTACTAACAGACCTCTTAGTTTCTCATCCCTGCTGCAGGCATGAGAAACAGAGAGATTGTTCTCTCTGTACAGAGCTCTGTGATTATTAACAACACAGAGCTCTGGGCTGTGATTGCACACAGCCAGTCAGCAAGTCCCGGTCATGAATCATTGTCCGCGACTTGCCGACAGGCTCTCGCTGTGTACAATGACGCCCTAAACCCGGAGGTACAGGGTACGTCGCTTTGCCTGAGCGGGTCGCCCATCTGCAGTACATTGTGGGCGGGTGGTATGTAAGTGGTTAAATTTGCGCTCGCATAGGTAATGCTTTAAAAGCTCCTACAGGTCATCAGTTTGGAGGTAACCATGAACAATGAAGCTGGGATTATTGTTCTTACTACAGCTTGTACAGCAATATGTAACATGTGTGTCGTGAGCAACACTTTCGTACACAGGCGCCCTTGACGGGTTTACATCCGAGTGTGCATGCCCGTACGAGTGGGGCAGGCTCAATTTTTTTTTTATTTTACTAAAACTTAATTTATGTCACATAGGGGACAAAAAGTCTGTGATATACAGTAGTACCTTGGATTCAGTAGTGTATTTATGTTTTGTGCTGCCCTAGGCCTGACTAAACTTGTGCACCTCCTAATTTAAATATGACCTACCTCTTTCTTTCAAGGCCACACCCCTTGCTGTTTAAGACCCGCCCTGAAATTGTCGCGTGGGAACACTAGTTCTGAGGGCCTGGGGGGGGGGGGCAATGGATTCCCTTAATTTGCATAGATTTCCTCTCACTTCCTGTTTGGCTATGGGGCAGGAAGTGGAGGAAAATCTCTGCAATGGGACAGGGATGGTAAAAAATAAACTGACAGGGGTTATAACCCTCCCTTACTCTATCCAAAATGAATAAAAAAAGTGCTGCCTATAGTTCTACTTTAAGCACAAATTTCTAATAATTTTATGGACCGGACTAAGAAGATATAACGGTGCCAAAGGTGCAGCAGAAAACATATAGCACAGTGAGGAAGGTTTGTGGTCCAGGATGAGCGGACAGTCAAAATTTGAAGCGGCGCCCCCCCCCACCACCAGTTGCGGAATGCCAGCCGCCCGCATACCGGAAGCAGTGCGGCCGCTAGACTAATTTGCCTCTCAGCCCAGTCGGCCCCATAAGACTGGCCCTACACTAACAGTGTAACGCAAGCCAGCGGGGACTCTTTCCGTGCTGCCCCCCTGAAAAGTGCTGCCCTAGGCCTGGGCCTTGTCGGCCTAGGCCAGGATACAGCGTTGCTTGGATTACGAGCATAATCCATTCCAGAAGAATGCTTGTAATCCAAAGCACTCGTATATCAAAGCGAGTTTCCCCATAGAAATCAATGGAAACTCAGTTAATTCGTTCCAGTGTATGCAGTGCCACATGTGGCAGGAGGTGAGGGGGGGGTGCCGGAGACACTCGGAGAACGCTCGGAGACACTCAGGAATGGAGTGTTTGGGAGGGTCTCCGAGCAGCTCCGAGTGTCTCCGAGCTTCACTGGCGCCCCCGCACCTCTGGCCAAATGCGGCCAAATGCGGCACTGAGGCAACTGCGGCAACCCCAGAGGCTTGAATCCTGCTCGTCTTGCAAACTGAGTAAGGATTTTAAAATAAACAGCTCGTATGGCGAAAACACTCGTAAACCGCGTTACTCGCAATCCAAGGTTTTACTCTACCATTTTTAAGACAGGTCCTCTTTAATGAGACATCAGGGGACCCCCGACGTCTAACATGCCTTCCATTAAAACTAATGGAACGCATACTGCACTCTATTAGTTCCTTCTTTGGCTGGTGGGACAGCTGTGCCTTGGAAGTATGGTGGGGGTAAGGCAGAGAGGGAAACCTTTGCCAACCTCATATCACCAATCAAAAAAAAAAAGACGGAAATCCTTTTCACATTGGTCGCCGTGTTCCTTGCGTGTCGCTGTGTAGCGTTAATTGCACAGATTTGCTCTGATAAAGCCTGCGAGGACGACTCATCAATATCCGCCCTTGTTACAAGTCCACGGTATCTGATTTCAATTAGAGCGCTAAGTAAATAGTTTGTTTTATCCCGTCAGTGCCATCAGGCTGATGAAGTACAGCGCCAGGCCCCATCATTTCATAAAACCAATGTACCGTCTCCTCACTTCACCTTAACATCCGCATTTGCCAGGCTGGCGGCGATTTACGCCAACTACACCTAGTCACCAAAAATTTTAAAAACAGCTTCAGAGGAATAACGTGTACCCCGAAAATAAGATGGATCCTGATGCACCGGGGTCCTGGATTCAGTCCCATGCATGGAGCCACATACAAAGTGCTGAAACAAAAAGACCAATCCTCAAATTCTGGCTAAAGGCCCATACACATGATCGGACTTTTAGACAACAACGGTCCGACGGACGTGTTTTATCAGACAATCCGTCCGTCTGTATGCTCCATCAGACAATTGTTGCTTTCTCAATGGACAAATGTTCGCTGTGCATGCTCTCAAACTTTTCGACAACAAATGTCCGATGGAGGTTAATCCGATCGTGTGTACACAAGTCCATCGGACTAAAGTCCAAAGTACAAACACGCATGCTCAGAACCAATGCTAAACATCAGCCAACAATAGCAGAAGTTGCCCAAAGGGTGGCGGTAAAGAGCTGAAAAAAACATGTGATCTGGTGAAAGTTGGCTGACAATTTTCTGCGTGTGTATGCAGAACCAGTTCCAAGCCAACGGCCATTCGGACCAAAATCCACGGAAAAGTCCAATGGAAGTCCGATCGTGTGTACGAGGCTTAAGGCTTCATTCAGAAATTGATAAAACCAGGTGTTTTTTTTACGCATACCCCCCCAACCACTCGCATGAACCTGGGCATGCAGGCGCTCAGGGTTGTACAGTGGGTATAGAAAAGAATCACCCCCCGCCCCTCCTAAAAGTGACTTGTAAACTCAATCAGGTGAAGCTAATTACCTTCTCAATGGCACACAAAGCCCTTTAACTTTCAGCTGTAGTCATTTTGATTAGCTCAGCATGAAAAAGAGCTTTCCTGGAGCATGGAAGAGCAACTGAAGCAAACAATCAACTATGGATGGCAAGGCACTTTCACAGGGATCTCCGGGATAAATTTGCGGAGAGGCACAAGTCAGGAGATGGATACAAATAAAATTTCAAAGGCTTCACCACTGAGCTTTGCCAAAACACACCTAGAAGATTCTGAGGCCACATGGAAAAAGGTGCTATGTAACTAAAATTGAATTATTTGGCCTCAACAACAAACGATATGTCTGGCGGAAATCCAATACAGCTCACCATCCAAATAACACCATTCCTACTGTAAAAAATGGATGTGGTAATATCCTGTTATGGGGGTGTTTCTCTTGCAGCAGGGACTGGAGCACTTGTCAGGATAGAAGGAAAAATAGATGGGGCAAAATACCATCAAATTTGTGAGGAAAATCTGCTGCCCTCTGCCAGAAAGTTGTCAATGGGAAGAAGGTTTACCTTCCAACATGACAAATGACCCAAAGCACACATCAAAAATGACCAGTGGTTGAAGGAGAATGTCCGTGCATGACCTAGTCAAAGCCCAGACTTAAACCCCATTGAAAATCTGTGGAATGACCTGAAGACTGCATTCAACATGTAGTCACCATCAAATTTAACGGAACTTGAGCAGTTCTGCAAAGAAGAGTGGGCCAATATTGCAAAGTCTACATGTGCAAAGTTAGTAGAGACAAATCCCAACAAACTAAAGGCTGGAATTGAAGCAAAAGGTTGAACAAAATACTGACACAAGGGGGGTGATCCTTTTTCCAACTCAGTGACTGTTCTTGAATTTTTTTTATTTTTTTTATGCCAGGTTGGTGTTTTATCTTTCACTTGGATGTTATAGTAGGAGTAGAAAATGCTGGATAAAACATAAACTGTGTCCGTCTTCATTTCAGGCTGCAATGAATTGCGATTATTTTAAAGGGGGGGGGGGTTCTTTTTTATACCCACTGTACACATGCTGCAGCTGCGATTCTGTGTTTCACACCAGAATCAAACAACATGGCGCACTTGGCGAAGCCTATAAGGCCACACCGCAACAACCTCGACTGAGGCACGGCAGTGCGGCAATTACGGTATTACATGAGGCAGCGAGGAGGTGACATAACGTGTGACAGTGAGATAACTACACGTGTGGATTAACCCTTTAAATGGCTGTAAAGCCTCAAGGTAATGCATTCTATGTAATCAGGTAAATAAACCTTCTGTGCTGCAGCTCCCCCCCCCCCTCCAGACCCCCTTTATTTTTACCTGAGCCAATCCGATCCAGCGATGTGCACTAGCGCAGCGGCTCCAGCTGCTGTCTCTCTCCTCATTGGGCAAATTGATAGCAGCGGGAGCCATTGACACGGGAGCAGGAGGTGGGGCCAAGTCCTGCTGTCTGTGTCAATGGGTGTGACTTGGGCACTTGATGAAGAGGAGTGGCCTGGAGAGCCGGAGGGGGGGGGGGGGCAGAGGAAGAAGATCAGGGCTGCTCTGTGCAAAACGATTGCACAGAGCAGGTAAGTATAACATGTTTGTTATTTGCATTGGCGTGTGCAGTCCAGAGCACAAACACACATGCGTGTATATCAGCAGAGCAGTGGACGGTGTCAGTAGGGCAAAGATTGGTGTCAGTAGGGCAGTGGACAGTGTCATCAGTTTATTATTTTTTACAATTTTATTATTTTTTTACAATATTACTTTTTACGTTTATTTTTTTTTTTAGAAACCCGTTATGGGGCTTTAGTGAAATGTCAAGGGTCTAAACAGACCCTTGATGTCTCACAAAAAAAGAAACTGAGGACAGAGATTCCCCAGTCCCTTTCTCTGCAGCCTGCAGTAAACATATAGAATGAAGACAGGAGCGGTACAGATCACTCACTGTGTTCATTCAGAAAAGGAAGGGGCTGGTTAATGAAATGTTTACCAGCCCCTTCCCCTCTCCTGAGAGGAGACACTGCAGGGGGGAGACAGAAAGCAGGGGGAATAAGCACCACACAAGGTGATTAGGGTGTACCCAGGCACACCTGGCACACCCTGTGCGCACCTCTATGGTTATTTGGGCCCTATTGTAAGTGTACTGTCTGCCCTCCTGTTGTAAAGAGCTGCACAAACTCTATATAAATCGTGTATAATAATACTAATAATTTGAGTTTAAAAAAAATAAAAAAATAAAAGGCAATTTAAAGGCAAATTTCTTTTTGGAGTTTTGAATAGAGGGGTTAGAGGCCCTGTAAGGCCTCCGTTCACTCTAGTGCGACTTGTCATGCGACTTTTGACACATAAAGTCGCATTAGAAGTCACGGCCCTTTGATTTCAATTGCACCCGTTCCGATCTATGTGATTTAAAGTCGTAGCAACATTAAGTGTAAAGTCGCACTCCAAAGTTACACTGGAAATAATGCGACTTTGGAGCCACACTAGTCTGAACCCAGCCTTAGGGAGAGTCCCCCTCTCTAGTAGTCCTGGTGTACATACAGTGGGACCGTGGAGAAGGAACGTAGCCACTCTCTAACATGAAGACAGATCGCAGCAGCAAAAAAATTAATTTGTAGATTTGGAGGAGGCAGAGAGCGATAGAAGGTGTCACTTTAAATAAAGTTTCAGGACAAGGAATGAGACCTGAACATGGGGGATATAACATCTGCTTGTATGTGATAGGCTGGAGGTGACGGCCTTCGCAGCGCAGCGTGTTCTGAGTAATAGCGGGATAAGAAGATCTCCTATCCAAGGTAATAAGACGTCTCTGGTATCACCGGCTGGCCTTGTTCTGCATATTACAGGCTGCGCTCTTATAGAAACGTCGCCAGTAATAGCGACAGAAATGACAGATTTCTCAAGGCGTGCAATCTGAAGGTAATATTAGGAAATTGCTGGATATCAGAGGAAAACGTCTTCATGCCGTCTGCCGCAAACACTTGATAGTGACGCCGGGCTTAACCATTTGCAGACTGCCCTACAGCAGCATTACTGCTACAATGGCGGCCGTGCTGTGCAGGATCATATATATACAGTAATACCTTGGATTACGAGCATAATTTGTTCCAGAAGAGTGCTTGTAATCCAAAGCACTCGTATATCAAAGCGAGTTTCCCCATAAGAAATAATAGAAACTCAGATGATTCGTTCCACAACCACTGCTGGTGTATGCAGTACTGTATGTGGCAAGAGGTGCGGGGGCGCTGGTGTATGCAGTACTGTATGTGGCCAGAGGTGCGGGGGCACTGGTGTATGCGGTACTGTATGTTGCCTGAGGTGCGGGTGTGCTGGGGTATGCAGTACTGTATGTGGCCAGAGGTGTGGGGGCGCTGGTGTATGCAGTACTGTATGTGGCCAGAGGTGCGGGGGCGCTGGTGTATGCAGTACTGTATGTTGCCAGAGGTGCGGGTGTGCTGGGGTATGCAGTACTGTATGTGGCCAGAGGTGCGGGGGCGCTGGTGTATGCAGTACTGTATGTGGCCAAAGGTGCGGGGGCGCAGGTGTATGCAGTACTGTATGTGACCAGAGGTGCGGGGGCACTGGTGTATGCAGTACTATATGTGGCCAGAGGTGTGGGGGGTGCTGGTGTATGCAGTACTGTATGTGGCCAGAGGTGCGGGGGCGCTGGTGTATGCAGTACTGTATGTGGCCAGAGGTGCGGGGGTTCTGGTGTATGCAGTGCTGTATGTGGCCAGAGGTGCGGGGGCGCTGGTGTATGCGGTACTGTATGTTGCCTGAGGTGCGGGTGTGCTGGGGTATGCAGTACTGTATGTGGCAAGAGGTGCGGGGGCGCTGGTGTATGCAGTACTGTATGTGGCCAGAGGTGCGGGGGCACTGGTGTATGCGGTACTGTATGTTGCCTGAGGTGCGGGTGTGCTGGGGTATGCAGTACTGTATGTGGCCAGAGGTGCGGGGGCGCTGGTGTATGCAGTACTGTATGTGGCCAGAGGTGCGGGGGCGCTGGTGTATGCGGTACTGTATGTTGCCAGAGGTGCGGGTGTGCTGGGGTATGCAGTACTGTATGTGGCCAGAGGTGCGGGGGCGCTGGTGTATGCAGTACTGTATGTGGCCAAAGGTGCGGGGGCGCAGGTGTATGCAGTACTGTATGTGACCAGAGGTGCGGGGGCACTGGTGTATGCAGTACTATATGTGGCCAGAGGTGTGGGGGTGCTGGTGTATGCAGTACTGTATGTGGCCAGAGGTGCGGGGGCGCTGGTGTATGCAGTACTGTATGTGGCCAGAGGTGCGGGGTTCTGGTGTATGCAGTGCTGTATGTGGCCAGAGGTGCGGGGGCGCTGGTGTATGCGGTACTGTATGTTGCCTGAGGTGCGGGTGTGCTGGGGTATGCAGTACTGTATGTGGCCAGAGGTGCGGGGGCGCTGGTGTATGCAGTACTGTATGTGGCCAGAGGTGCGGGGGCGCTGGTGTATGCGGTACTGTATGTTGCCAGAGGTGCGGGTGTGCTGGGGTATGCAGTACTGTATGTGGCCAGAGGTGCGGGGGCACTGGTGTATGCAGTACTGTATGTGGCCAAAGGTGCGGGGGCGCAGGTGTATGCAGTACTGTATGTGACCAGAGGTGCGGGGGCACTGGTGTATGCAGTACTATATGTGGCCAGAGGTGTGGGGGTGCTGGTGTATGCAGTACTGTATGTGGCCAGAGGTGCAGGGGCGCTGGTGTATGCAGTACTGTATGTGACCAGAGGTGTGGGGGCGCTGGTGTATGCAGTACTGTATGTGGCCAGAGGTGCAGGGGCGCTGGTGTATGCAGTACTGTATGTGACCAGAGGTGTGGGGGCGCTGGTGTATGCAGTACTGTATGTGACCAGAGGTGCAGGGGCACAGGTGTATGCAGTATTGTATGTGGCCAGAGGTTTGGAGGCGTTGTTGTATGCAGTACTGTATGTGGCCAGAGGTGCATGGGGCGCTGGTGTATTCAGTACTGTATGTGGCCAGAGGTGCGGGGGCGCTGGTGTATGCAGTACTGTATGTGGCCAGAGGTGCGGGGGCGCTGGTGTATGCAGTACTGTATGTGGCCAGAGGTGCGGGGGCGCTGGTGTATGCAGTACTGTATGTGGCCAGAGGTGCGGGGTGCTGGTGTATGCAGTGCTGTATGTGACCAGAGGTGCGGGGGCGCTGGTGTATGCAGTACTGTATGTGACCAGAGGTGCAGAGCCACAGGTGTATGCAGTACTGTATGTGGCCAGAGGTGCAGGGGCGCTGGTGTATGCAGTACTGTATGTGACCAGAGGTGCAGAGCCACAGGTGTATGCAGTACTGTATGTGGCCAGAGGTGCGGGGGCACTGGTGTATGCAGTACTGTATGTGGCCAGAGGTGCGGGGGCACTGGTGTATGCAGTACAGGTGCAATTATCACATCTGTACAAAAGGATTGTACAACCGTTTTGCCGACCCGCCGCAGTACATATAACGTGGACGGGTGGCTCGCACAGGCACCGTATACATACCTGAGCGTTGCGGCTGGCTCCCGGGTTCTGGGTGCTGTGATTGAACACAGCAGGACTTAGTCAGCAGGTACCAGCCCTTGATTCATGACCTGGAACCTGCTGATCGGCTGCGTCCAACCACAGCCCAGAGCCCTGTGTTGACAAATCATGCATCATAGAATCATGTAACCAGGGACCACAGTCCCACAAAATAGATCATCCATCTGGGTCATATAAAATAGGAAGGTTCAGACTTAAGCATAGCGGCAGCACTGTCTGGATTGAATTATCTGTACAGGGTACAATATGACCGGTCGCTCGCGGTATAACGTTCAATGAAGACTATAAGCCCCCCCCCCCTTCAGTTTTATAGTAATCACCCTTCAGGCAGTCCATTAATTTCTTTGTCTCTTGCCTTCGGCTAATAAAGAAGGACCTGGAAGACAAATTAATGCGACTCGCCGGGAGTTCGACTTATCTACAGCGGCTAGAAATCTGGATGGATATGCGGTAAAGCACTCCACTCCCAGCTGGGACGAGAAGCATCCAGTGTCTCCGATAATGAATCAGTGGAGCATTTTACAGCGCAAAGCGTTTCCACCGGATAAATATCTCCCAGTAATTGCTAAAGTGGCTCATTTAGCTGCGTGCACGGGGCTCAGATTAAGCCTCTGGTGCTGCTGTTTAGTTACCGCTGATGAAAAGTACATTAACATTGTTAGGAGTGAAACTCCAGTTTTGTTACCAAAAAAAACCCAATCCCAAGGCAAGATAAATATACACTATATTACCAAAAGTATTGGGACACCTGCCTTTACACGCACATGAACTTTATTGGCAACCCAGTCTTAACCGGTTCCCAACCGGCGCACGACGATATACGTCGGCAGAATGGCACGTACAGGCAGGAGGGCTTATATATAAGTCCCTCCTTAATGCCTGCCGTGCCATCGGGAGCGGCACGCTCCCGCGCCGGTCGGGACCCCCGTGAGGCCGGTCTCGGGTCCCGCGGACTCGATCGCCGCGGGGACACCCGCGATCGTCTTACGGGAAGGCTGAACAGAGAGATGCGGAAGTACACAGCATCTCCCAGTTCTGCATAGCAACTAGTGACGCCGATCTCTGCTCCCTGTGATTGGAGCAGAGATCAGCATTCACATTCATGACAGCCACGCCCCCCCCACAGTAAGAAGCACACCCCTAGGCATACTTAACCCCTACACTGCCCCCTTGTGGTTAACCCCTTCACTGCCAGTGTCATTTATACAGGAATCAGTGCATTTAAATAGCATTGATTGCTGTATAAATGACAATGGTCCCAAAAATGTGTCAAAAATGTCCAATGTGTCCGCCATAATGTCGCAGTCACAATAAAAATCGCTGATCGCCGCCATTACTAATAAAAAAAAAAAATTATTAATAAAAATGCTATAAAACTATCCCCTATCTTGTAAACGCTATAACTTCTGCGCAAACCAATCAATAATCGCTTATTGCGATTTTTTTTACTAAAAATATGTAGAAGAATACTTATCGGCCTAAACTGAGGAAAAAAATTTTTTTTTATATATTTTTGGGGGATATTTATTATAGCAAAAAATAAAAAAATAATGTGTTCAGGGGCGATCAAATACCACCAAAAGAAAGCTCTATTTGTGGGAAAAAAAGGACGTCAATTTTGTTTGGGAGCCACGTCGCACGACCGCGCAATTGTCAGTTAAAGCGATGCAGTGCTGAATCGCAAAAAGGGGCCTGGTCCTTTGGCTGCAAATTGGTCCGGGGCTGAAAGTGGTTAAGCCCCGTACACACGATCGGATTTTTGGCCAACAAAGCGCCAGACTTTTGTCCAAAGGGCGTGTGCCAAGATCTTGTCTTGTATATAAACAGTATACAATTGTCAACCAACAAACGTAGTGACATACTATGAGGAATTTCAGCTCTTCAGCGCCACCCTTTGGGCACCTTCTGCTAATGTAGTGTTTGGTGAGCATTGATTCCGAGCATGCGTGTTTGTACTTTCAACTTTTGTGTGAATGACTTGTGTACCGACGATAGGAAAATCTGACAACAGATGAAAATTTACTAGCCTGCCGTCCAACATTTGTTGGCGGAAAGTTGGACAACAATTGTCTGATGGAGTGTACTAACGGTCAGATTTTAGGCCAACAGTCTGTCCTCACACAATTCCCTGCCGAAAATCCAATCGTGTGTATGAGGCTTTGGTCCATAGTGTTCAAAGTTGGCCCACCCTTTGTAGCTATAACAGCTTCAACTCTTCTGGGAAGGCCGTCCACAAGGTTTAGGAGTGTGTCTATGGGGATGTTTGGCCATTCTTCCAGAAGGGCATATGTGAGGTCAGACACTGAATGTGGATGAGAAGGCCTGGCTCGCAGTCTCCATTCTAATTCATCCCAAAGGTGTTCTATTGGGTTGAGGTCAGGACTCTGTGTAGGCCAGTCAAGTTCCTCCACCCCAAACTCACTCATCCATGTCTTTATGGACCTTGTTTTGTGCACTGGTGATCAGTCATGTTGGAACAGGAAGGGGCCGTCCACAAACTGTCCTCACAAAGTTGGAAGGGTGAAATTGTCCAAAAAGTCTTGGTATGCTGATGCCTTAAGAGTTCCCTTCACTGGAACTAAGGGGCCAAGCCCAACCCCTGAAAAAACAACCCCACACCATAATCCCCCCTCCACCAAATGATTTGGACCAGTGCACAAAACAAGGTCCATAAAGACATGGATGAGCGAGTTTGGGGTGGAAGAACTTGACTGGCCGACACAGAGTCCCCCCCAGTCTCAACCCTATAGAACACCTTTGGGATGAATTAGAGTGGAGCCATGCCTTCTGTCCAACATCAGTGCCTGATCTCAAATGCGCTTCTGGAAGAATAGTCAAACATTCCCATAGACACACTCCTAAACCTTGTGGACAGCCTTCCCAGATAAGTTGAAGCTGTTATAGCTGCAAAGGTGGGGCCAGCTCAATATGGAACCCTACGGACTAAGACTGGGATGCCATTAAAGTTCATGTGCATGTAAAGGCAGGTGTCCCAATACTTTTGGTAATATAGTGTATATCTGCTTCTGTCCGGGAAATATGGAGACCGACACTTTTTTTTATTAAGCTGAAAGTCGAGGTGGTCTACCATCATTATCTCCACCTGATTAGTCTATTTTTATGTGCAAATCCGGGAGGAAAGTTGGGTGAATCTTGGGTGAAAACATTTATAACTAGACCCATGGCCGGGACAAAGGGTGGGCAGGAGGGGTGGCTGCCCTGGGCACTGTGGTATCATGTGAGGTTAGGGGGTAAGAATTGTTCTAGGAGAGGAAATTTTGGGAGGTGTCCCAGGAGTGGTGATTTGGGGGGGGGGATTTGTGTTGGGAGGGGGAAGAGGATTTGTGCTAGATGAGGTGATTTGGGGGGTTTGTGCTAGAAAAGGTAATATGGAAGGGGGGGGGGGATTTGTGCTAGGAGGGGAAATTTGGGAGAGGGGAGAATTGGTCTAGGTTGAGGGATTGGAGGAGGGGAGGGACTTTTAAAGAACGCTACTAATGGACAGCCACCACTAAGCCACTACTGCTGCAATTATTAGCTACATAGGGTGGAAGGTAATGTTGTTGGGGTGGGGTCAAGTGGACAGCTTTATAAGACCAACTCCAGGTTGGGGTGCCCACCCCCCCACAATGCTTCTTCTCACCTCATTCTTCTCCTTGCACCCTGCAGGGTCTATAACAGCCTGGACTCACAAGTATATGGTTGATGCTTGTAGACCAGGGATAGGCAACCTCGGCCCTCCAGCTGTGGTGAAACTACAAGTCCCATGAGACGTTGCAAGACCCTGACCATCAGAGGCATGGCTCTTATGCCGCGTACACACGACCGGACTTTCCGGCAGACTAGGTCCGATGGACATTCTGATCGTGTGTGGGATAATCCGATCGTTTTTCTTTATAAGAATTCCGACAGACCTAGAAATAGAACATGTTTCAAATCTGTCTGACGGACTCAATTTCTATCGGGAATACCGTTCGTCTGTATGCTGGTCCGACGGACCAAAGACGACGCAAGGGAAGCTATTGGCTACTGGCTATTGAACTTCCTTTTCTAGTCCCGTCTTACGTCAACACATTAAAAATGAACGGAACTTTCAAACGGATTTAGTGCGTTCGTGTGTGTGGGCAAGTCCAATTGTTCGGAAGTCCGTCGAAAGTCCGTCGGGAAGACCGTCGGACCTTTTCTGCCGGAAAGTCCGGTCGTGTGTACGCGGCATTAGAGGCATGATGGAATTTGTAGTTTCACCACAGCTGGAGGGCCGAGGTTGCCTACCCCTGTTGTAGACAATCCTCACCCCCAAGCAAATGCACTTTTTTCTAGTTGTCTTCTGGCCAGTCATATTATGTCCCAAGACCCAGCAGTGGTAAACGCTTCAGAGAATAGCGCATTGTCACCATTGGAGCGAGGTACTATGAGTCCAGGACGACATGATGACGCGCCTACAATGGAGGGTGGAGGAGGTAAGTGAAATTTCCTGTTGAGAAACGGTTACTTTGCCCAACGTTAAGGCTGAGGACTTCTGGCTAAAATCAGGGTGATGCTCGTGATTTCACTTCAAACTCTATGAAGTCTCCAGTTACATTTTAGGCACCGCCTCCAACAGGAATTTCAGTTTTGGTGAGATCCTCCCCAAGGGTTAAAGGCTTCTTATGCCGCGTACACACGAGCGGAATTTCCATCAAAAAATCTTGGATGGTTTTTACGATGGAATTCCGCTCAAGCTTGGCTTGCATACACACGGTCACACAAAAGTTTGCTGAACTTTCGACCGTCAAGAACGCGGTGACGTACAACACTACGATTATGTTCAATGCTTCCGAGCATGCGTCAAATTGTTTCCGAGCATGCGTAGGAATTTTGCATGTCGGAATTTGTACAGACGATCGGAATTTCCAATCAGAACTTTTTCCGACCGAAAAATTGAGAACATGCTCTCAATCTTTTGCTGGCTTGAATACCGCCAGCAAAAGTCCGATGGAGCATACACACGGTCGCATTTTGGGACCAAAAGCTCTCATCTGACTTTTGCTGGCCGAATTTCTGCTTGTGTGTACGGGGCATAAGTCTGCGTTCACCTGAATGGGCCTATCTGCGTGACGAATGCATTGAACTAGCTCATGTACCTTTCTTGGCACTGAGCCAAGCGCGTTTTGCGTTGCACCTTTTGCCGTAAAATGTGGGACTTCTACCCGCCATTTGGGGTGCCGTTGAGAAATATAGCAACCCAATTGCGATGCACGTTTTGCCACATGTTTCTACCTGCGTTCCCTGGGAACGCTTAGGTATGAATGCAGCCTAAAGGGATGCAGACACTGAGGCTTTTCTCATTCGAAACACTGAGAGTGCACCAAGTGATTATAATGAACCACATCCTCCCATTCAGAATCAACCTGCAATGGACATGATGGAACAAACAGCTGTTTCTTCAGGGCTACAAAAGGTAGGAATCTGCTACAAAGTTTGTTAAAATCCCTGCAATGTACACAGATCACCCAGAGAGATTTTATTTATTTTTTCCCAACAAAAGTGGTGTAAAGCCTTGTACACACGATCGGATTTTCCGCAGACAAAACCTCAGACTTTTGTCCGAAGGCGCGTGCCTGGATTTTGTCTCGCATACAAACTGCAAGGAATTGTCGGCCAACAAACACGAACGTAGTGACGTATTATGTGGTTCTTCAGCTCTTTAGTGCCACCTTTTGGGCTCCGTCTGCTAATTTCATGTTAGTAGAAGGTTGGTGAGGGTTGATTCGCGCTTTTCAGTTTGCGCTTTTCATTTCATGCTTTTCAGTTCCTTTCTGAACGGCCGTTCGTCAACCAAACATGTTGCGGGATCGGAGGAGATAACGTGTTATTTATTATTGGCCTTGGAGTTATTGCTTTGACCCAAGTCCAATCCAGGAACAGGAGGAGGAGGAGTTCTTGGACCAAAAATTTAGTTGCTTTATTAATCGTGACCAATTATGTCATATGCCTTTGCTGCGGGAGCTCCAGGAGAATAATCCTGAATTTTTTTCAGAATTATCTCCGGATGACGGACTCCTGCTTTCACCAAATCTTGGCATTGTTGACCCCCTATATTAAGAAGCAGGACACATGCATGAGGCTTTTATTTTATTTTTTGGTTGAATAATGATTTGATTTGGTATATTTTCTATTTTTTTGGATGCATAGAATGCACGTTTTGGTTAAGTTATTAGCAGATAACATGTCTAATTTTATTTGTTTTCTTTTTTTAATGCACATTAAAAAAGCTGTGTAGAATAATACTTGGCTATGTGTTTTAGTTCAAATGACAGTTTGGGAGTCGGCAGTTACATTTAAAAAAATACAATGTAAAATTAACAAGGGACACCAACATAGTTGTATCTTTGATCTTAAAAACTACGGGATAATGGTGTTTTGGTAACTTGCCCGAAAAAAAAAAAAAAAGCATAATAATATTATTCTTGATATCACTAGAAAAAAAAGCCTTTGAAATTAGTTTTGCAATAACTCCATCAGTATCACCAGCAAAGCAGCTTCATTATTATCCCATTAAAGAAGAAGAGAATTGTGCGCTGCATTTCGAGATTTCATAATTTGCCGCGTCACCAATGTTAATTCTCCATTACAAACGCTAGTTTACAAGACCGACCGCTTCCGGCTCGTCCTTGCCTCCGAGCATGCGTGTTAGTACTTTGGACTTTTGTCAGACGGACTTGTGTACACACGCTCGGAAAATCCGACAACGGACATTTGTCCAAGGAAAAATTTTAAAGCCTGCCATCCAACATTTGTCCGCGGAAAATCCAACAGCCTGTCATCACACATTTCCCGTCGGAAAATCCGATCGTGTGTACGCGGCTTTACACTGTAAGTGTTTCTGCTGACTGCTAGAGAAGCTTGGCGCTGTTTGTGTGTCATGTTTATAATAATATTTAAAAGCCGAAAACCCCCGACGTCGTGAAAGGTGGAAGTATCCTTTTATTAAAATCCTTATTATACCTTACTTTGTAATGACGGGAGGGAACAATTACTCGTTAGCGGGGAACGATCTCATTATTAGGTTGTTGCCTGGTTACAGTCACAATGGTGCATGTTCTGCCATGGAACAACCTATAATTCATAGTAACAAAGAGACTTTTACATCATCCTTAAAGGGTCATACCGAGAGAAATGCAAACACTGAGACATGTGTACCCAGACACCCCGCGAGGGCGACGCGCATGCTCACGCAATACTGAAAACTCAGCCTTGGGCACAGATTACCAGCCAAGGGATTCCATATCATCCAACCCACTGCTTACGGCAATGCAACAGGTTCCCTTTAAACCTCAACCCTTTGTCTACCAGGGGGAATTGTTAATTTTTCATACACATGGTAAAAATCTGCATTTTTTTTTTTTTGCTTAATATTACTTTTAACCCCCCCCCACAAATGTATATGTAGCGGCCATAACCCTCGATGGGGCGGCCTTGAATTTTGGGCTTACCGGTTACCTCCGCTTGGCTTGTTCCTCCAGGTCTAGGGGTTCCCAGGGTTGGTACCCAACGACTTTGGACGCTGACACCATAAAAGTCCTTTAGAAAGGTTTTTATTTGCAGGGGTAACATCCAACAAACACAGTCTCGTATGGGAACAGAGGGTAAGGGTGAAGAAACTCGGGCACCTCGAACTGCTAATTATTAGGAAGTCTCTAATGCAAACCCAGAGAGTAGCCACTCGCAGCTGGGCACCTCAAAACTGAACAAATCTCTAGCCAGAGATTATGGCAGTCAGCACTTTAATCCGGAACTTGCAAAGTCTCTGACCTTGAAGAAAGTTGCAATCAAAAGTGAACAGGAACCTTTCCTCAGTACCTGGAACGTTCTCTGTCTTCTTGACAGTAGTGGGAAAGCTTTAGTGTCCTTAACAACTCAGCAACCAGGCACTTCTTGGGATGCCAGCTTGTTGGCCCACCTCTGAAGAGTCAACCCCGGTCGCTTACATGAGCTGCGGTGCCCCTTCAAGTTAAGAGCGCACCCGGACGCCTTGAATCCTCCCTCAGTTACTGCGCCTCGGACCATCAGGAACAGACGGATCCTTGCCCCAGACCAAGCGGGTCTATGGGGTTAGTCAAATGGACCATGTTGCGAGGCGGCACACGCTCCCGTGACCGGGACCCTTCGTGGGGCTACCCCGGTCCAGATTCAGGAACAGGCAGCTCTGGCCTAACGAACCCCGAACACGTGACTCCAGCATCTTAAGTACCCTCCCCAGACTCCTCAGCGGGGCCAGACGCACCCACTGATTGGCTCCGGGGAATGCCGATACTCAAAACGTCCAACCAGGCCTGGTTCTGGGCCTGTCATGGGAACTTAACTGTACCCATGACCAGGCAGAACCCCAACACAGCCCAGCCAAACTGATGCCAAAGTTAAACCTTCACAATTAACCCTCAGAACCCCTTTACTGTTCTGAGAAAAAAACTAAATTTGTACATAGCGGACACCTTGCAAAAGTGTCGCCGCTACACATATATTTTCTCAAAGCAGAGATCCTGCAGGATGAGATGGTGGCCATTGCAATACCGACCAGCCGTCATCTTTATATGCAAATAAATAAACCGCGCTTGGAATATAGGCCAATCTATAAAAGGCAGCTGCTAAAAGTAGGATACACACACATAGACAGATAAAAGATTATATAAAGCAGCGCCAATAAATTAAAACTAAAACAATAAAAAATATAAAATATATAAGAATATTGTACACCACAAAAATTTAATTAATTAATAATTAATAATAATTTATTAATAAAATAAATTAAAGTATAATCATAAAAGTAAAAAGTATAATAAAAATAAAAAACTTTTATTATATGTGCAATAAAAAAATAAATGTGCAATAAAATTACTGTTTTGCTGTGCGTTACTGCAATGCACCACGTTTACCCCAGTGTACTACTGCAGCAAGGGACAACACCCCAAAACTGCGGCCGTGCAATGTGGTACTCTGCCTTAAAAAAAAAAAAAAGTTCATATTTGTTTCTTTCTGCGCTAAGATGCACCGCCAGTTTTTGTAAAATAAATGGGACGTCATAATGCACGATGATGTGTTTTTTTGGAAAAATGAGAAAGCACAGAATTAGCACAGAATTAGAATGACTCCATAGCTGTACAGATTCCCTGCATGGCCTCGTTGTTGCGCACAGACCAGACCGGCGCTGTCATGTGACGCTTCTAATCAAAAGAATGTGTCTTGTGGAGCAATGCTTTCATCCGGCCAGGGGAAAAAAAGTCAGACCTGTGACACCCGCCAGCCTCTCTGTACAATCCACCCAACACACAGACCTAAAGACGTGACTGCGAATTTCAGATTTGTGCCAGGAGACGCCGGGATCGGAGAGCGACGCCAAATTCATCTCATAAATAAGAAACGCTCTCTTCTGATCTTTGATACTTACTGTATATCAACACATTGCCATACTGAGCACTGAGCCCCGCTCATTCTAAACTGCTTGTGAATGCAAAACCTGCTAAAGATCTCAAAACTTTGATGTGATGTAAAAGCAAAGTAAAATCTTTTTTACAGGTTCTTTTACTGTTACCGATACAAGCGAACACGTTCGGCTTCAAGTAGATGGAAACCCCAAATAGATGACATGTATGTAGGGCTGAAACAACTAATCGATTAATCAACAACTAATCGATTATGAAATTAATTGATTACTATTTTCATAATTGATTCATCGGCCGGCAGTGGTGTCGCTAGGGGGTGGCTTTTGGGGCTATAGCCCCGAATCTGGGGCCCATAGCCTTGAGTCTCTGCAGGGGAGGGGAGGCTCTCTAGGGACCCGGATGTAAGTGGGGGGCTCTCTGGGGACCCTGATGTAAGTGGGGGGGGCTCTCTGGGGACCCTGATGTAAGTGGGAGCTCTCTGGGGACCCTGATGTAAGTGGGGGGGGGGCTCTCTGGGGACCCTGATGCAAGGGGGAGGCTCTCTGGGGACCCTGATGTAAGTGGGAGCTCTCTGGGGACCCTAATGCAAGGGGGAGGCTCTCTGGGGACTCTGTAGTGGGGGGGCTCTCTGGGGACCCTGATGTAAGGGGGGGGCTCTCTGGGGACCGTGATGTAAGGGGGGGCTCTCTGGGGACCCTGATGTAAGGGGAGGCTCTCTGGGGACCCTGATGTAAGGGGAGGCACTCTGGGGACCCTGATGTAAGTGGGGGGCTCTCTGGGGATATACACATACACACACACATATATATGACTGTATATACATGTGTATGCCCGCCAGGGGCGGACTGACAACTCATGGGGCCCCGGGCAATAGGAGATTATGGGGCCCCCAGGCAATCAGAGATTATGGGGCCACACAGTATAAACACACACAGTATACAATCACACAGTATACACAGACATGTTTCTATTGGCTGAGAAGGTACTGGAGAGGTGGGGCAGCTATAATCTCTGGATTTTTAGACCAAAAGGATGTCGGTAAGGGACATTTCAGAGACAGATGTAAAAAAAAAAAAAACAGATTTTTACATACTGTCCCTGGTTTTACTGAGGCTGGCAACCCTGATGGGGCCCCCTAGTGGCCCAGGGCCCTCGGGCAGTGCCCGAGTGGCCGAATGGTCAGTCCAACCCTGATGCCCGCCCAAGCATATGACTTTCTTTACTACGCTGCTATGGGCTCTAGCCCCAGATCTTTTGTAGACCTAACAACGCCCCTGTCGGCCAGTAACATAATGGGGTTAAAAAAAAAAAATAGCCCTTTATAGTACAAAAAGAGCAAATAATCACTACTGTAAGTATTACTTTCACAGTTCTACAGTAAAAAAAATTAACCCCTTACAGTAGTGATTATCTGCTTTTTTTGTACTATAAAGGGTTACTTTTAGTTTTTTTAACCTCATTATGTTACTAAGCGTCTTAGACCTGGTTCACATCTATGTGTTTTATTGGTGCTTTTTGCAGAAAGGCACTACAGTTCATTTAACATGGTTTCCTACGGGACACGTTCACATCTATGCTTTTTTCAGCCGCTACGTATTTGGGAAGGGTCAGGGGCTTTTTTTTTAACGCAAATAGGTGCTTTTTTTTTTGTTCAATATACTTCAATGGAGAAGCTGCAGAAAAGCATGTAATGCGTTTTTGCAGCAATTTGTGTTTTTCTTAATCTGCCCAACAACAAATTGGGCAAAAATAAAAATGCAAAAACGAAAATCGCCGCAAAATCACGAGCGCAAAATTTAAAACGCACTGCAGAAACAAAAGCAAACTGCATAGGTGTGTACCGAGCCTTATGCTGGCCACATGGATCAATTTTCAGACGAGAATATTCAGACAAATGAATGAAAGAATGTTTGACATTTTCACTTGTTTTTAACATAAAATGAATGTAATTTCTGAACGAAAACCAAATACACTGTCTGAAAATTCTTTTGACCGAGATGTTTTCTATTATTCCCAAGTTTTACCGTCACTGTGGTTGAAAATGAATGTCGATTTGACCCCACTAACTATTAGAAAATCGAACAAACGTTCTTAAAATGAAACGGTGCTCCCCCGCGATCCTGTGGTGGACTGTTCCTGACGTCCTCACGTCATGTTTGTTTTTCCCCATGTAGTGGGGCTGTGCCCTCATTGCATTGATCAACACCTTGGTTTGTTTAGGGGTGAGCAGAAAGCATATACTCTCCTGATCCTTCGATCCTCTGGAAAAAAAGGTGCTCCCCCATGGTCCAGCGGTGGACTGTTCGTGGTCTATGGAGCCTGCTCTGAGCGTGATGACGTCAGGAAAAGACCACTTTTCGCCACACTTGAAGCATGGGGGGTGCTGGGCCGGTCTTGTCCTGGGAGAATCGGAGGATTAGGTAAGTGTATCTCCTTTCTCCAATCTCCAATCCAAACGAGTCGTCAACCCTTGAACAGCCCCACTGCAAGGGAAAACTTTTTTTTACCTGGAGTTGGGCTTTAACTAAACTTTATTTGTCATCACATAGGGGACAAGGAATCCCTCTTCAATTTGTATCTTTTATACCTGCCTTGAGTTCAGTTCTCTTGTACAGTGTACAGAAGTCCCCTATAAAGGGACATCAATGTGGACTGGTGACTTGGATTCCTGATAGATGGTTTCGTTCTTTGCAGAATTACAACATTTCCCATGACGGTGGGTGCGGAGAATGAGATTCTTACAGCATGACAAAACCTTGTACACAATAAACTGTCAGCTGGCAGAAGAGCTGTAAATCTAACCATCATTCATGATGACTGTGAAATATTTTCACTGATGGTCAAATAAATCTGATATTTCCAATAAAGCTTCTTTCTGCATTATTCTACTGATCAGGGACCTTCTCTGTACACGTACAGAGACCTTTATTGCCAGGCTGAGATAGAAATACGCACTATACATTGCTCTGCAGATTGTTTCCGTACTCTACACTCTGTGGATGCTTTATGATTTACATCTGCTTGTTAAAGTGTGTGTAAAGCCATATTTTTTGAAGTGCTGAGCACAGTAGGGAAGGAAAAGAAACCTACAACTGTATTGCGGTCTATGACCCATCTGATGAGATTCTCCGTATTAGTCCTGGTGATCAATGTCATTGGGACTGGAAATGAGGGAAAATGCAATCATTTGAGGCGAATCAGTGCGCATTGCAGCGCTATACAAATTATTCATTCATTCATTCATTTGAGTTGTCACCCAAACAGAAATGTTAGATTCGGAAACTTGTTCAGGTGAAAATTACCATAAGTTATCTCACTTTGGGGAAGCCATTCTCAACCAGGGTGAACCTTCTGAGGTTGTTAGGTGTTTCTTAGGCCGTGGCTGATTGACCTTTCATCTGATGGTGCCTTGAGAGTTTTCTGGGGCTATTGTCACTTGGAGAGCCAGTGGTAGGACACCAATGACCTCTCTTTAGCTATTTGTAAGGATGGCATTCTGACCACCACTCTAAGGGAGGCATTCTTCCTACTGATCACCAATGTAAGGAACATTGTACCCAATGACCACCAACCTAAGGAGCATTCTTCCCACTGATCACCAATGTAAGGGACATTCTACCCTCTGAACACCAATGTAAGGAGCATTCTTTCCACTGATCACCAATGTAAGGAACATTCTTCCCACTGATCACCAATGTAAGGAGCATTCTTCTCACTGATCACCAATGTAAGGGACATTCTTACCACTGATCACCAATGTAAGGAACATTCTTCCCACTGATCACCAATGTAAGGGACATTCTTCCCACTGATCACCAATGTAAGGGACATTCTTCCCACTGATCACCAATGTAAGGAGCATTCTTCCCACTGATCAACAATGTAAAGGACATTCTTCCCACTGATCACCAATGTAAGGAGCATTCTTCTCACTGACCACCAATGTAAGGAACATTCTTCCCACTGATCACCAATGTAAGGAGCATTCTTCTCACTGATCACCAATGTAAGGAACATTCTTCCTACTGATCCCCAATGTAAGAGGCATTCTTCTCAATGGTCACCAATGTAAGGGACATTCTTCCCACTGATCACCAATGTAAGGGACATTCTTCCCACTGATCACCAATGCAATGGACATTCTTTCCACTGATCACCAATGTAAGGAACATTCTTCTCACTGATCACCAATGTAAGGGACATTCTTCCCATGGATCACCAATGTAAGGGACATTCTTCCCACTGACCACCAATGTAAGGGACATTCTTTCCACTGATCACCAATGTAAGGAACATTCTTCTCACTGATCACCAATGTAAGGGACATTCTTCCCACGGATCACCAATGTAAGGAACATTCTTCCCACTGATCACCAATGTAAGGAGCATTCTTCCCACTGATCACCAATGTAAGGGACATTCTTCCCACTGATCACCAATGTAAGGGACATTCTTCCCACGGATCACCAATGTAAGGGACATTCTTCCCACTGATCACCAATGTAAGGGGCATTCTTCCCACTGATCACCAATGTAAGGGACATTCTTCCCACTGATCACCAATGCAATGGACATTCTTTCCACTGATCATCAATGTAAGGGACATTCTTCTCACTGATCACCAATGTAAGGAGCATTCTTCTCACTGATCACCAATGTAAGAGACATTCTTCCCACTGATCACCAATGTAAGGGGCATTCTTCTCACTGATCACCAATGTAAGGAGCATTCTTCTCACTGATCACCAATGTAAGGGTCATTCTTTATAATGATCACCAATGTAAGGATCATTCTTTCCACTGATCACCAATGTAAGGGACATTCTTCCCACTGATCACCAATGTAAGGGACATTTTTCCCACTGATCACCAATGTAAGGAGCATTCTTCCCACTGATCAACAATGTAAAGGACATTCTTCCCACTGATCACCAATGTAAGGAGCATTCTTCTCACTGACCACCAATGTAAGGAACATTCTTCCCACTGATCACCAATGTAAGGAGCATTCTTCTCACTGATCACCAATGTAAGGAACATTCTTCCTACTGATCCCCAATGTAAGAGGCATTCTTCTCAATGGTCACCAATGTAAGGGACATTCTTCCCACTGATCACCAATGTAAGGGACATTCTTCCCACTGATCACCAATGCAATGGACATTCTTTCCACTGATCACCAATGTAAGGAACATTCTTCTCACTGATCACCAATGTAAGGGACATTCTTCCCATGGATCACCAATGTAAGGGACATTCTTCCCACTGACCACCAATGTAAGGGACATTCTTTCCACTGATCACCAATGTAAGGAACATTCTTCTCACTGATCACCAATGTAAGGGACATTCTTCCCACGGATCACCAATGTAAGGAACATTCTTCCCACTGATCACCAATGTAAGGAGCATTCTTCCCACTGATCACCAATGTAAGGGACATTCTTCCCACTGATCACCAATGTAAGGGACATTCTTCCCACGGATCACCAATGTAAGGGACATTCTTCCCACTGATCACCAATGTAAGGGGCATTCTTCCCACTGATCACCAATGTAAGGGACATTCTTCCCACTGATCACCAATGCAATGGACATTCTTTCCACTGATCATCAATGTAAGGGACATTCTTCTCACTGATCACCAATGTAAGGAGCATTCTTCTCACTGATCACCAATGTAAGAGACATTCTTCCCACTGATCACCAATGTAAGGGGCATTCTTCTCACTGATCACCAATGTAAGGGACATTCTTCTCACTGATCACCAATGTAAGGAGCATTCTTCTCACTGATCACCAATGTAAGGGTCATTCTTTATAATGATCACCAATGTAAGGATCATTCTTTCCACTGATCACCAATGTAAGGGACATTCTTCCCACTGATCACCAATGTAAGGGACATTTTTCCCACTGATCACCAATGTAAGGAGCATTCTTCCCACTGATCAACAATGTAAAGGACATTCTTCCCACTGATCACCAATGTAAGGAGCATTCTTCTCACTGACCACCAATGTAAGGAACATTCTTCCCACTGATCACCAATGTAAGGAGCATTCTTCTCACTGATCACCAATGTAAGGAACATTCTTCCTACTGATCCCCAATGTAAGAGGCATTCTTCTCAATGGTCACCAATGTAAGGGACATTCTTCCCACTGATCACCAATGTAAGGGACATTCTTCCCACTGATCACCAATGCAATGGACATTCTTTCCACTGATCACCAATGTAAGGAACATTCTTCTCACTGATCACCAATGTAAGGGACATTCTTCCCATGGATCACCAATGTAAGGGACATTCTTCCCACTGACCACCAATGTAAGGGACATTCTTTCCACTGATCACCAATGTAAGGAACATTCTTCTCACTGATCACCAATGTAAGGGACATTCTTCCCACGGATCACCAATGTAAGGAACATTCTTCCCACTGATCACCAATGTAAGGAGCATTCTTCCCACTGATCACCAATGTAAGGGACATTCTTCCCACTGATCACCAATGTAAGGGACATTCTTCCCACGGATCACCAATGTAAGGGACATTCTTCCCACTGATCACCAATGTAAGGGGCATTCTTCCCACTGATCACCAATGTAAGGGACATTCTTCCCACTGATCACCAATGCAATGGACATTCTTTCCACTGATCATCAATGTAAGGGACATTCTTCTCACTGATCACCAATGTAAGGAGCATTCTTCTCACTGATCACCAATGTAAGAGACATTCTTCCCACTGATCACCAATGTAAGGGGCATTCTTCTCACTGATCACCAATGTAAGGGACATTCTTCTCACTGATCACCAATGTAAGGAGCATTCTTCTCACTGATCACCAATGTAAGGGTCATTCTTTATAATGATCACCAATGTAAGGATCATTCTTTCCACTGATCACCAATGTAAGGGACATTCTTTCCATTGATCACCAATGTAAGGAACATTCTTCCTACTGATCACCAATGTAAGGGACATTCTTCCCACTGATCACCAATGTAAGGAGCATTCTTCTCACTGATCACCAATGTAAGGAACATTCTTCCTACTGATCACCAATGTAAGGAGCATTCTTCTCAGTGATCACCAATGTAAGGAACATTCTTCCCACTGATCACAAATGTAAAGCTGGCCATATATTACTCAGTTTTTTCATTCAGCCAGCTAGCTGAATGAAAAAAAAACTGAGCTGATCACACACGTCCATCCTGCAGGGTTGCAGCTTTCCATAGGTTAATATCCCTGACCTCTATCAATAATGCAGACAGTTCACAGATTAACCGCTCACTTAAGCGCAGAACTGCTATCTTTGTCAGTCGGCCCTTGGAGAAATATCACCATGATATACCTGAAAACAAGCTGTTAATGATGTGAATATTGACTAGAGATTCAGCAGTAGGAGCTGCAGAGAGGAGGTGGTCAGTGCTCCAGGCATAAAGTGAACCTGTCACCATGAAAAAGTAAGTTGGCATTACGATGTTTCAGCAGGCATGTACATACGGGTATATCCCATCTGCTTGATAAAATTTGCCTCCAATGTGCACTGTGAGCCTTCCAGTTGAGGAATTGTGCACTATGCAAACCAATCCTAGATTATGCATGTTGTCATTGAAACAGGTTCACTTTAAAACCAAACCGAAATTTCAGTTTAAATGTTAAATACATCCTAGGAGCATTAAAACAAAATGTGTAAAAAACATACTATTGGTTTAATTTAGAAAGTTGCCACAACCTTCATTGTGCAGCTCCCTCCCCCTAATACTTACCTGATCTTGATCTAGTGATGTGCACGTGAGCAGCTGCTCTCCCGGGTCTCTCCCTCCTCATTGGCTGAAACACAGCAGTGAGAACATTGGCTCCTGCTGCTGTCAATCACAGCCAGTGAGGAGGGAGCCAGGCTCTGTGTGTCCCATAGACACAAAGAGGTGAGCATGCATGAGTACCCCCAGGGCAAGCAGATTGCTATGGGGCACTCAGCAAGTTCCAGGCCAGTCAAGTTCCTCCACCCCAAATTCGCTCATCCATGTCTTTATGGACTTTGCTTTGTGCACTGGTCCAAATCATTTGGTGAAGGGGGGTTATGGTGTGGGGGTTGTTTTTCAGGGGTTGGGCTTTGCCCCTTAGTTCCAGTGAAGGGAACTCTTAAGGCGTCAGCATACCAAGATATTTTGGACAATTTCATGCTCCCAACTTTGTGGGAACAGTTTGGGGACGGCCCCTTCCTGTTCCAACATGACTGTGCACCAGTGCACAAAGCAAGGTCCATAAAGAAATGGATGAGCAAGTTTGGGGTGTAGGAACTTGACTGGCCTGCAAAGAGTCCTGACCTCAAGCCGATAGAACACCTTTGGGATGAATTAGAGCGGAGATTGCGAGCCAGGACATTCCCATAGACACACTCCTAAACCTTGTGGACAGCCTTCCCAGAAGAGTTGAAGCTGTTATAGCTGCAAAGGGTGGGCCAACTCAATATTGAACCCTACGGACTAAGACTGGGATGCCATTAAAGTTCATGTGCGTGTAAAGGCAGGTGTCCCAATACTTTTGACAATATAGTGTATGTGTTGCACGGTTGGGAAGAGGTTAAGGTGAATGAATAGCCAAAACTTATTTTAGTGGGTAGAGTAAGGAAAATTTTAAATCCCATGCTAGGTGATTTTTGTCTACGTTCTATTGGGGAATTTTCCCTCATGGACCGTCTCACAGTTGCCCTGGGCACCTGGAAGGCATTAGAAGCTCTCAGATTTTACTTGCTGCCTGTATCTTTTCATTTTACTTTGCAATTATGGTAGAATGGTGATTATCCCTATCAGATTGGGTTTGCTTACAATCTGCTCACAGAGCCATTTTATCCAGCAACAAAAGGGTTAATTCCCATTGGAACCCCCTATCTATGTAGTTAGCATGCAATGTGCCAGAGGATCAATACACCCGATCGATAGACATCTCTTTGCATTGAAAGGCAAGTCACGGGTGAGGTTGGAAGCTGTAGTGGTCCTGGAATTTTCTAGATGAACGAGTGTTATCTACAGCTTTCCACCGAGACTCCTCTTCTACCTTCATGTTTACAGGATATAAGAGAAAAATTACCCTCTGACCTATAACGAGTGTAGCGATGAGGATTTCTGACTTCCTTTATTTACTGTATGAACTTGTAGTTCTATGAAGACAGGAACAGCCAGGCAATTGGCATGCTCAGTAGACCAGCAATGAGGACCTCCATATTGCTATCATGACAGGTGTACTTTAATGCGAGCCTGGGCTTTGTTTACACATGGAAAAGCAACAGTTTCAAGGTACCTTAGCCCCCCAACGCTGCGAATGCATATCTTAATTTTGCCCCCCTTGTCGCTTTGTTCAGCTGCCAGGAGCAAAGGACAGCCCTCTGTAAGCTAAAAATTGCCAGTCAGAGCTTACACACGGCTATGGACTCACGGTGTGACAGAGCGCATTGGATTAGCACTGGAATCAATCTTAAACTCCTCTGTACCCGAAAGTACCAAGTATGATCTTCATACCCAAATGTACCAGGCATGTTCTCTTTACCTAGAAGTACTAGGCATTTCCTCAGTACCCGGGAGTGCCAGATATGTCCTCTGTACCTAGAAGTATCAGGTATGTCCTCTGTACGTAGAAGTACCAGGTATGTTCTCTCAAGTATCAGGTATGTCCTCTGTACGTAGAAGTACCAGGCATTTCCTCTATTCCTGGAAGTACCAGGAGTGTCCTCTGTATTTAGAAGTACCAGGAGTGTCTCCTGTACCTAGAAGTACCAGGAGTGTCTCCTGTACCTAGAAGTACCAGGTATGTCCTCTGTACCTAGAAGTACCAGGCATGTCCTCTGTTCCTGGAAGTACCAGTTATGCCCACTGTACATAGATGTACCAGGTCTGTCCTCTGTACCTAGAAGTACCAGGTATGTCCTCTGTACCTAAAAGTACCAGGTATGTTGTCTGTACCTAAAAGTACCAGGTTTATCCTCTGTACCTAGAAGTACCAGGTCGGTCCTCTGTAGCTAGAAGTATCAGGTCTGTCCTCTGTACCTAGAAGTACCAGGTCTGTCCTCTGTACCCAGAAGTACCAGGTCGGTCCTCTGTACCTAGAAGTACCAGGTCGGTCCTCTGTACCTAGAAGTATCAGGCCTGTCCTCTGTACCTAGAAGTACCAGGCATATCCTCTGTACCTAGAAGTACCAGGTCGGTCCTCTGTACCTAGAAGTACCAGGTCGGTCCTCTGTACCTAGAAGTATCAGGCCTTTCCTCTGTACCTAGAAGTACCAGGTCGGTCCTCTGTACCTAGAAGTACCAGGTCGGTCCTCTGTACCTAGAAGTACCAGGTCGGTCCTCTGTACCTAGAAGTATCAGGCCTGTCCTCTGTACCTAGAAGTACCAGGCCTGTCCTCTGTACCTAGAAGTACCAGGTCGGTCCTCTGTACCTAGAAGTATCAGGCCTGTCCTCTGTACCTAGAAGTACCAGGTCGGTCCTCTGTACCTAGAAATATCAGGTCTGTCCTCTGTACCTAAAAGTACCAGGTATGTCCTCTGTACCTAAAAGTACCAGGTATGTCCTCTGTACCTAAAAGTACCAGGTATGTCCTCTGTACCTAAAAGTACCAGGTATGTCCTCTGTACCTAAAAGTACCAGGTATGTCCTCTGTACCTAAAAGTACCAGGTATGTCCTCTGTACCTAAAAGTACCAGGTATGTCCTCTGTACCTAAAAGTACCAGGTTTATCCTCTGTACCTAGAAGTACCAGGTCGGTCCTCTGTAGCTAGAAGTATCAGGTCTGTCCTCTGTACCTAGAAGTACCAGGTCTGCCCTCTGTACATAGAAGTACCAGGTCGGTCCTCTGTACCTAGAAGTACCAGGTCGGTCCTCTGTACCTAGAAGTACCAGGTCGGTCCTCTGTACCTAGAAGTACCAGGTCGGTCCTCTGTACCTAGAAGTACCAGGTCGGTCCTCTGTACCTAGAAGTATCAGGCCTGTCCTCTGTACCTAGAAGTACCAGGCATGTCCTCTGTACCTAGAAGTACCAGGTCTGTCCTCTGTACCTAGAAGTACCAGGTCTGTCCTCTGTACCTAGAAGTACCAGGTAGGTCCTCTGTACCTAGAAGTACCAAGTCTGTCCTCTGTACCTAGAAGTATCAGGCATGTCCTCTGTACCTAGAAGTACCATGCATGTCCTCTGTACCTAGAAGTACCAGGTCTGTCCTCTGTACCTAGAAGTACCAGGTATGTCCTCTGTACCCAGAAGTACCAGGCATGTCCTCTGTTCCTAGAAGTATCAGGTATGTCCTCTGAACCTAAAAGTACCACATATGTCTCCTGTACCTGGAAGTACCAGACATGACCTCCATACCAGGTACAGTATGTCCTTTGTACCAGGTGTGTCCTGCACACCAGATGTGCCCTCCATATCCAGAAGTACCAGGTATACCCTCTGCTCCAAACACTGATTGACTTAGCACTAGTAAATCACAAGCTCCTCTGTACCTGGAAGTACCAGTTATTGCCTTCAAACTAGGTATGTCCTTCATTCCAGGTCGGTCCTCCATACCCAGAAGTACCAGGTATGTCTCCATTGCTGAACAAAGTGGAATAGAAGGAAAGGTGAGTAATGCTGGATGAGAAGGGGTGAAGGGTTAGAGCACACCTGTTGCTTTGCTCTGAATAGAGAAAGCACAGGCTTGCTTGAATTAGAGCTTACACAGAGCTACATACTCCCTGTGTGCAACAGAGCTGATTGGCTTAGGACAGGAGTGATTTATAAGCTCCTCTGTACCCGGAAATACCAGGTACATATGTCCTCCATCCCTGGAAATACCAGATATGTCTTTGGCTCCAAATGCTGATCAAAGTGGAAGGGAAGGAAAGTTGAGTAATGTTGACTGAGGAGGTTGAAGGGTTAGAGCACACCTGTTGCTTTACTCTGAAAAGACAACGTACAGGTTTTCAGGAGTCAGAGCTTACACAGGGCTGCATATTCCTTGGGTGACAGAGCTATTTGGCTATTTGAATCACAAGCTACTGTGTACTCAAAAGTACAAGGTATGTCCTCCATACAGTGTATGTCTTCCATACCCAGAAGAACCCGATATGTCCTCTGTACTGGGTATGTCCTCCATACCCAGAAGTACCAGGTATGTCCTTGGCTCCAAATGTTAAATGGAGTGGAAGTGAAGGAAAGATGAGTAATGCTGACTAAAGGAGGGGTGAAGGGTTAAAATACACGTGTTTTGCTCTGAAAGTTTAGGCAGGGCTACATACTACCTGTGTGACAGAGCTATTTAGCTTAACACTGGAGTGAATCACAAGCTACTGTGTACCCAGAAGTACCAGATATGTCCTCTGTACTGGGTATGTCCTCCATACTCGGAAGTACCAGGTATGTCCTTGGCGCCAGAGGCTGAATGGAGTGGAAGTGAAGGAAAGGTGAGTAATGCTGGCTAAGGAAGGGTGAAAGGTGTGAATCACAAGCTCCTGTGTACCCAGAAGTACCAGGTATGTCCTCAGTACTGGGTATGTCCTCCATACCCAGAAGTACCAGGTATGTCCTTGGCGCCAAACGTTGAATGAAATGGAAGTGAAGGAAAGGTGAGTATTGCTGGCTGAGGAAGGCTGAAGGGTGTGAATCACAAGCTCCTGTGTACCCAGAAGTACCAGATATGTCCTTCGTACCAGGTATGCCCAAAATACTCAGATGTACCAGGTGTGTCATTAGCTCCAAACACTGAATAGAGTGGAAGTGAGGAAAAAAGTGAGTAATGCTGGGAAGGGCTGAAGGGTTAAAGCACATATGTAACTTTGCTCTCAATGGACAAAGACAAGTGGACAAGTTTGTAATGTCCAGATTGCTTCACAATACTTTAAAATCATCAGCCCACTTCGGATATGAGAGTTGTGGGTCTCAGACTGCAGCGATAGTGTAATTTTTTGTTTGTAGGTACAGGAGGTACAGGAGGTACATATACAGCTACAGCTATGAGGCTATAGGTACAGGAGTGCCTAGGCACCTTCGAATACCAGGAAGTGGACTGCTATTATTCTAGACAAAAGATTTCTCTGGCTACTGCTTAGGCATCATTGGCATTACTAAATGTACCCTATAACATAGCGCATTTTTACTTTTTAAGTTCAGGTCCACTTTAACACCAGATATATCCATGACACATAATTCATACAGCACTAGAAGATTTCTAAATGAGAGAGCACAGCAAATGTTCATTCCTTTCAGACTCTCTCTCCCAGATTGAAACTTACTATAGATCAGGGGGTCTCCAAACTTTCTAAACAAAGGGCCAGTTTACTGTCCTTCAGACTTTAGGGGGGCTGGACTAGGGCCTTTGGAAGTAGAACATGTCCTGGTGTCCAGTGGGAGTAAACAATGCCATATCATTGGTGTCGGTGGAAGAAATTGTGCCCCATCGGTGGTGTCAATGAAAGGAATTGTGCCCCATCATTGGTGTCAATGGAAGGAATTGTGCCCCATCATTGGTGTCAATGGAAGGAATTGTGCCCCGTTGGTGGTGTCAATGGAAGGAATTTTTCCCCATCGTTGGGTGTCAATGAAAGGAATTGTGCCCCGTCCTTGGGTGTCAGTGGAAGGAATTGTGCCCAGTCGGTGGTGTCAATGGAAGGAATTGTGCCCCATCGTTGGGTGTCAATGGAAGGAATTGTGCCCCGTTGGTGGTGTCAATGGAAGGAATTGTGCCCTGTCGTTGAGTGTCATTGGAAGGAATTGTGCCCCGTCGTTGGGTGTCAATTGAAGGAATTGTGCCCCGTTGGTGGTGTCAATGGAAGGAATTGTGCCCCGTTGTTGGTGTCAATGGAAGCAATAGTGCTCTCGTCGTTGGTGTCAATGGAAGGAATAGTGCTCCCGTCGTTGGTGTCAATGGAAGGAATTGTGCTCCCGTCGTTGGTGTCAATGGAAGAAATTGTGTCCCATCGTTGGTGTCAATGGAAGGAATTGTGGCCCATCGTTGGGTGTCAATGGAAGGAATTGTGCTCCATCGTTGTTGTCAATGGAAGGAATTGTGTCCCGTCGTTGGTGTCAATGGAAGGAATTGTGCCCCGTTGTTGGTGTCAATGGAAGGAATTGTGCCCCGTCGGTGGTGTCAATGGAAGGAATTGTGCCTCATCAGTGGTGTCAGTGGAAGGAATTGTGCCCCGTCATTGGGTGTCAATGGAAGGAATTGTGCCCTGTCGGTGGTGTAAATTGTAGGAATTGTGCCCCATCGTTGGTGTCAATGGAAGGAATTGTGCACTTTTGATGTTGTCAGTTGGAAGAATAGTGCCCTATTGTTAGTGTTAGCAACAGGAATGATGACCCATTGTTGGTGTCAGTGGATGGACTAGTGCCCCAAGGGCCGGGTAAAGGCAAGCAAAGGGCAGCAGTTTGCAGACCGCTGCTAAAATTGGCAGGCTGGATGAGGATGGAGGAGGAGAAATCATTACTTTGGCTCATTAACTTGTGTGTGGAAATTGAAGCTTGAGTTATGGAGCTTTGTAAACAACAGGTTTTGTTTATATAGTAAAGCAAATATTGGGCATAAAAATGTAAGCCTACAGCTCCACCTGCTGCTTGCAAATGAGATAACAAAATATAGACATGGAACATTTTATAGCTAGAAAAAAAAGGATATTTTTATTGTTATTTTACGCTTGACCATTTTGAAGAATGTAAATCTCCATATACATTCCTTTTATTGGGAAATGGCTATTCGTGTATTCTGTCTTACTCTGGCCCATTCACTTGTGCGCTTGGGTTATTGAGCTTTGTAAACAAAAGATTTTTTTTTTTTTAGCTAGAAAATTATTGTACTTTTACTCTTGACCATAATGAAGAATATAAAAATTATCTCCATATACAATCCTTTTATTAGGAAATAGCTATTCACGTATTCTGGCTTATTCCAGCCAATTCACTTGTGCCCTTTGGTTATTGAGCTTTGTAAACAACAGATTTTCTTTTTCTTTTTTGGTATAGGAAAAAAGATGATAGCTTAAAAAAAAGGTAAAATTGATTCTACAGCTCCACCTGCTGGTTGTAAATGAGAATACAAAATATTCATAGGCAACATTTCGTAGCTACAAAAAAAAAAACATTATTTAAAATTGTAATTTTACTCTTGACCATAATAAAGATCATGCATACAAACCCACTACACATTTCCTTTTATTAGTACATGGCTAAACCTTCCAGCCACACTTAGGGACTGTACATGAAAAGCAGACTCAGATAAGGATCACAATGCATCATGTCTTCTATTAGCGCGGAGAATAGGAGAGGTGCATATGGTGCACAACAAAGCAGCCATCTGTCTTCCTATTCAGTGTTTTCAGGGGAGCTTATCTCCGCTCCGAGACCTTGGAGAGCATTTCATGTGTCATGGTGACACGGCTTTGTCTCAGGTTGAGACAAAACCTAGATGACCCAATACTACCATACGAGTGTCGGCACAACATGGCTTGTGTTTGGATCAGCGGATGCCAAAAACTCAAGGCCATTCTGAGAAAACAACTGAAATGAGTACCGGTAGTTTTGTCCTACTTGGACCTGTATATGGGCCAAGTATCGGCCACCATAACAGGCAACTTATTACAACCTAAAATTTTAGTTTTGGCTGGCAAGGTTTTATCATAGGTCAGCTTCTTGTATTTCAAGGGACTCCCAACTCTATTTTTCACCTAGTGATCCTTCCAGTAACACATTTCCTTCCCATTCTACAACATTCACTCACTGAGGAGGAGCAGCGTTGTCACCCCAGGACACTATATTGTCAAAAGTATTGGGACGTCGGCCTTTAGACTGGTTTCACACTGGGGCAGGACGGGCGGCGGCGGTAAAGCAGCGCTATATTTAGCGCTGCTTTACCGTCGTTTTAGCCGCGGTATGCGGCCCCTAGCGGGGTGGTTATAACCCCCGCTAGCGGCCGAAAAAGGGTTAAACCCCCCCCCCCCCCCGCAAAGCGCCGCTTTTCCGGCAGTATAACCGCAGTGTCCCTGCGGTTTCCCATTGATTTCAATGGATAGGAGCAGTGAATACACGGCTCCTTCACCGCTCCAAAGATGCTGGTAGCAGGACTTTTTTTACCGTCCTGCTAGCGCACCGCTCCAGTGTGAAAGCCCTCCGGCTTTTACACTGGAGTTCAAGGACCTGCTTTTTTCAGGCGCATTACAGGCGCTATTTTTAGCGCTGTAGCTCCTGAAAAACGCTTCAGTGTGAAAGCACCCTTACACAAACATAGTTAGTAAGGTTGAATAAAGACACCAGTCCAACCTGAGTGAGCGTGTGTCCACAATTGTCCCTATCCCTGAACATTGCATCTCATCAAGATGCTCCTCCATTATATATTATTTATTTTAAGGTACCCATATAGCACTGTCAATTTACGCAGTGCTCCACACACACACATCGGTCCCCAACTCACATTCAATAACTAGGGCCAATTTTGGAAGCCAATTAACCTACCAGCATGTCTTTGGAGTGCGGGAGGAAACCCACGCAGGCACAGGGAGAACATGTAAACTCCAGGCAGGTAGTGTTGTGATGTGGTTGGGATTTGAACCAGTGACCCTTTTGACTGCTAGAGTGCTACCCACTACACCACTGTGCCCCCCAACACATGGACTTTAATGGCATCTCAGTCTTAGTCCGTAGGGTTCAATATGGAGTTGGCCCACCCTTTGTAGCTATAACAGCTTCAACTCTTCTGGGAAGGCCGTCCACAAGGTTTAGGAGTGTGTCTATGGGGATGTTTGACCATTCTTCCAGAAGAGCATTTGTGAGGTCAGACACTGATGATGGATGAGAAGCCCTGGCTCGCAGTCTGCGCTCCAATTCACCCCAAGGGTGTTCTATCGGGTTGAGGTCAGGACTGTCAAGTTCCTCCACCCCAAACTCTCTCATCCATGTCTTTTTGGACCTTGCTTTGTGCACTGGTCCAAATCATTTGGTGGAGGGGGGATTATGATGTTGGGTTGTTTTCAGAAGTTAGATAGAACACCTTTGGGATGAATTAGAGCGCAGACTGCGAGCCAGGGCTTCTCGTCCTTCATCAGTGTCTGAGGAAGATATGGTAATTGGCAATCAGCTGGCTGGCCAGCCATAGACATGAGATAGTCACCTGATCTGGACAAACCCGGCTGAACTGTCATCTGGTGGTTTATGGCACGGAGGGGAAGTGCCGAGTCTTGTCTGTATCTGCTGGCTCCAGGCTTTAGGTGAAAGGACGCATAGAATGAATTCCAAATTCCACCCCAACACCAGAACCCAATTATAAAACGTCTCTTCATTTTTGTGATTACTGTCCATTTCATCAGATTGCGCCTATTTACAAAGATTTTGCTTTTTTTTTTTCTACATTTCTGACACCTCTTTTTATATGAAAGTTAACAAATGATGCCAAAGATGTTGCCTAGCATTAAATCTGACCTCCAGCCTTCCCTTCAGTCTTGTACAGGCTCCTCACCTCTACTGAAATAGCTTTCACTGCACACTGTGAGCTTCTCATAATGTAAATTAGAAACTGTAATAATCAGATAGAGCCCACCAGCATTATCCAGCCCTTTCCTCCCCCAGCCTGACAGTCCCTGGCCCCGCCCCTTTCACTCATTGGATTTCAGTTCTTATTATCATGGAGGCTCAGCGTCACAATGTGGGTGTTACCTAGGGTATAAACAGAAGAGTCAGTGCTACTACCCATACACCACATAGATAGCAGAGCTCCCAGGTGCTCGATCCACAGTCGCTGGCTGAATAGAGTAATGTAGAAAAAAAGATCCGCACTCCGGTTGTTGCTCTTAAAATTTCTTCATTTTTTTGAATAGCCACAGTGAACAAACGCAGATTAAGTCAGTTGACGCGTTTCAGCCTATAAGGCCTTAGTCATATGACTAAGGCCTTATAGGCTGAAACGCGTCAACTGACTGACGTTACATTGGGTGGTCTGCATGCCAACGCAACCTGCCTAGGAACGCACGCTCCTCCGCATTTTGATATTTGCATAACTCCTCCCAAGAGCCACCCCACTGCTTGCATCAGGTTTGAGGGCTCTTTGGAGGAGGAATACTAAGTCAGGGTGCTGTTTTTGTTTCATTAGCATGTTGATGATCACATGATCAGCAGGTGAAAAAATAAAGAGAATAAAATTCCAGAGATGAAAAAACAAATGCAGGCACCCTATCTAAGGCTGGTTTCACACTGGAGCGGTGGGGGCGCTGGCGGTAAAGCGGCGCTATATTTAGCGCCGCTTTACCGGCGTTTTAGCGGCGCATTGCGGCCGCTCGCGGGGTGTTTTTACCCCCCGCGAGCGGCCGAAAAAGGGTCAATACCGCCCGCAAACCGCCGCTATAGCGGCGTTTTGCGGGCGGGTTCGTCGCGCTCCCCCATTGTTTTCAATGGGACGGGCGCTATAGGAGCGGTAAATATACCGCTCCTATAGCGAGCCAAAGATGCGGCTTGCAGGACATTTTTGAGCGTCCTGCAAGCGCACCGCTTCAGTGTGAAAGCCCTCGGGCTTTCACACTGAAGGAACAGCAACAGCTGTTTCGGGTCGGTTTGCAGGCGCTATTCTTAGCGCAATAGCGCTTGCAAACCGCCCCAGTGTGAAAGGGGCCTTAGGCTTGATTCACACCTATGGCATTTTTAGTGCTTTTTGCATTTTGCAGATTTGCACTACCGTCCATTTACCATGGTTTCCTATGGAACACGTTCTGTAGAGCAAATCTGCAAAAAGCACTAAAAATGCCATAGGTGTGAATCAGGCCTAAGGACTGATGATCTGCAAAAAAAAAAAATATATATATATATATATATATATATATACACACAGTATCTCACAAAAGTGAGTACACCCCTCACATTTTTGGAAATATTTTATTCTATCTTTTCATGTGACAACACTGAAGAAATGACACTTGTCTACAATGTAAAGTAGTGAGTGTACAGCTTGTATAACAGTGTAAATTTGCTGTCCCCTCAAAATAACTCAACACACAGCCATTAATGTCTAAACCACTGGCAACAAAAGTGAGTACACCCCTAAGCGAAAATGTCCAAATTGGGCCCAATTAGCCATTTTCCCTCCTCGGTGTCATGTGACTCATTAGTGTTACAAGGTCTCAGGTGTGAATGGGGAGCAGGTGTGTTAAATTTGGAGTTATCACTCTCACTCTCTCATACTGGTCACTGGAAGTTCAACATGGCACCTCATGGCAAAGAACTCTCTGAGGATCTGAAAAAAATTATTGTTGCTCTACATAAAGATGGCCTAGGCTATAAGAAGATTGCCAAGACCCTGAAACTGAGCTACAGCACGGTGGCCGAGACCATACAGCGGTTTAACAGGACAGGTTTCATTGAGAACAGGCCTCGCCATGGTCGACCAAAGAAGGTGAATGAACGTGCTCAGCGTTATATCCAGAGGTTGTCTTTGGGAAATAGACGTATGAGTGCTGCCAGCATTGCTGTAGAGGTTGAAGGGGTGGAGGGGGGGGGCAGCCTGTCACTGCTGAGACCATACGCCACACTGCATCAAATTGGTCTGCATGGCTGTCATCCCAAAAGGAAGCCTCTTCTAAACATGATTCACAAGAAAGCCTGCAAACAGTTTGCTGAAGACAAGCAGACTAAGGACATGGATTACTGGAACCATGTCCTGTGGTCTGATGAGACCAAGATAAACTTATTTGGTTCAGATGGTGACAAGCGTGTGTGGGGGCAACCAGGTGAGGAGTACAAAGACAAGTGTGTATTGTCTACAGTCAAGCATGGTGGTGGGAATGTCATGGTCTGGGGCTGCATGAGTGCTGCCGGCACTGGGGAGCTACAGATCATTGAGGGAATCATGAATGCAAACATGAACTGTGACATACTGAAGCAGAGCATGATCCCCTCCCTTCGGAGACTGGGCCGCAGGGCAGTATTCCAACATAACGACCCCAAACACACCTCCAAGACGACCACTGCCTTGCTAAAGAAGCTGAGGGTAAAGGTGATGGACTGGCCAAGCATGTCTCCAGACCTAAACCCTATTGAGCATCTGTGGGGCATCCTCAAACGGAAGGTGGAGGAGCGCAAGGTCTCTAACATCCACCAGCTCTGTGATGTCGTCATGGGGAGAGAAAAAGGACTCCAGTGACAACCTGTGAAGCTCTGGTGAACTCCATGCCCAAGAGGGTTAAGGCAGTGCTGGAAAATAATGGTGGCCACACAAAATATTGACACTTTGGGCCCAAGTTGGACATTTTCACTTAGGGGTGTACTCACTTTTGTTGCCAGCTGTTTAGACATTAATGGCTGTGTGTTGAGTTATTTTGAGGGGACAGCAAATTTACACTGTTATACAAGCTGTACACTCACTACTTTACATTGTAGTAAAGTGTAATTTCTTCAGTGTTGTCACATGAAAAGATAGAAGAAAATATTTACAAAAATGTCAGGGGTGTACTCACTTTTGTGAGATACTGTATATACTGAAAGTAGAGTGAGTCACTCCTGCCGTGTTATGCACTTCTCACCACATCGAGATCACATCAACAGCGGGCTCCCAACTGATCCACCGATAATTAAAGCGGAAGTAAACCCATCAATTTAACAGTCTAAAAAAAAAAAAGGCATGCCGTGAATGCTAACTGCACATTGGCTGTGCTCTCAACCAAACAGTCAAACCATCCAATGGCTGGTGTCATAACGGATCACATGTGCAGCACTGAGGCAGTTGAAGATTAAACAGAGGCAAAGATGGCAGCTTCCTTGGCTGAAAACGATAGGGGGGTTTACTTCCACTTTAACAGCAAAAAATGGGGATGAGATCTCTGTATAGTGCAATTAATCTTTACTTCGAAAATCCATCTTCATATACCATATGGCTTGAGAAAGAGGAAAGCACTGCTTGAAACTGTACAGTTGCTTGTTGGATCAATTATTGTATATTAAGATGGATTTTAAAAGTAAAGATTAATTGCAATATACAGAGATCTCATCCATATGTGTATATATATATATATATATATATATATATATATATATATATATATATATATATATATATATATATATATATATATACTGGGACCTTATGGATGCCAACCTTGCCTTCTTTGCTGTTATCCCCTTAGTCCAGGAAGATAGCACTTTTCCTGTCACCCATGACTGCCCCCTGTCTGTACCCTCAGGCACCTACCCTAGCAGAGGCTGCAGTGACCGCAGATCATCGCGACCTTCACTGCACACTGCGATTGGAACATTGACATCCCTGCCTCCTCTGCAATGCCGCCAGGTCAGGCTGAGATCACAATACTGATACTTAAACAGTCATTAATATTGTATGTTTTGCATGAGAATAAGCACCAGTTAAAGGGATTTGTTTCAGTTAAGTGTCCATTTAATGGTGTGATTGTATTGTTAAAGTATAATTAAATCTGAACAACTAACTTCTCTTATTTGCTCCCCTTTGGTCTATTAACCCTTTCATGACTACGCCTATTTCTGACATTTTGGTGTTTACAAGTTAAAATCCGTATTTTTTGCTAGAAAACTACTTAGAACCCCCAAACATTATATATTGTTAGCAGAGAATCTAGAGAATAAAATGGCGATTGTTGCAATATTTTTATGTCACACGGTATTTGTGCAGCGGTGTTTTAAGCGTAACTTTTTGGGAAAAAGATACTTTCTGGAATTTAAAAAAAAAACGAAACAGTATAGTTAGCGCAATTTTTTTGTATAATGTGAAGGATGATGTTACGCCGAGTAAATAGATACCAAACACGTCACGGTTTATCGTTGCACGCACTCGTGGAATGGTGACAAACTACGGTACCTAAAAATCTCCATAGGCGACGCTTTAAAAATGTTTTACGGTTACCAGGTTAGAGTTACAGAGGAGGTCTAGTGCTAGAATTATTGCTCTCGCTCTGACGATCGTGGCGATACCTCACATGTGTGATTTGAACACCGTTTACATATGTGGGCGCGACTTCCGTATGCGTTTTCTTTGCTGCGCGAGCTCGTGGGGTTTGCGCTTAAAAAAAAAAAAAAAAAAATTTTTCTTATTTATTTTTTTTAATTTTAGATAATTAAATTGTGTTTTAAAAAATAAATAAAAATGTGATCACTTTTATTGCTGAAATAGGAATGTAAACATCCCTTGTGACAGTAATAGGTGGTGACAGGTACTCTTTATGGAGGGATCGGGGGGTCTAAAAGACCCCAAATCCCTCCTTTGCACTTCAAAGTATTCAGATCACCGAAAACTGTGTATCTGAATACCGTATATTTTTTTAAATCAGGTGCCATTGGCAGCCGAGTAAACAGGAAGTGACGTTGTGACGTTGTGACGTCGCTTCCATGTTTACATCCAGGAGACTGGAACAAAGCCGTTTCCAGCTTCATACCAGTCTGTCACTAGCCGCCGGAAGCGGCGGATGTTCGATCGGGCCTCCAGGTGGGACGGGAGGCCCGGTAAGAGCGGTGGTGAGGCGGCGGGAGGGTGGATGTCCCCTCCCGCTCCTCTGGTATAACAGCCGAGCGACTTTTAGCCACATCGGTTGTTATACCTGGATAGCCAATCGCCGGCTCTAAACAACAGTACCGGGATGATGCCTGCAGCTGCGGGCATCATCCCGGTATAACCCCCGAAAGCCGAGTACGCATATCTGCGTACGCTCGGCGGGAAAGGGTTAAATATACAATTTAAAGTGTTTTGTTATATCCGTTCAATAAAAGCAAAAAACAAAAATGGTTGATCCTGCCAGAAATCCAGTGCCATCTGCAGTGTTTTCTCAATTAATGTTATCACCCATCTAGTTTTAGAAGGAAGGGGAGTTGTTCTGTAGTCCTAACATGCTTCTTGTTAAAGGGTGACAACGCTGCCCCTCTACAGATACTCTACAGTCAGTGCCCCCCCCCCCCCCCCAGAGAGTAAAGCCTCATACACACAATCGGATTTTCCAATGGGAAATGTGTAATGACAGGCTGTTGGTGGAAAATCGGACCGTGTTTGCGCTCTATCGGACAATTGTTGTCGGATTTTCCGCGGACAAATGTTGGATGGCAGGTTTTCAAATTTTTTGTGTGTACACAAGTCCGTCGGACAAAAGTCCAAAGTACAAACACGTATGCTCGGAAGCAAGGACGAGCCGGAAGCGGTCGGTCTTGTAAACTAGCGTTCATAATGGAGAATTAACATTTGTGACGCGGCAAATTATGAAATCTCCAAATGCAGCGCACAATTCTCTTCTTCTTTAATGGGATAATAATGAAGCTGCTTTGCTGGTGATACTGATGGAGTTATTGCAAAACTCATTTTCAAAGGCTTTTTTTTTCTAGTGATATCAAGAATAATATTATTATGATTTTTTTATTTTTTATTTAAGCAAGTTACCACAACACCATTATCCCGTAGTTTTTAAGATCAAAGATACAACTATGTTGGTGTCCCTTCTTAATTTTACATTGTATTTTATAAAATGTAACTGCCGATTCCCAAACTGTCATTTGAAGTAAAATACACAGCCAAGTATTATGCCCCGTACACACGGTCGGAATTTCCGACGGAAAATGTCCTATCGGACCATGTTGTCGGAAAATCCGACCGTGTGTGGGCTCCATCGGACTTTTTCTGTCGGAAGTTCCGCCGGAAAAAATTTGAGATCCTGCTCTCAAATTTTCCAACAACAAAGTCCGATCGGACTTTTTTTTCCGATCGTGTGTAGCGAATTCCGACGGACAAAGTGCCACGCATGCTCAGATTACATTACAAGACCAAAGCTATTGGCTACTAGCCTCTACGTAGTCCCGTCGTACGCAACGAACGTCACCACGTTCAGAATGATCGGATTTTCCGACAACTTTGTCCGACCGTGTGTATGCAACACCAGTGTCGGACAAAATCCGTCGGATTTTGTGGTCGGAATTTCCGACCGTGTGTACGGGGCATTAGTCTGCTCAATTTTTTTATTGTGCATTAAAAAAAGAAAACAAATAAAATTAGACATGCTATCGGCCAATAGAACTTAAAGCGGTTCTGCACTCTGCACACTTTTTTTTTTTTTTTGGCTATATGCCAAGGGCATATAGCTCAATTGGGGGACTTACCTGTTCCATGTTCCATCTCGATCGCCGCCGGTTTTCATCTTCATCTTCTTCTTGTCTTCTTCTTGTCTGCTGGGGTCCATCTTGCCTGTGGGCATGTGAAACCCCACAGGCACTGTTGATGGCCCAGCATGCACCGCCGTTACTCGCGCGTGCGCAGTAACGGCACATCTGCCGACATCTCACGAGATTTCGGCAGATGTGGCCGAAATCTCGGGAGATTTCGGAAGATGTGGCCGAAATCTCGCGAGATTTCGGAAGATGCCCGCACTGACTCCTGGGATCAATGACACCAGATCCCAGGAGACAGTGCGGCGTGACGACGATCGACGCAGAGACCCCGCCCGCCGCCGCAGAGAGAGAAGACCGGAAGTCTTCAATTACAAGGTAAGTAAAAAAAAAAAAAAAAAAAAAAACATTTCATTTAGTACTCTTTGCCTGATTTGGAAGGCAAAGAGATTTACTAAATGAAATGGGTGCCGAACCGCTTTAACCAAAAAGTGCATTCTATGCATCCAAAAATATAGAAAATATACCAAATCAAATCGTTATTTAACCCAAAATATAATGTCAAAGCAGTAACTCCAAGGCCAATAATAAATAACACGTTATCTCCTCCGATTCTGCAACATGGCTGGTTGACGAACGGCTGTTCAGAAACAAACTGAAAAGCACGAAATGAAAAGTGCAAATCGACACTCACCAAACTTCTACTAACACGAAATTAGCAGAAGGAGCCCAAAGGGTGGCGCTAAAGAGCTGAAAAACAACATAGTACATCACTACGTTTGTAATTGTTGGCCAACAATTATGTGGCCGTGTGTATGCAAGACAAGTTTGGGCCAACGCCCTTCGAACAAAATTCCACGGTTTTGTTGCCGAACAATACGATCGGGTGTACGAGGCTTTAGGGTGTTACGGGCCGGATCATCTGCTGCATTATCCATTAATAGGGATCTGCGAATGGGGGGACTACAAATCTCATCTGCCACTGTGGCAGATCGACTCAGCACCTCACGTCTGCAGCAGGCCGGTGATGTTACCACAATTGAAGTTGATCGTTTAGTTCAGTGGTCATCAACCCTGTCCTCGTGGCCCACTAACATGCCAAGTTTTATGTATTACCTTGGGGGAGATGCAGACTAGAATACTGCAATCACTGAGCAGCAAATGATATCACCCGGGATGTATTTCAGTTATCTTGCAAACCTGGCCTGTTAGTGGGCCCCGAGGACAGGGTTGATGACAGGGGCGGACTGACAACTCATGGGGCCCCCGGGCAATAGGAGATTATGGGGCCACACAGTATACACACACACAGTATACAATCACACAGTATACACAGACATGTTTCTATTGGCTGAGACGGTACTAGAGAGGTGGGGCAGCTATAATCTCGGGATTTTTAGACCAAAAGGATGTCGGTAAGGGACATTTCAGAGACAGATGTAAAAAAAAACACAGATTTTTACATACTGTCCCTGGTTTTACTGAGGCTGGCAACCTTGATGGGGCCCCCCAGTGGCCCGGGGGCCCTCAGGCAGTGCCCGAGTGGCCGAATGGTCAGTCCACCCCTGGTTGATGACCACTGGTTTATTTCATCCGACCCCATAAAACAAGGTCCATTCCCCCCGTAAGGGCTTGGAGATCATGGTAAATTGTTGCACACCCAACGCAGTCATACATACATTAAGGTGAAAAAACTTCTGTGCTTTACATTGGTTGGGGAAGAAGGATCATTTTACACAGGTGGTTAGTGGAAAAGGGCCCCATTACATACATGGTAAGTGTAAAGAATTTAAAACACTTCATTTTTTTTTCTGTGCCTTTATCTGCATTTTTTTTATCAGTTGGTGACAGGTTCACTTTAGTCTCTTTAGCTTGTACAGTGATCAGATAGAGTTTGCCTTTAAGATCCAGACTTTTAGGTCATCTCGCCATCTTTAGAATCATCTGCAGCTGATGTAACAGGCACTGACGTTCGGAACACATTTACGATCTCTTTTTTTTTTTTTTTTACCTCCCTTCCCTCCCCCTGCGCTGTCACATCAATCAATACTCGGCACAGCGAGAACTGACAGCAGAAGACCATAACAGGATGGATTGCCAAGTAGCAGGCAGTGCTCAAATTTCATATTATTATTTCTTTTTTGTACCAGAAAAGTTGAAGATTTCATTAAAACTAGATCTACAGCTAAATGGATTATCGTATTGATATAAAGAAAATATGTTATATAATAGGGGAAGGTTCCCTGTAATAAAACAGTGTTACCCGAATTCACTCAAGTGGCCTTTGCCATGGCACAGACCACATGTCTAAAGAGGATGTGAAGCGATGCCGGAATGGCATCACCGGCTCTGTTTATGGACAGCTGTCTAACCATGTGTTCTATATGGCAGCCTTCACTGGTCCTACCACTAGTGCCACCATAAGAGTAAGGCCACATGGTGGCTAAGGGGTTGGGTTGTCTACCTTGGAGTGCTAATATTTTTATCCTCATTAAAGTTTCTATCTGCATGGTAGACACTGCCAGAAAATTTGTTGGTTTTCGTTTTAGTTTCATTCATTTTATTTTTTATTTTTTTTTGGGTTTGTTATAATTATTTATTTGTTATAATCGCAATTCGTACATTCATAAATTCGTACATTCGTAAATTAGAAAATTTGTTATGATCGCAATTCCTACATTCGTACATTTGTAAATTCACACATTCGGAAATTCGAAAATTCAAAAATTCAGAAATTTGAAATTCGAAAACCCAAAAATTGGAAAATCTAAAATAATAAATAACTAATAACAACTTAAAGCGGAGCTACACTGCCCCTGACGTTTTTTTTTTCAATGGTGATTGATTAATAAATTGATTTGTAAATTATTAACTCACCTGTCCTGTTTGTCTCACTTTTGCCGTTCGTTTTTTATGTCCTAAAAACACTTTATATTAATTTCCGGTTTCTTCACCATCTTGCCTGTGGGCATTTGAATACTCCAGGGCATTCTCTTCCTGGATTTCATTCACGCCTCTCTTTCTAATCTCGCGCATGCGCAGTACAAAGTTCATAGGAGTGCCGTCAGCAGCTCCTGTTGCCATAACAACGGCGGCGTCGTCGAAAGTCCCGCCCCGTTGTGATAGCAGAGACCGAACGTGACTGTCGTGATGACGTCACGTTCGGTTTGAAGTCTCGCGCTATCTCGGGCCAGGCCGCCGCACTGACTCCTGGGAGCTATGACACAAGCTCCCAGGAGACAGTGCGGGCTAGGGGATCTTACGTAATAGCCGTAATATCCCCGCCCATATCCGAGGGAAGGAGAACCAGGAAGCAAAGAAAACAACTAAAGGTAAGTAAAAAAAAAAAAAAAAGAACCTACCATTTTGGATCGAGGAAGATGAGTTTTTTTTTTTTTTTTTTTTATAGGATTAAAAAACGGGTGGCACTCCGCTTTAACTATTACCAACTATTAAATTATAGGTATTGGAATTTCCTTTCAAATTTGGCTGTTAGTGAACGTAACAAATACGAATTTATCCAAAGTTACGAATTATCCGAAATAACAAATCTAAACAAATGGAACGAAACAAATTAATAATAAATAATAATAATAAAAAGTTTTTATTATTATGTTATTTATTATTATTAATTCGTTACGTTCCATTCGTTTAGATGTGGCATTCATTAATTCGGATAATTCGTAACTTCGGATAAATTTGTATTCGTTACGTTCACTAACAGACAAATTTGAAAGGAAATTCCAATACCTATAATTTAATAGTTAGTAATAGTTAAGTTATTATTAGTTGTACAAATTTACAAATTTATGAATGTATGAATTTACAAATTTACGAATGTACAAATTTATGAATGTGCGAATTTCCGAATTTATGAATATTCGAATTTACGAATATTCAGAAAATTCATTAAAACTGGTTAATTTGTCGAAATTCGTTAAAAAAACCAATTTGTAATGAAACTAATTGCACATGTCTACTGCATGGAGTGTCTCACAATCCAAAAAAATCCTGGTAGATAAAAGCATAACTCTAGCCAAGGCTCCTGTACTGAAATTTCTTATTCTGATTTTACTGCACACTGTGAGCTACTCACACATGTGCATGAGAAGCTGCAGGAAGTCAGCTGGAGTCCACCTTATTTCCTGGCTAGAGGATGTCCAGCATCATCTAGTGCACCTGTGTCAAACACAAGGCCTACAGGCCGAATCTGGCTCGCCAGGTCATTTCTTATGGCCGTCGCACCGCTCCTGCAGCTGCGGAAATCTCCCCCCCCCCCCCACGTCTTCGCTTCCACCTTGTCTCAGCAGTCGGCAGCATAGAGGAGGAAAGAACTCCTCCACAAGATCCTGCGCTTCTCCATGCAGCATCAGAGAGACTTGTTTCCTTCTCTCCGCCACCCCGGTCTCAGCATTTGGCAGAAGAGAGGAGGGCTGAACACCTCCTACAGATCCTGAGCCTCTCTGTGCAGCCGCAGCACCACCTTTGTCTCCTCCTCTATTGTTTTCACCATTCAGCAGACCCCTTCTCTAGTTCTCCTCCAGACCCTACACTTTCTGCTTCCCAGCACCACCCCTAGCTTATTTCTGGCAGAAGCACTGTGATGTAAGGGAGGGTGGGGGGTCTATTGACTTCTGATGACGGGGGGGGGGGCTCTTGACACCTGATGTTAGGGGGAGTGGGGTGCTCTGGACATCTAGTCTTACAGATACAACCTCTTGAGGGCAACCATAATGCTGATGCGGCCCATGATGAAATTGAGTTTGACACCCCTGATCTATCCCTTTCTTGACTAGCCTGACTGTTCCTAGCCAACCCCCCCCCCCCCACACACACACACACTTTCATTCATTGGATTTCAGTTCTACTAATCATGGAAGCCAAGCTCAACATCACCTGTGGGTGTTACCTAGAGCAGTCTGCATGCAAATACAAACTCCCGCTGCTTGCATCCAGGCTGAGGGCTCTTGAGAGGAGAACTGAGGCAGAGTGCCGTGATGTTCTCAGGAAGCTATGTACAGCACCCTGCCAGCCTCTTCCACCAGCCATGATTTCATTAGCATGTTGATGAGGGGGGAAGGGAGGAACCAGGAAAGGCTGTAGCACCTTCCCAGTGTAGAGTAGGCTTCTAGGTAAGTTTAGTTTGGCTCCCCTGTAATCAGTGGAGCAGGGCTTGATTATCTATGGCTGCTCAGTGTTTCGCAGGCTGCTGCTCTGTTACTATCCCCTGTCTTCTAGAGGATTCTAGAATAATTGTATTAGAAAGGACAGAACTGTAGCCAATCCCTGGGGAGGTGTGCTCAGTGGGTGGCGAGAGAGACAATAAATAGTCTGAGGCCTGGGCAGTTTTTTGCAGTGTTCCTGGGTCCAGTCCTGCAAGAGGATACCCCTGTGTGGGGACTCGGCCTCCTGATGCAGGATCCTAGAAGAAGTCTTTAGGAAGACAATGAGACCCTAGCTAGGTTTTGCTGGGGGGGCTTGTTGGCCAATCCATGTCTGGGGATCGAGTAGGGTCTGTAGAAGCTCAATGGAGAAAGCCAGGAGGACATCGGTGGGAAAGAGTCCAGTTGTCCTATGGTGGTGTAAGTCTACATCTCCCTCACTAGAAAGAGCCTAGTGGATGTTGGCAGGAGGCAACCAATAATCCTGTTACTATGTGAGTAGATAACGCCAGCGCTGAAGAATAGTAAATGTGTGTAGCTTTTAACTCTGGAAGGAGTACAGGTCACCATCAACATAGAGACCTTGTGGGACATTCATTTTTGTGCAGCATATTCAAAAATTGAGGAGTGCTCTAGTCGTTCCGGTTTGCAGTTTATCGGGGTGTGCCATGCTCCCTACCAGGACTGGGACAAGAGGTGGGCAGGAGGGGCAGCTGCCCTGGGAGGAATGGTTTATTGCAGGAATGGGGCACCAGCAGCTCCTTAGGGGGTGATCTACAAATGGAAGGGTTTTATTTAAAATGTCATTAGCATGTTGATGAGGGGGGAAGGGAGGAGCCAGGGAAGACTGTAGCACCCTCTTAGTGTAGAGTAGGCTGATAGGTAAATTTAGTTTGGCTCTCCTGAAATCAGTGCAGCAGGGGTTGATTATCTAGGGCTGCAAAGTGTTTCACAGGCAGCTGCTCTGTTACTACCCCCTGTCTTCTAGAGGATTCTAGAATCATTGAGGAAGGAGGGACAGGACTGTAGCCAATCCCCGGTGAGATGTGCCCAGTAGGTGGTGAGAGAGCACATAAATAGTCCGGGCCTGGGCAGTCTATGCAATGTTCCTGGGTCTAGTCCTGCAGGAGAAGACCCCTGTGCATGGGGCTCTGCCTCCTGCTGCAGGATCCTAGAGGAAGTCTTCAGGAAGACACAGAGGTCCCAGCGAGGTTTAGCTGGGGGGCCTGTTGGCCAATCCATATCTGGAGATCAAGAAGGGTCTATAGAAGATCAATGGAGAAAGCCAGGAGGACGTTGGCAGGTCCAGCTGTCCTATGGTGGTGTGAGTCTGCATCTCCCTCACTAGAAATAGCCTGGTGGATGTTGGCAGGAGGCAACTGATGATCCTTTGGCTGAGCAAGTAGATGACCCCAGTGCTGAAGAATAGTGACTGTGTGTAGCTTTTAACTCTGGAAAGAGTACAGGTCACCAGCATCATACAGACCTTGTGGGACATTAATTGTTGTGCAGCACAACCAGAAATTGAGGCGTCCTCAAGTTGTTCAGTTTTGAAGTTTGTCATGGTATCCCATGCTCCCTACCAGGGCTGGGAAAAGGGGTGGGCAGGAGGGGTGGCTGCCCTGGACGGAATGGTTTATTGCAGGGATGGGGGCGTCCTGTGCCAGTTGCTTCTGTAACAAGACTGACAGGAGTAGTGACAGCGGCATCACTGCTAACTCAAACCCTAAAAGAAGTGGGTGGGGGGGGGACACAGTTTGACACCTTTGCCCTTGGCGTTAGATGACCTTGTCCCGGCACTGCTCCCTACCCCTATCCAAGTTCATTGTTCTCAATATAAAAAAAAAAAACCCTAGGTTTGAACTAGTGGAAGAGTGCAGAAAATGTGGCATGCCCGGCTGTGTGGGCTCTAATGCCCCGTACACACGGTCGGAAATTCCGACACAAAATCTGTCGGATTTTTTTTCCGACGGATTTTGTCCGACACTGGTGTTGCATACACACGGTCGGACAAAGTTGTCAGAAAATCTGATCATTCTGAACGTGGTGACGTTCGTTGCGTATGACGGAACTACGTAGAGGCTATTAGCCTATAGGTTTGGTCTTCTAATGTGATCTGAGCATGCGTGGCACTTTGTCCGTCGGAATTCGCTCCACACGATCGGAAAAAGACCGATCGGACTTTGTTGTCGGGAAATTTGAGAGCAGGATCTCAAATTTTTTCCGTCGGCATTTCCGATGGAAAAAGTCCGATGGAGCCCCACACACGGTCGGATTTTCCGACAACATGGTCCGATAGGACATTTTCCGTTGGAAATTCCGACCGTGTGTACGGGGCATTAGGGGAAAATAGGACCAAATTCACCAGCGGTTCCTTAAGGGGTGCGCTACAAATGTAAGAGTTTTATTTAAAATTTTTATTAGCATGTTAAGGAAGGGGTGAAGGGAAGAACCACGGAAGGCCAAAATGTATGCAGGTATAACTTCAGCTTTAACTGAACTCCCTTCTGATGTTATTTGTTGGGTTGGGTACTATTAATATTGGTGTTGGAGGTTTTCCTAATGTAAATCTGCATGTTTAAGATTCTGGCTTAGTGTAAGGCTGCTGAACTCCCTCATCTCTCTACATCAGCGTAACACAGCGGCGGTGCAGAGAAGCCTTATTAGTGATTCTTGTTCTGTAGGAGGATATAAAGACAGGGATGAATCAGGATGTGTACATAGACGCTCTGCAGGAGATTATCATCTCGGCTTTGTTGATAGATGTCCACATATGACTCATAATATATTTTCCCGATCAAACAGCGATCAGAGATTTGACAACGAGCACAGCATCCATCGGAGGAGATGAAGTAGCAGCCAGCTACGTCTGGAGATGCACTTGGCAGGACGATCGTGGAGCGGTGCCGTCATTCTGTGCTGAAATGTGAGAACAGGCATGCAGAGGACAGAGCTGGCAGCAGAAAAGCTCCAAGTCTGGATGCCATTCATCGCCCAGTGCTGTCACGTATTGAGTTTGCTTTTTATAAAATAAAGCCACTCAGAAATCTTGAGTTTTATTTTTCTTATAGTAGATTAAAGAGATGCTGTCCCCTTGCCCATTCACGTCATTGTGTAAAGTCCACTCCCCAACCACCCCCAACCCCAACTCATCTCTGGTGATCCCCCACAAGTCCTTTATCTGCTGCCACCAATGAAAAATGCCCAAGAATGGCACTTGGGCCATTCTCTAAGGCCTGGTGCCAAACCTGCAGCCCAATGGCCACATGCAGCCCTTTGGTATATGATGCGCGACCCTTGGACCTCAGCAGTTTGTAGTGGAAACATTGATTAGGATAATGGCTTTGATCTCTATCAGCCTCGTGTAACATCTTCCCAGTTTCATATTGTCTTCTGCAGCAAATCCCGAGCCAAATATGTATCCTGTCCACTCTCTGACCCTCGTTTCTTCTATTAGGTCTGCAGTCTCTGACAATCCTCTCAAGCATTACATATATTGAACATTATGTGCGCCCCTTTTGGTGATGTCAGGGGCTGCATTTGTGGCCCCTTTGTGCTCACAGGTTGACATCCACTGCTCTAGCAAAGACAGAGCTGTGCCGGTCCAGGTGGGAATGATTGCGCCCTTCGAACCTTGTGGTGCAGGTCCAGTCCGCAGCCTGAATAAGAGCCAATGGTTCAAGAAAGGTTGACCACACTCCCAGGTATGAAGCAGTGATGATTACTTTATTGAAGATAAAAATCCATCAAGATACATCATAAGACATCATGAGACCTCTATGCAGGCATGGCAAGATTAACGCGTTTCACGAATCAAGGTACGCTTAGTGATGATCTGTCAATATCCACTACTCTAGGCCCAAGCACTGTTACACGGCAGTGGTGGTTATAGTCTTCACTCCTGCTGCGTAGGCATGAGCTTGAGTTCGAGCTTGGGTTCGGTCCAAACCTATGTTATAACGGGGCATGGGAATTCCTGCCCTGGAGTTGCATGTACACAAAGAGGAAGGGTTGATTGTGACATCATTGACCGATAATCGCCACATGGCCATAGAGGGTCAATGTCATTGACCTTGGTCAAGGTTGTTGAGCTTGAGATCTGCCCGAACCCTGCAGGAAGCTGCTATTACAGGGCCATCCACCTGCAAGTGGGGGAATCCCTGCCCCGCAGCTGCATGTACACAAAGGGGGCAGTGATGCTCATGACAGTGTTGACTGAATATGGCCACATAGCCATATAGGGTCAATGTCATTACCTTGTTCAATGTCATTGAGCTTGAGCAACCCAGACGGAAGTTGTCAGTACTGGTGGAATCAATCACCTGCGAGAGGGGGAATCCATGCCCCACAGCTGCATGTACACAAAGGGGATGGGGATGCTCATGACACCATTCACAAAATATATAGGGTCAATGTCATAAACCTTGCTCAATTCTTTTGAGCTTGAGTATTGTCCAAACCCAGAAGGAAGTGGTCAGTACTGGAATCAATCACCTGCGAGTGGGGGAATCCCTGCCCTGCAGCTGTATGTACAGAAATGGGGCAAGGATGCCCGTGACACCATCAACCAAATATGGCCACATGGCCATATAGGTTCAATATCATGACCTTGGTCAATGTCATTGTGCTTGAGTTCTGTCCAAACTGAGAAGGAAGCTGTCAGTACTGGGCCAACCACCTGTGAGTAGGGGAATCCCTGCCCGAAGCTGCATGTACACAAAGGGAGCAGGGATGCTAATGACACCATTGACCGAGTACTGCCACATGGCCATATATGGTCAATGTCATTGGGCTTGGGTTCTGTCTGAACCTGTAAGGAAGCTCTCAGTACTGTTCCAATCACCTGTGAGCATGGAAATCCCTGCCCCGCAGCTCCCTGTACCCAAAGGGGGCAGGTATGCTCATGACACCATCGACTGAATATGGCCACATGGCTATATAGGGGCGAGGTCATTGAGCTTCAGTTCTGTCTGAACCTGGAAGGAATCTGTCAGTACTGGGAAAATCACCTGCGAGCTGGGGAATCCCTGCCCCGCAGCTACATGTACACAAAGGCAATGTCAGGAGCATGCAAAGGATTTTTTTAGCAGCACAGGATAGCAAATTGTTTGTGTCTGCTCTCTAAGGCCCACGTTCAAACCACACATTTTAGGTGCTTTGCGAGTATGTTGGAAAACAGCACTTTGATGCAACTTCCAGTAAAGCATATAATATGGAAAGGTTAATAGTAAAGCCTGTAAAATGCACTTTAAAATGCGTATCATGCAAACAAAGCACAGCACTGAAAACATGATATGTAAGAAGGGGTACGTATCATTTTTTTTTTGCCAAGCCCCTTCACTGGAATTCATGCAGAAATAAATTGTCGCTTTGACTGCAAAACAGCAAAAAAGAGTAATGCTGATATTTTTGCCTGTAAATTGGAAAATTAATAAGAGCTAATTTACATTAATTTTGCTTTAGTTTCTGAAGAACGATCTGCATTCGGATCACTTGTCAGACAGCATTTGACAGGCGGTGAAGAGGCTTTGTATCACCTCTTCACCACCTGCGTGGGGCACAACTGCGTGCATTGCACACGGTTGAGGGATGCTTGCAGAACACCCCTATTCACTAGAATGGGTTGTGCTCAGCAAGTGCTACCCCCCGCCCAAAGTGGCGGGGTATAACTCCTGCAATCCTGGCATGTGTACACCCCTGACCGCTGCCTCTGCAGCTAAAAGGGGGTAGAAGCTGGGGGTGGAAAAAACGCAGAATCAGCCGCAGGATTTTTACCGCCTGCCAACCTCACGTGTGAACAAGACCTTATACTAGGGAGACTAAAACCTTCAACTTGTGGTTTTCATATTTTCAGTGGATGCCAGATGTATGTCTCTTCAATAATAATAAAAAAAAAAAAATCCTACTCATAGTTCTGCTTTAAAACGATGCTGACATCGCTATTGCTTTTCAAATTCTGTCTTTGCCAAATGTCAGTGCCAGCTAATCAGCAAAGCAAATGCCAATGTTTTGGAGCTTTTTATTTTGAATTGCAGGCACTATAGCTGAAAGCCCCATCTATTCAACACTGCAGATAAAGTATTCAACATGCCCACACCTAGAGTGGTTGTGTGTTTAAATTTAAATGATATTCTGAGCTTTTTAAGGCTTAGTAAAAATGTTTTAATTTTGTCTCATTAGTGATCTGTCACATGTCCAATAAACCAATGTCTTGGTGAAGGATTTCTTGAACCCATGTCTTGGTGAAGGATTTCTTGAACCAATGTCTTGGTGAAGGATTTCTTGAACCCATGTCTTGGTGAAGGATTTCTTGGACCCATGTCTTGGTGAAGGATTTCTTGAACCCATGTCTTGTGAAGGATTTCTTGAACCCATGTCTTGGTGAAGGATTTCTTGAACCCATGTCTTGGTGAAAGATTTTTTGAAACCATGTCTTGGTGAAGGATTTCTTGAACCCATGTCTGTCTTGGTAAAGGATTTCTTGAACCCTTGTCTTGGTGAAGGATTTCTTGAACCCATGTCCTGGTGAAGTATTTCTTTTCAATAAGGGACCATTGTTGCAGTTTAATGTATAAGCTACAATCTTCTAGAACATGTATTTCCTATGATAACAATAGTGCTTATTCATTTTGAAAAAAAAAAATCCTGCCTTTTAGTGCATTAGGAGTCCCATAGAAGTCAATGGCAGTACATCAAAAAGCATTTAACATGAGTTTTGAAGCATTGGGATGGTGTATTAACAAGCCTTGGTAAATGACTGCTAACCCTATCCAGGGCCGGGACAAGGGGTTGGCAGGAGGGACGGCTGCCCTGGGCACAACGGTGTACCGTAGGATGGGGCGCCTTCCTTCTGTTGGAAGGCTGACAGGAGCAGTGATTTTGACAAGCGAGTGCTGGGTGCAGGATTCCCCATGAACAGGGGAGGGCAGCGCAGTTTGTCACCTTTGCCATGGGCTCTGGATGACCTTGTCCCAGCACTGACTCTGTCCACTCCAAATCTCAACCTGAAAAATGCACTGAAAGCATGTGTCAACGCACTAAGGAGGCACATTCAAAGATCTAAATAGGCCTCAGATTTGAAGGCCTCCAAATTATATAGACATGATGTGCTTTTCAGTTCGGGAAACACAACAGTACCTACATGCTTGTAAACTTCCATTGCTATCACTGGTAACCAGATTGAGGCCGACTAGCCTAAAGCCTTATTCCAGGCAGTCGGTAAATTAATAGGAAAATTAGGTCTCTTCAACCCCCTGTCTGGAGATGGGTAACACATATTAATACCTTAATCCATGGTCCTGTGGTCCTCCCCCCCACTGGTTCCAGTTGTGATGACCAGTCAACCATAGCTGTTCAAACCAGTCTTGTCACAGCCCCTCTCACCAACGTCATAACACCTGCACTGTAATCAGTGCTGGACCAGTAGCCACTGGTCACCGTGTCTGCCCATATTCAGGCACCAGAGAGAAGAGGACCAGACTGTATTAGTGCGTTTTATTCCACTCCTTAAAAAAAAAAAAGGCATTGGATTCTTCTTTAGCAGCTAGGTGGGAGGTGTTGGTGCTTGCAGTTAGGCTTCAGAGGAGGAGAACTTTCATAAGTTCATGGGGCAAAATAAAGAACTGCTTCATATCTACATAGACTACTGTACCTTTTTTGGTAGGAAATTTTTTTTCCGGACCTAATACGCCATATGAGTTTGGTTGATTTGCTTACAAGCCATGGTTGTTGGTTATGTCACCCATGCCCACCACGGAAGGTGGGCTTTGGATCGGTCTGGACACTGCATTACAGTACAGCAGATGTCTTCTAATCCTAAATAGGGCAAAACGCATCAAAAGAACTTAAGCAGGCCATACTTCAAACAAAATTCGGACGGTTTGTAGGGAAGTCCAGCATGGTGTGGCAGCAGTAAACACTCAGAGTCCAGTTGCAGTAACAGAACTGTATTGAAATTAAAGTTCAATAAAGAAAAACTACCTAGCGGGACGACAACACGACCAGGAGCACTCACAGGATCTTGCAATGAGGAGTATAACAGTAGGTCTTGAGTGCACCGACAGTATCTGTCTTGAAAGGCAGAATGCGGCATGGTCAATCCGCACCCAAATGAGGAAGCTTCCAGGAAGGACGGTGTGTCCCTGCTCTTTTCCTACTCATTTGGAATCTCTCCCTGCCACTAATTACTGTCTTCCTGATAGACGGATGACTTGTCTCTATACTACCCACACATTAAATGCACATCAAGCCTGGGAGCCAAGGTCTTAAATAGACTCTGCTTGACCCAAGATGGCCACCAGAGTCACATTGGTGGCCAGCATCCAAACAGATAGTAACCCCAGTGACTCAGGAAATCAAAGAGGAACCATGTTTCTCTTGACTTCCTCTCCCTCTGCAATGCCAATGCGGTTAAGCGCCACCTGAAAGTAGACTGCACCTGCCTATAAGTTCAGCTGGGATTGGTAAAATTTTGATCCATGTATGGGCAGGCTGGTTGTACAGAATTTGATCGGTAGATACAAGCCTGTTGGGTTTTTCCTGAACGATCTGTGCTGCAGGCTATAGCCGCCATCAGAAATCAATAGCACAGCAGAAGAGGTTCCCCCATCACATCGAGTATGTGACTAGGGGAATGGGGTCATCTTTTTTTCATTCAACCTGCTGGTTGATGTATGGGCTGCCTTAATGGCTGTTGGCTTTTTTTTATTATTCCAATCATTTTTATTGAATTTTAGAGAGTATGAACATAATGAACATAGTGAGAAGGCTCATAAGACAAACTGGCTTGCTGTACAATCTCTATAAAATAACCTATGAAATATAACAATCAGAAACCTTTCCAAAGGTAAATCTCATAAGTAGTCAGGGTTACAGCAACAGTCAACATGAAACACACAATATCTTTAGCTTCTAGCTAAACCGCCAATTGGCGTAACTGCCAATATAGTAACAATATATAGCTCAAGGCAACCATTCAATAATCATAACAATTCCTTTGGAGAGGAAGATTTCTTCTCAGTCAAGAGCGTTATAGAAAGGGCTAAGAAGAGCCCATAAGAGGAAAAGAAAGGGAAAGACAGAGCGGAAGGGGGGAAATGAAAGGGGAGAAAGGGAGTATAGAGTATGCACCTTACACTAAAAAAAAATGTTAAAGCGATTATCTTTTTACATAAGATTTATACTAGAGTGACCAAGGTTCCCAAGCCTGAGAGATCCTAAGCAAGGTATGTCTATCTGTGGTCAGGATAGATTCATAAGAAAAGTGATCTTGAACCTGTTTTATTACATCCAGGAGCGTTGGGGGAATCGGCGACTTACAGCTCTTGGTGATGTTTTGCCTGGCTGTTAGTAGGATGTGTGTGACTACTTTGTGGAAATGATGGGCACTAGTGTCTATGCTTAGATTAAGAAGTGCTAGGTCGGGTGAAGGAGTTATTGGAATGTTGGAAATCTGAGTGATCAGAGAGCACACCTCTGACCAAAAGGTGGTCAGAAGTGGGCAACTCCATAGAATATCGAAAAGGGATCCTACGGCACCACAATTTCTCCAGCAATCCGAAGGATTATGCTGAGCGAATAAGGCGATTTTTTTAGTGGAGTTAGGTATCTTCGATGGGTTATGCTTTGCGCCTGTTGGCTTTTTTAGCAGAGGAAGAGTATTATTTGGCATCTCGGTGTGTGCAATATTCCTGCCACTGGTGCAATTGATTGCTTTGGTGGAAACAAGTAGAGCCAGCTCCTGAAATTTCAGGTGCTGGCTCTGCTCGTCTCCACCAAAGCAAACACTTCTGCACTAAAGTCTGTTCTGCCAAAGGACTCTAGCAATTTTCGGGAGGGGTAACCTTAGAACTAACTAGACGAACTGTACCAGTAATGGGAATACTGCACACCAAGATGCAAATAATAGTCTTCCCTTATTAAAACAAACCAACAGGAAAAAGTTCAATTTCTGAGAACAAGTAGAGCCAGCTCCTGAAATTTCAGGTGCTGGCTCTGCTCGTCTCCACCAAAGCAATCAATTGTACCAGCTGCAGGAATATCTCACACTGAGATACCAAATAATATTCTTCTTTCATTAAAATAGCCAGTAGGAACAAGTTATGTTCTGACATGCTTTGCCCTAGGCACAGTGCTTTCTCAGAAAGTGATGTGCCTACGGCAAAACATGTCAGAAGAACCTTTTTCCTGTTGGCTTGTTTTAATAAGGGAAGACTATTATTTGCATCTTGGTGTGCGGTATTCCAGTTACTGGTACAGTTCATCTAGTTAGAGTAGTTCTAAGGTTACCCCTCCACGGCACATCAGGGTACAGTGCACAGCACATCAGGGTAGAGGGCATCAGGGCACAGCACATCATGGTACAGAGCCCAGCACATCAGCATACAGGGCACATCTGGGCACAATACATCATGGCATGGGGCACATCAGGGCACACGGCATATTATGGGGCACATGGCACATTATGGCATCGTTTACTAGCCTGGCCAGCATGCAGAGTAGTGCAGGAAGCGTCTGTCTGTAATAAGTTCTCTCTCATGTCACGCAGAGCTGCTCGCTTCCCGACGGCCCCTCTCTTCTCGTCTATCCTAGATGATGTCACAAGCCAATGGGGATAGAAGAGAGGAGGGGCCGCCGGGGAGCGAGCAGCGCTGCGTGACATGAGAGAGAACTTATTACAGACAGACGCTTCCTGCGCTACTCTGCATGCTGGGTAAATCTCGATCTACCTGTCAGGCGCCAACTGTTGGCGATTGACGAGTAGATCGCCGCGGACCTCCGAGGCAATAGGAGGCAGCTGAAACTGGCCCACTGAGCCATCGGCCCACTGGGAAACTCCCGGTAGTCCCAATGGCCAGTCCATCCCTGGGAGTTGCCCACTTCTGACCACATTTTGGTCAGAGGTGTGCTCTCTGATCACTCAGATTTCCAACATTCCAATAACTCCTTCAGCCTCTCAGAAAGTGAACTTTTTCCTGTTGGCTTGTTTTAATAAGGGAAGACTATTACTGGTATAGTTCATCTGGTTAGAGTAGTTCTAAGGTTACCCCTCCCGAAAATTGCTAGCAGGTAGAGTCCTTTGGCAGAACAGACTTTAGTGCAGAAGTGTTTGCTCTTTGTAAGATACCGATAGTTCAGCTGAATGCCAAAACACCATTCATATCATCAGTAGCTGCCCAAAGGCTGAAGAAAGAAGAGGCTGGTTGGGAAGAAGAGAACCATGTATAGTTGCATAATATGGAACATGCTCCTGGAAACGCGCAGTGGTTCACTTTAATTTTGATGAGACTACGGTTACTGTCTGAAGTTAGCTTAAAATGCTTCAAATTGCCCATTGTAAACTCCCTGCGTCTCCTATGGAGTTAACACGGAGATTGCTCTGTTGAAGCGACTGTCAACATGGTTGGTATAAACAGAGCGTCATTTAAAATTAAAAGAGGTAATTAACAACAATCATTGTTAGCATTGTTGCCACCTGCTATATTTATGGAAAATTATTCATCAAAAGCGGGAAGGGATAAAAATAAAAACAAGGCATTAGAGGAGATATAATTTCTTTCTATACCGTAACAAATTTCAGGATTGCTTACACCAATCCATAGATGTATTATCTAAGGATCATATCCAAGGTTATATAATGAGCCAAAGTGCATTACCTCCCAACAACCACTCAGAATTTATTGTTCAGTCATTGGATAGGATGCTGTGCTTCCTGCATTTTAAGCCAGGTACACACAATGAGATTATCGGACGAATGGTCGATTGTCAGAGCTGCACGATTAATCGTTAAAAAAATATCGCAATCTCAATTCAACCCCCCCTCACGATCTTAATCTGGCATTTCCACGATTCATGCAACAAGTGCAGAACCATTCTCTGCTCACAGTTGTCAAAAAAAAAAAAGGCAGCCGGCAAAGTTTATCACAACATTGCTCAGAGCTGAAAGAGAGATAAAAAGAAACTTTGGACACATTTTGGACAATTTCACGCTCCCAACTTTGTAGAAACAGTTTGGGAATGGCCCCTTCCTGTTCCAACATGACTGCACACCAGTGCACAAAGCAAGGCCCATAAAGACATGGATGAGCGAGTTTGGGGTGGAGGAACTTGACTGACCTGTAGACTAATGCCCCGTACACACGGTCGGAATTTCCGACGGAAAAAATTTGAGATCCTGCTCTCAAATTTTCCGACAACAAAATCCGATCAGACTTTTTCCGATCGTGTGTAGAGAATTCCGACGGACAAAGTGCCACGCATGCTCAGATCAAATTACGAGACCAAAGCTATTGGCTACTAGCCTCTACGTAGTTCCGTCGTACGCAACGAACGTCACCACGTTCAGAATGATCGGATTTTCCAACAACTTTGTCCGACCGTGTGTATGCAACACCAGTGTCGGACAAAATCTGTCAGAAAAAATCCTACGGATTTTGTGGTCGGAATTTTCGACCGTGTGTATGGGGCATTAGACTGGGATGCCATTAACCACTTAAGCCCCGGACCAATTTGCTGCTAAAGGACCAGGCCCCTTTTTGCGATTCGGCACTGCGTCGCTTTAACTGACAATTGCGCGGTCGTGCAACGTGGCTCAAAATTGGCATCTTTTTTTCACCACAAATAGAGCTTTCTTTTGGTGGTATTTGATCACCTCTGCGTTTTTTATTTTTTGCGCTATAAACAAAAATAGAGCGACAATTTTGAAAAAAATGCAATATTTTTTACTTTTTGCTATAATAAATATCCCCAAAGAATATATAAAAAAAAACATTTTTTTTTTCCTCAGTTTAGGCCGATACGTATTAGCGATTATTGATTGGTTTGCGCAAAAGTTATAGCTTTTACAAAATAGGGGATAGTTTTATAGCATTTTTTTTTTTTTTTTTACTAGTAATGGCGGCCATCAGCGATTTTTATTGTGACTGCGACATTATGGCGGACACATCGGACATTTTTGACACATTTTTGGGACCATTGTCATTTATACAGCAATCAATGCTATTTAAATGCATTGATTCCTGTATAAATGACACTGGCAGTGAAAGAGTTAACCCCTAGGGGGCGGGGAGGGGTTATGGTGTGTGAAGTGTGTATTTTTTTTTTTACATTAGGGGGCGGGGCTGACGTCATTGATCGGCTTTCCCGATGACTGGGAACAGCCGATCAATGACAGGCAGAGTAGGAAGCGCGGGGAGAGGTTTGTTTACACAGACCTCTCCCCGTTCTTCAGCTCTGTGACCCGATCGCGGGACACCAGCGGCGATCGGGTCTGCTGGTCCCGCGGCCGTGGTCACGGAGCTCCCGACCGGGTCGCGAGCGCGCCGCCGGCGGCTAGGCAATTAAAGGGCCACGTACCTGTACGTGGTTTTGCCTAGCCGTGCCATTCTGCCGAAGTATATCGGCGTGAGGCGGTCGGGAAGCGGCTAGGAAGCACAGGGAGAGGTTGTTACCTCTCCCTGTTCTTCAGTTATGTGACCCGATCGCGGGACACCGGCGGCGATCGGATCCGCGGGTCCCGCGGCCACGGTCACGGAGCTCAGGACCGGTTCGCGAGCGCGACCCATGGCTGGGCTCTTAAAGAGCAACGTACCTGTACGTTGATGTGCCCAGCCGTGCCATTCTGCCGACGTAAATGTGCAGGAGGCGGTCCTACAGTGGTTAAAGTTCATGTGGGTGTAAAGGCAAGCCTCCCAATACTTTTGACAATATAGTGTATCGGAAGACTACAGAACAGCCCCATCATCTCAGTAATGTAGATGGTAATATAGTGGATATACAGTAAGATTTTAGATATATTGTATCACTTTCTCCTCTGATCTCCTGGTACATTCAGATCCACCGCAATGTGAAAACATCAATCTGGCAGAGCACCACCCCGGCGTCCTGTGGTTTACCACTATGGTTTTCACCCTCTATTTACCCTGAAGTGTTTCTCTTTGTCAACTTGTCTAAAGTCATGTTTTAGCTACTTAAACCACTAGCACATGGCAATGCCACTCAGCGAACCACTAATTCCAAACAAACAGACCGAGCCAAGATCCCGAAGGCCACTCAGACTGCCTTAATTAGATTTTTAGGCCCCATTCACACTTGCAAATGGAGCTGTTAGCAATTACATGTGGGAGACCCAACATTAATCTGCGGGTGGAAGCCCCATTGAAAGCAATAGGAGGCTGACAGCTCCTGCAGGTAATGATGGCCGCTCACATGTAATCATCAAAGGAGCAATTACCTGAGAATGATCGAATGCCCACCTTCCCTACTCCTGTATCAAGCAATTAAAACCTGCCAGATGTTCTAACCCATACATGATACACACCATGTAAAATAACTGACTTTAGATACATTTAAACCACTTGACCCCCAGAAGATTTTTTTTGCGATACAACACTGCATTACTTTAACTGACAATTGAAAGGTCATGCAATGCTGTACATACATTTAATTTATATATTAAATATATATATTTTCCCCCACAAATAGAGCTTTATTTTGATGGTATGTGATCACCACTGTGTTTTTTAATTTTTTTAAACTAAAAAAAAAGACCAATAATATTGAAAAAAAAAAAAACAATAATTTTTTTTTTTACTTTCTGCTATAAAACCAATAAAAACATTTAAAAATATAAAAATTTCTTCATAAATTTAGGCCAAAATGTATTTTGCTACATATTATTGATAAATAAAAAAATCTCATTAAGTGTATATTGTTTGGTTTGCGCAAAAGTTATAGCGTCTACAAACTATGGTATATATATATATATATATATATATATATATATATATATTATATATATAGTTTGTATACGCTATAACTTTTGCACAAACCAAACAATATACACTTAATGAGATTTATTTTTATACTAGTAATAGCGGAGATCAGCGACTTACAGCAGGACTGCGATATTGCAGCGGACAATCGGACATTAAATAACACCTTTTGACACTTTTTGTGGGAACCATTGACACTAATAAGAGTGATCAGTGCTAAAAAATATGCTCTGTCGCTGTACTAATGACACTGGCTGGGAAGGGGTTAAGCAATCTAGGGCGATCAAAGGGTTAACTGCGTGCCTAGCCAGTGTTTTACTCTACTATATGTTTATATTGTAGACTTTGCTTTCTCTGTTCCAGAGCACTTCCAACCATAATCTCCTCCACGACCCTGAAGAAGGGATTCACCCCGAAATGCGTCGGACTATAGGAGAAGTACTATATGTATATTATGTACTGTTTTATGTATGGTGCTGTTTTACACCATTACATTTTTTAATTTATAATTAATACATTTTTCTCTGTTTCAAAATATTTTATTTTTCAAGAGTTCACCCTTAAAATCCCATAGAATCGGGGGTACTTTCTTCCTTTTACTGTACTATATGTCGTGCTTTTACTCAGAGAAATTATGTTTTTTTTCCCCTGCTTTCCCTAATAGAAGTCTATGGTTCAGTACAGCTAACCCACAGGAAAGCCGCAGGAGCACTGCGCTGCACCCGCGGATCAGTATGAAAGCAGCCTAATGATTGTTAACCCTTTTATAGGTGCTAATATGCCCATTGCAAAAGTGCAGTGTATGTGATGTTTAATACCCCAACCTTTTCCTCTTCCAGCTTCCGCTGGCATTGGTCCACAGGCTGCTAGAAAAGTCCCAGGTAAAGCCCACTTGGTATCACTCCACCTGAGACAGGAGGCGGTGCTGCAGGGAACGCGTTGGCTTATAAAGCACCTGCTCCCTCTGCAGCCGCCTGCTTCCTCCGCTGCCGGCGCAGACTCCAAGCACTCTGATGCTTTGGGAATGGCGGGTCGGCAAGCCCAGATCGTGATCAACGGGGTTGCTGTCCCTGAGCATACACTTCCCTGGTTTGTGGTCACAGGGCACATCAGAGGTCCACATCGCAGGGCCATGGGTTGAGCACCCCTAGCTTAGATCTACTTTACAATCTGCATATCTATAACTGAATGTGTTATTTTGTTGGGAGTTCAATGAGCGACCAGATATCATCCTTATATAGGGATCCTGTCCTGACAATTGTTAGTTGGCTCTTGTTTCAAAGTTATTAGTTGACTGCCCCAGTTGAAGTCTGTTTTAGACGAAACGTGCCGGGTTCGCTACGCATGCTTCTCATATTGCTCTTTCTACTTTTTAATTACCGTGATCACTTTTTATGTACTCATTGCATTCTGATGCACCGCCATTTTAAATAAATCAAATTGGTTTGTCCTGCACCATATGGAGCCTTCTCCCTTTTTCATTTTTCCCCCGGTTGGTTGAGCCTCCATCATACATTCCGACACTCCGAAAGTCAGCACTTTGAGTGGAGATTCGATGTTACTACTGGTGAACCACAAGGATCCAGGTACAGTGCCAGGATTGCCATCACTGAAGTCCGGGTGTTTTGTGCTGGGGTGATCCCCCCTTTTCCTGTCTGATCCACACTGTGAGACATTCAACCCGCACAAGCTCGATTGATCCACTACCGCCGGTAAGTGGATCCACCACATCTGGTAAGAGTATCCATCCATTGTCTCACGAGGATTCTGCATTCCATCCACATTGTTTTATTGTCAACCACTTGATGCACACAGTCACTTTTGAGTGAAGAATCACTATTATTTATTTATGGACATTTAAGTTGTTCTTTATTTGTGTTTTGTTTTACTTATTCATCACAGCGATCATAGTTGCACAGATTGCACATTTTGTTATGGTCTCAGTACACTATAATTTTCATGTCTTTAGCGCTACACTGTATTTTTATATTAGTTGACTACCTCTACCAAATGTGCTGCTCCAAAACCAGCGCTGTCTGTACGGATATGTGACGGCACCCACCAGCACTTGGATGAGAGTCTCAACTGTGCCAACCAAGAGGCCTCCTGAGATGTTCCCTGTGAACCATCCATAACAAGGCTCCGCAATTTAAAAAAAAACTTAATTTACAAATCTCCATCAAAATTCTGAACGCACACCGGTGATGGAGTTCAGACAAACATTCCCACAGCTCATCTGCATGATGAGAGCGACAAGACACAGACTATTTGGCTTTGTCTGTGTTTAGCCCACAGGGGTCACTCGTTATTTCTACAAGCCCATGCAAAACCTTTCAAAAAATTAGCCAACGCAAAACAAAAGAAGCCCTGATTGACAGAACGGCATGGGGAGACCTCCTGTGCCTGGGGCACACCAATAGAGAAGTCAGTAGGTGACAATTCATTCTGTATAAGAGACTATCAAACAACCCATGATTCATAGATACATCATATGTTTATTATGGTTAGAGAGACCCTGTCACTTTGCCCTATTTAGAAGTAACAGGGTCTACTGGACATCATATATGTAGCGCTACCCCCATAGGGGCCAAAACAGGAAGTGAGAGGAAATCTATTGGAGGTTTTTCATTCCCACAGAGGAACTGCAACTTCTTTAGAGTCAACCTTCTAATCTGATGGATTGTAGTTTTGCTTTTTTTTTTTGTGACATTGTGAAGTTCTGGATTCACTTACTTTCCTTTATGAAACGACGAAAATGTTATGTTTGCAATTCCCATACATACTTACATATTGTATGTTTGGTAATGGGCGTTTTGCTGGCTCTGTTGCTTATGTTGTAACCTCTTCCCGCCCAAGCTATAGCTGAAAGACGGCTACAGTGTGGGCTCACATTGCCAGGAGGGTGTCTATGGACATCCTCCGTTGATCACGCTGCGCGAGCGCTCCCCTGTGGCGAGCATCGGCAGGGATCTGTGATCGCTGTGTCCATCGGACAGTGCCCAGTGCCCACCAGTGATACCTATCAGTGCTGCCTAGCAGTGCCCCTCAGTGCTGCCTATCAGTGCCCATTTGTGCTGCCTATCAGTGCCCATCAGTGATGCCTGTCAGTGCCCATCAGTGATGCCTGTCAGTGCCCATCAGTGATGCCAATCAGTGCCCACCAGTGATACCTATCAGTGCCGCCTAGCAGTGACCCTCAGTGATGCCTATCAGTGCTCATCAGTGCTGCCAATCAGTGCCCATCAGTGCCCATCAGTGATGCCTGTCAGTGCCCATTAGTACTGCCTGTCAGTGCCCATCAGTACTGCCTGTCAGTGCCCACCAGTGATAACTATCAGTGCCGCCTAGAAGTGCCCCTCAGTGCTGCCTATCATTGCTGCCTATCACTGCCCATCAGTGCCACATATCATTGGAGCCTCATCAGTGCCACCTATCAGTGCCCATCATTGTCACATATCAGTGCCTCCTCATCGGTGCCCATCAGTGAAGGAGGAAAATTACTTATTTTGAGAATTATATAAAAAAAAAAATTTCGGTCTTTTTTTGTTTGTTTAACAAAAAACAAAAAACCCCAGTGGTGAATAAATACCACCAAAAGAAAGCTCTATCTGTCTAAAAAAAAAAAATATAAAAATGTTGTTTGGGTACAGTGTTGCATGACCGCGCAATTGTCATTCAAAGTGCGACAGCGCTGAAAAGCTGAAAATTGGCCTGGGCAGGAAGGGGGTGAAAATGTCCAGTTGGTAGGTGGTTAAAGACAATAAAGCTTTGTAAAACAAAAAGCAACCTGTGTAAATATTCTTTTATTGGTGGTGGTGGGCCTTGGGTCAAGGGAATGTAAAGGACTGAGGAGAGTCACAATATGGTGGAGTGTCTCCCTTTTTCAGATGTGTGTGTACCCTGTTCCCTGGAAGAAGAAAGGAGGACCCCTTGAGAGCTAGTGGCGAAGCAGAGCTGTTTACACGTAAATGCCCAGCTTCATCTTCTCAGTATGGCAGCAGTGGGCAGCCCCCCTATGTAGCCGTGATGTGAAAGCTTCATTCTTCTGCAGCATTCTCCTATAAGCCCAGTGGGTGTGTCCATGAAGGCCTGGGTGCACAGGAAGGGGGTTGAATGATGATGGTCGTCATTCAGCCCAGAGGAGCTCCTACGGGGGACACTGAAGGGAAACAACTCCAGTACTGCACAGGGAGCTGAAATTAAATTTTTTAAACTGCTGGGCAATTTATATTATTTAATGTTTTTTTAAGACTGGTCAGCCTGCATCGCCAACAGGGCAGCCATCAGAAATTTTTGGGCCCCCTTACACAGCTTTAGGCCAGCCCCCCACACACACCTGTATATATGTCAGCCCCCCCACACACACCTGTATATATGTCAGCCCCCCCCCACACACCTGTATATATGTCAGCCCCCCCACACACACCTGTATATATGTCAGCCCCCCCCCACACACCTGTATATATGTCAGCGCCCCGCCCCCCCCCCCCACACCTGTATATATGTCAGCCCCCCACACACACCTGTATATATGTCAGCCCCCCCACACACCTGTATATATGTCAGCCACCCCCCCCACACACACCTGTATATATGTCAGCCCCCCCCACACACCTGTATATATGTCAGCCCCCCACACACACCTGTATATATGTCAGCCCCCCACACACACCTGTATATATGTCAGCCCCCCCCCCACCCCCCCCCCACACACACCTGTATATATGTCAGCCCCCCATACACACCTGTATATATGTCAGCCCCCCCCACACACACCTGTATATATATGTCAGCCCCCCCCCACACACCTGTATATATGTCAGCCCCCCCCACACACCTGTATATATGTCAGCCCCCCCACACACACCTGTATATATGTCAGCCCCCCACACACACCTGTATATATGTCAGGCCCCCCCACACACACCTGTATATATGTCAGCCCCCCCCCCCCCCACCCCCCACACACACCTGTATATATGTCAGCCCCCACACACCTGTATATATGTCACCCCCCCACACACACCTGTATATATGTCACCCCCCCCCCCCACACACACCTGTATATATGCAAGCCCCCACACACACACACCTGTATATATGCCAGCCCCTCACATACACAAACCTGTATGCATGGCAGCCCCTAATCTACACAAACCTGTAAACACACAAGGCTCTGGCCCCTCCCTGTACACAAGCAGCCCCCCTCCATTTCCCTCACAGCCCCTACTTGTAAAGAAGGTCTTCCTACCTAGTCCCAGCCCGTTTTCACAAAGCTGACATGTTGCTGAGAAGCACAGTGCAAATCACACGAGGGGTGCACATACACAAGGTAGCCAGAGGTGGCAGTAAAGAGCTTGATGTCTGAGCTCAATGCCAAAGAGAGCAGAACCAGCCGAGATCATTTCTGTACTGCACAGCACGGCTCCCCTTCACCCATCCTGCCTTCTTCTGGCCTAGGCTGGCCCCGGGGGCCCCTTACAGTTGTGACGGCTGTACTCCCCCTTGATGGCCAACATACAGTTTTGCTTTAAATGAAAGGATTATGTTCTAAAACCTATGTGCATGGAGTGGTAGGATGATGACCTGTTCTCTGGCAGTGGCGGTGCGTGCATAGAGGGCGCAGGAGCGCCGCCCCCCCCTCTCCTGCACCGCTCTATCACCATCATTGCATGAATCTATCTATTGTCACCGCTGCCGCCCCCTATTCAGGTGTCCGGCCCCTGATCGGGCGCCGGGCATCTGAATTACAGTGGGGGGGGGGTGTTGCTGGAAGCGCCCCTATTAGAGCTGTGAGCTCTAATAGGGGACCTGATTAGAGCGGTGTGCTCTAATAGGCTTCCCTAAGTGTAAACAGCGGGCGCACTGCTGTGCGTTTGCTGATTACACAGTATTGTGTTAGAGAAGCGAATACATCGCTTCCCTAACACAGACCCGCCTCTCAGCCAATCAGGTTGCCAGGTCTGTTACCTGTCACCTGATTGGCTGAAGTCACAGGCGCTGTGATTGGACGCTAGGCGTCCAATCATAGCAGAAGACAGGAGGAGCGCGGGAGAAGAAGACATCCGAAGATGAGACACCGCTCGTCGCCTGACGCCGTCACCAGCTGCACACCGGGACAAGGTAAGTGCAGAGGGCAGGCAGGGGGCACAGTGGCAGCACTTGAGGGGCACAGTGGCAGCACTTGAGGGGCACAGTGGCAGCACTTGAGGGGCACAGTGGCAGCGTTTGGAGCACAGTGGCAGCACTTGGGGCACAATGGCAGCACTTGGGGCACAATGGCAGCACTTGGGGCACAATGGCAGCACTTGGGGCACAATGGCAGAACTTGGGGCACAATGGCAGAACTTGGGACACAGTGGCAGCACTTGGGGCACAGTGGCAGAACTTGGGGCACAGTGGCAGAACTTGGGGCACAGTGGCAGCACTTGGGGCACTGTGGCAGCGTTTGATGGGCACAGTGGCAGCATTTAATGGGCACAGTGGCAGCGTTTAATGGGCACAGTGGCAGCATTTAATGGGCACAGTGGCAGCGTTTAATGGGCACAGTGGCAGCATTTAATGGTCACAGTGGCAGCGTTTAATGGGCACAGTGGCAGCGTTTGATGGCACAGTGAGGCTGTTTGTTTGCGCCCCCCCAAAATTTTGAGCACCAGCCGCCACTGTTCTCTGGGGAACTTGAGACTTCAGCTATGTTCTTCTCAGAAGTGTGGAGCAGAGAACAATGACTCAGAAGGCCTCTGATATCTCTGTTCTGTGAGATCATCAGCCTAATGATTGCAATAAACGATCTCCTTGTGACGCCACCATCACATTGACCTGCCTTTAAAAGCTCTTCACTGACTCATTGTTGTTTGCTTGTTATCAATTCTCAAGCAAGATTGTGTCTTAATCTTTCCCGTACATAGAAAAGAGGTGAGCGCTAATGCATAAAATCCAGTCATTTTTGTAATATGATGTCTTTAGAATGACGAGGCTCCATTTACACTGATGTTTTCTCAATCAGTCTTTGATCTGTGATCAGATGGATCAAAAAACTGACTGCAATGTATCCCTATGGGCAGCTGGATGTAAACGCATGTGCAACCATTTACATCCAGGTTTGTCAGACCCAATACAATAAGTTTGGGTCTAGGTCTGCTTTTATGGACCCGGATGGATGTAAACACGCAAGTGCTTACCAAAATGGCAATGGTGAGGCTGCAGATGGGCACTGACCCTTATTTTTGCTTCAAAGTTCCTTATTTAGAATTTTTGTTTTTTTCCTGAAATTTCCCTCTTAAAGAGAAAGTAAAGCCTCAGGTCAAAAAAAAAAAAAAAACGGAACCTGCAAGGCAAAGGCATAATGAGCTAGTATGCATAGCATACTAGCTCATTATGAATAACTTACCTGAGAACGAAGCCCCCAAAGCGACCCTCGTCCACGTCCTTCTCCGTCGCCATCATTCCCGGAGTGACTTCCGGGTCTCGCCGCTCCATCGCTGCCATTCGCTGGAGCGGCGATGACGTCACTCCCGCGCATGCGCACGAAATCGGCATATCGGCGTGATCTCGGCATGCGCAGTGCGCCTGCGCGCGCCGTAGACAGAGGTGCCTGTTTTTTCTAAATATCTCCTAAACCATGTAGGTTTAGGAGATATTTATTGGACCTACAGGTAAGCCTTAATCTAGGCTTACCTGTAGGTCAAAGTGGTTTGTAAGGGTTTACAACCACTTTAACCACTTAAGCCCCAGACCAATTTTCAGCCAAAGGACCAGGCCCCTTTTTGCGATTCGGCACTGCGTCGCTTTAACTGACAATTGCGCGGTCGTGCGACGTGGCTCCCAAACAAAATTGACGTCCTTTTTTCCCCAGAAATAGAGCTTTCTTTTGGTGGTATTTGATCGCCTCTGCGTTTTTTTTTTTTGCGCTATAAACAAAAATAGAGCGACAATTTTGAAAAAAAATGCATTTTTTACTTTTTGCTATAATAAATATCCCCAAAAAATATATATAAAAAAAAAATTTTTTTCCTCAGTTTAGGCCGATACGTGTTCTACATAGTTTTGGTAAAAAAAAAAAATTGCAATTAGCGATTATTGATTGGTTTGCGCAAAAGTTATAGCGTTTACAAAATAGGGGATAGTTTTATAGCATTTTTATTAATATTTTTTTTTTTTTACTAATAATGGCGGCGATCAGCGATTTTTATTGTGACTGCGACATTATGGCGGACACATCGGACATTTTTGACACATTTTTGGGACCATTGTCATTTATACAGCAATCAGTGCTATTTAAAGCGGGATTCCACCCTAAAGTGGAACTTCCGCTTTTCGGAACCCTCCCCCCCTCCGGTGTCACATTTCGCACCTTTCAGCACCCACTTCCAGGCATAAACTCCCACGGGAGTTTACGCCACTTCCTGTCCTGGCACGCTGTCTGCCGGGACACACACGTATCCCGGCAGACAGCGCTGACGATTCTCATTGCGCTGCGCGACTCGCGCATGCGCAGTAGGGAACAGGGAAGTGAAGCCGCAAAGGCGACACTTCCTAAATCCCTCACTGAGAATGGCGCCGGCAGCAGCAGAGAGCCGATCGATTCATCGGCCTCTGCTGCTGACATCGCTGGAACCTGTGACAGGTAAATGTCCATTTATTAAAAGTCAGCAGCTGCAGTATTTGTAGCTGCTGGCTTTTACATTTTTTTTTTCAGGTACAGTCCCGCTTTAAATGCACTGATTCCTGTGTAAATTACACTGGCAGTGAAGGAGTTAACCACTAGGGGGTGGGGAGGGGTTAAGTGTGTGTGTGTGTGTTTTTTTTTAACTGAAGGGTGGCGTGGCTTGGCGTCTGACGTCACTTATCGTCTGTCCCGATGACAGGGAACAGACGATCAGTGTCAGTCGTGCTAGGAAGCATGGGGAGAGGTTTGTTTACACAGACCTCTCCTCGTTCTTCAGCTCTGTGACCCGATCGCGGGACACCAGCGGCGATCGGGTCCGCTGGTCCCATGGCCGCGGTCACGGAGCTCAGGACTGCGCGCGACCCACGGCTGGGCTCTTAAAGAGACACGTACAGGTACGTGATTGTGCCCAGCCGTGCCATTCTGCCGACGTATATCGGCGCATGGCGGTCCTTAAGCGGTTAAAATGAATGTGCGTGTTATACTCCGATAAATACGGTACATACTTTTTATTTGGGGACAGCGTAATTGTCAGTTAAAGTAGCGCAATGCCGTATTGCAAAGAGTGGCCTGGTCATGAAGAGGGGTAAACCTTCCGGAGGCCAAGTGGTTAATTGTTAAAATGAAAAATGAGAAACTGTGGACTCTCCCCAGACTGGCCCTCTCATCTCCTCCGTACAGCTCAGCAAGCAGCATCCTCGTCAGTAACACACGGGGTCCCCCTCCATAGGCAGAGATTGGCTGTGACCTTCCTGTAGGTCAGGACAACAATGGCAGGACGTGAGCCTGAGGGAACAAGCTGGACAGTCAGCGCTCTCGCTTACCATTACCATTCTATATGAATATTTCCCGCTGCTTACCCTTCCACTGATAATGCAGACACATGTCGCCAACAACCCTCATCCCTACCCAGCCGCCAGAAACTGATTGTCCACCGACAGAGTCATCACCAGCATCTAAAGTAGCGTCCTTCTTATGTCAGGCAGAGCTGATGTGTCCAAAGAGAGAAGCACAACATGAAGCATTCATATGAGCAAAATAAACGAATGGTATGTGCACATGGGGGGCGACTCAGTCAGTTTTTATTCCTTATAACCTTTTTCATTCAAAGACAGCAAGATATGGGCACAGTGGCTTGGTGGTTAACAGCACTAGGGTCCTGTGTTCATCCCAACCACCACCTCTTGGTACTCCGTCTTTCTCCCACACTTCAAAGACATAGTTACATAGTTAGTTAGGTTGAAAAAAGACACAAGTCCATCCAGTCCAACCACCAATAAAAAAAAATAATAATAATATCATACAGTCCCCATTATACCCCATTCTATACCCACAGTTGATCCAGAGGAAGGCAAAAAACCCCAGCAGCGCATGATCCAATTTGCTAAAGCAGGGGAAAAATTTCCTTCCTGATCCTCCGAGAGGCAATCGGATTTTCCCCGGATCAACTTTACCTATAAATGTTGGTACCCAGTTATATTATGTACATTTAGGAAAGTATCCAGGCCTTTCTTAAAGCAATCTACTGAGTTAGCCAGAACCACCTCCGGAGGGAGTCTATTCCACATTTTCACAGCTCTTACTGTGAAGAAACCTTTCCGTATTTGGAGATGAAATCTCTTTTTCCTCCAGACGTAAAGAGAGTGCCCTCTTGTCTTCTTTGTTGACTGTAAAGTGAATAACTCAACACCAAGTTCACTATATGGACCCCTTATATATTTGAACATGTTGATCATATCCCCCCTTAATCTCCTCTTATCAAGGGTGAATAAATTCAGTTCCTCTAATCTTTCCTCATAGCTGAGCTCCTCCATGCCTCTTATCAGTTTGGTTGCCCTTCTCTGCACTTTTTCCAGTTCCCAGATATCCTTTTTGAGAACTGGTGCCCAAAACTGAACTGCATATTCCAGATGAGGTCTTACTAATGATTTGTACAGGTGGGAAATTATATCTCTCTCTCTGGAGTCCATACCTCTCCTAATACAAAAAAGGACTTTGCTCACTTTGGGAACCGCAGATTGGCATTGCATGTTATTATTGAGTTTATGATCTACCAAAACCCCCAGATCCTTCTCCACTACAGATCCCCCCAGTTGTACTCCCCCTAGCATGTATGATGCATGAATATTCTTAGCCCCCAAGTGCAGAACTTTACATTTATCAACATTAAACCTCATCTGCCACATAGTCGCCCAATCAGACAGAGCCTTTAGGTCGGTTTGTAAATTGGAGACCTCCTGTAAGGACGTTATTCCACTGCATAGCTTGGGGTCATCTGCAAAGACGGAAATGTTACTTTTGATCCCAGACCCAATATCATTTATAAAGATATTAAAAAGTAAGGGTCCCAGCACTGAACCTTGGGGTACACCACTGATAACCTTAGACCATTCCGAGTAAGAATCATTAAAGTGGATGTAAACCCAATGTCATCCTTTCTAAACTACTGCTATAGGAGTTATCTATAAGGATATACACGCCTCCTGCATGTATCTTTACCTCTCAAATATCTCCCCTCTGTCTGTTATGAGAACCGAAAAAATGCAGATTCTGTGGGTGGGCCTGTTGTCTGGAGCTCGGTGGGTGGAGTCGTGATGTCAGTAGACTCCCCGCCCACCTCTACACTCCCCTTGTCAATATGCATTTTCTCCTGTGTATTTCTTACACTGAACTTCTGCTATGATCACTAACATCCAGTGAAAAGACAGGAAAGTAACCACATGACTTCAGCATGCCCAATTATGCTGAGGTGTGGAACATCCAATCCTGGCAGAGCAGCAGAAGAAAGGAGTTGGAGGGAATTAAAAAATAATGCATGTCTCTTAGGCTTATGTAAATCACCTGTCACTCACAGCAAGGGGGAGGATTTGACAAAGTTTTTCTCTGTTTGTCAAGATGTATCTCACTGAACAATAAAAGAGGATTGCTCAGAGCTGGATTACCGTATATACTCGAGTATAAGCCAACCCGAATATAAGCCGAGGCACCTAATTTGACCACAAAAAACTGGGAAAACGTATTGACTCGAGTATAAGCCTAGGGTGAGAAATGCGCAGCTACTGTAGGTGGAAAAGAGGGTCAACAATGCCCATTTGCAGCCTCACTGTGCCCATTTGCATGCCTCACTGTGCCCATTTGCAGCCATAGGTCCCCTGAACTTCAAACTTGGTAGTTAAGGGTTCCTAGATGCCCCCTAGCTGCGGCCTATGGACACAAAGGGTCCCGAAATGACATTGCTGCAGATGGACACAGTTGACCGAATTTGGGGCCCTGTATCTCGGGGTCACTTGGTGCTATGAACTCCAAATAATTGGATATGTTGTAGTGTTGGTTCCACTGGGTTTGCATGCCAAATTTGGGGTGGCCCCGAGATACGGGGCCGCAAAATTGGGTCAGAATTTTTTTTTTTCCTGCAGAAAAGTGCTTGACTCAAGTATAAGCCGAGGGGGGCACTTTCAGCACAAAAAAATGTGCTGAAAAACTCGGCTTATACTCGAGTATATACGGTAACTCTTTGTGGCAAGACTGGGCTCAAATGATAGGAAATCTTATACTCTACATTATGACATCCACTTTAACCACTACTCTCTGCATTTGTTTTTTTAGCCAGTTTTCTCTCCATTTACAATTGATATTTCCAAGCTTGTAGACTTACGAGTTACGAGTAAGCATATTGTGTGAAACGCGTCAAGGTTCATTCTTTGTTGTATTTTTATCTGTGCATGCCGATACATCTTCAAAATAAATCAAGCAAGACAAACAAGAGAATGAAGCGGTTTCATTTTCCTAGAATTTTGCTAACTAAAGTATCCTAATCTAATCCCTACATTGCTGAGTTTGGGAGAGAAGAATGCCTAGATAAATCTGAAGTTCAAAAGAAATGCCACCTGGACTGAGCAACTTCACAAATAAAGAAATTCCACCATTGTGAGGATTTTTGGAAATTTAAACACGATATCCAAAAATCCACAGATAAATATCGACTGGATCCAATTATAGTATCACAGTGGGCAACACCAAGGTGTAAGTACTATGGATAGGCCCAAATCTTGGTCCGGGTTTCAATCTAAAACCTCCTCTTTTGAATTCAATAATTCCATTAAAAACTTCAAAGAACTGTCAAATGGGCTGAACATTGTTCTTTGAGTATTAAATATAGAAATTCCAACATAATTATACCTTAAAGCGATTCTCAGAACGCAATTTTCAAAGTATCTGTAAAAGGTTTCCAACTGGGTCCAATTTTGATATCATGATGGGCAACGACAGACTGTGAAAAGCATTAATGAGTCTGTATTGGTAACGGCCTACATTTTCTGACTCTGAGCTGTTTCTCAAATAGGCCATGAATTGTCCCTTTATGATATCAAGGTTATCAGTTCGTCTTCATTTTTTGGGAATAAAAAATGGTGTAAATTTCCTTTCTTTGGTAACACACCTGACTGTGAGCGGCTGTATCTCCTCAGTAAGTAAGTGGGGTTTGGGGGTTTGGGGGTGGGCTGGGAGGGGAAGTCTGTACTGAGCAGGCTAGCTGTGGGGGGAAATCTGTACTGGGGGCCGAATAATGCTGTTGTAAAGATCTGTACTATGGGGAATATTGGCTTGGAGGGATGTGAGGAGAGAGGACACTGCGCAGTACAGAGAGGAACCAATCTGCCAGGGGAACTTTCTCGGCAAGACACTGGGCTAAAATCTTCACCAACGTAAAAGAACAGCCAACCTTTCTTCGTTCTAGCACAGTGCTTTGTAATAAATGACAGGTGCCCTTTAAAATTTGCTTCTCTCCAGAACAGTGTTGGACCATTGGCTAAAATAAAACACTATGACATTTCGTAACGTACACAGGATTGAGACAGAACCTCATTTCCGAAGTGTTTATAGGGACCCGGCGACGCTCCGACATAACTGTTCGGTAGCCGAGCTACGACCTCAATACGCAGCCCCCAATCAATCTTTTTCAAATTAAATACCGGAGCTCCAGAGGACAATGGAGCCGGAGCTAAAACAAATGCATCGAACCGTGAGAATATCAACAGTAGACCAGAAGCAACTGACTGGAACCACCAGGCGGAGGGGATGTAGAAAACCCCGGCAACTATCTGTGATGTCATATATTTGTCTGAATGTTCCAAAATGAGAAGAAAAAAAGTTGTTGAATTATAGAGAATACTAAACCATGGGACAATTTGAGTCACACGGTTAACCACTTCAGCCCCGGAAGATTTTACCCCCTTCCTGACCAGAGCACTTTTTGCGGTTCGGCGCTGCGTCGCTTCGTCGCTGACAATTGCGCGATCATGCGTCGTGACACCCAAACAAAATGTATGTCCTTTTTTTCCCCACAAATAGAGATTTCTTTTGGTGGTATTTTATCACCTCTGCGGTTTTTATTTTTTGCGCTATAAACAAAAAAAGTGCGACAATTTTGAAAAAAAAAAAAAACGCATTATTTTTTACATTTTGCTATAATAAATATCCCCCAAAAATAATAATTTCCTCAGTTTAGGCCGATACGTATTCTTCTACATATTTTTGGTAAAAAAAATTTCAATAAGCGATTATTGATTGGTTTGTGCAAAAGTTATAGCGTTTCCAAAATAGGGGATAGTTTTATGGCATTTTTATTAATAATTTTTTTTTTTTACTAGTAATGCCGGCGATCAGCGATTTTTAATCGTGACTGCGACATTATGGCGGACATATCAGAGATTTTTGACACATTTTTGGGACCATTGACATTTATACAGCGATCAGTGCTATTTAAATGCACTGATTCCTATGTAAATGACAGTGGCAAGGAGTTAACCACTAGGGGGCGGGGAGGGGTTAAGTGTGTATGTGTTTTTTTTTTTTTTAACTGTAGGGGGCGTGGCTTGGCGTCTGACGTCACTGATTGTCTGTCCCGATGACAGGGAACAGACAATCAGTGTCAGTCGCGCTAGGAAGCACGGGGGTTGTAAAGGTTTGTTTTTTTATTTTCTAAATAGGTTCCTTTAAGCTAGTGCATTGTTGGTTCACTTACCTTTTCCTTCGATTTCCCTTCTAAATGTTTTTTTCTTTGTCTGAATTTCTCACTTCCTGTTCCTCCTCAGTAAGCTGTTCTGGCTGACTAAACACGGCTCGGATGATGGTGTGAAGTTTACTGAGGAGAAACAGGAAGTGAGAAATTCAGACAAAGAAAAAAAACATTTACAGGGGAAATCCAAGGAAAAGGTAAGTGAACCAACAATGCACTAGCTTAAAGGAACCTATTTAGAAAATAAAAAACTAACCTTTACAACCCCTTTAAGTGTGTCCTGGGGAGTGTTTCTAACTGTGCGGGGGGCGTGGCTACGTGTGGCACATCACTGATCTCTGCTCCCGATCACAGGGAGCAGAGATCATTGACACTGTCACTAGGCAGAACAGGGAGATGCTTGTTTACATTAGCATCTCCCTGTTCTTCCTCTCCGTGAAACGATTGCGGGTATCCCCATGGACAGCGAGTCCACAGCTCCCGCACCTGAAAGAAGTAGCAACTGCAATCCCAATGTGAAAGCCTGAGTGCTTTCACACTGAGAACCCTTTCACACTATGGGGCCTTTAGCATTAAAATAAGCTCCAGTAAAGCGCCTGAAAGAAGCCGAACTGCAATCCCAATGTGAAAGCCCGAGTGCTTTCACACTGAGGCGCTGTGCTGGCGGGGCATCAAAAAAAGTCCTGCAAGCAACTTATTTGCAGCGCTTTTGGAGCGGTGAATACGCCGCTCCTAAAGCATCCCTTCCCATTGAAATCAATGGGAACCGCCTGAAAAAAGCCTGAAAAGCGCCTGCAAAGCGATTTTGGCATCAGCGCTTTGTGGGCGATTTTAATCCTTTATTTGGCCACTAGCAGGGGTTAAAAGCGCCCCACTAGCCCTCGAAAAACGCTGGTAAAGCGTCGCTAGTTTAAGCGGTGCTTTACAAGCATTTTTTAGGCACTGGCAGTGTGAAAGGGCTCTTAAAGCACTTGGGCTTTCACATTGGGATTGCAGATGAGGCTTCTTTCAAGTGCTTTACAGGTGCTTTTTTTGACGCCAAAGCGCATTAAAAAACGCCTGAAAAACGCCCCAGTGTGAAAGGGGTCTAAGTGGTTGAACTTCCCTTATTTACAGACCGAAGTTCATTCCTTTGATCTAAAGATCAAAACGTTACAATGTTTACAAGTGTAACGATTTGTTCTTTAGATGAAAGGAATGAACTTCGGTCTGTAAATGAGGGAAGTTCAACCACTTAAAGACTAAACCTTTAAGCGGCTGAGGAATGTTCTGAAACTTGTCAGACTGCTTGTTTTTTTTTTTTTTTTTGTTTGTTCGTTTTATTACAGCTTGAGCCACGAACTCTCTTGGGAAAATGCTTTGTTAAAATTGCGAGGGGGGTAAAATCGCAATCTTGATTCTTAACGATTAATCGCGCAGCTCTAACAGAGACCCAGTGATGATGTCACAGTGGCTAAAATGAGGCTTGTAATAAAAAAAGCAAAGGTTTTATTTGGGGGGGGGGGGGGGATCACCAGAGAAGGCTCAACTTTACCACAATGGTAATCAAGCAGCAACACGCATCTACGTCTATGGATAGTGTGACCTATGAAAGCCAAGTTTTGCTTCCAACTCTCCGTGGCCTGTAAAATCCTGGAAATCACATGACATCCTTATAATTCAGCCTCCTATTAGGCCGTCTAGTTTTTTTCTTTGCAGTTAGCACATTTCAGCCATGTACTGCTGATGAATCATATTTTTAATGGCTGGATCTTACAATCCTCCGCCCGGGGTGCTGATGCACGAAAAATATACAAATGAAGACAATTTCACTGCACAGCAGAAATGCAACAAAAGAGGTAAATATGATAAATAAAAAGAATTTTAAATGGGAGAAAAACGCGGTCCGCAATGTTGACGTCTAGAATGAGCCGCCATTGCAAGAACTCAGGATACATTTGAATTTACAAGCCGCAGTTCGCTAACATAATTACAATTCAATAATAAAACATAATAATAATAATAATAATAATAATAATAATAATAATAATGGACCACCTTATGGGGATAGGGATCGGGGATTGCAATTATTTCCCATGAACGAGGAATTCCCAGTAAGTGCGGGTCATAAGCTCGCTCGTCGCTACTACCGATTGGATGGGGCATTGATTGTTGCTTTTTAAGGTGTTTAAAGTTCATCTTGAAAAATGTTCCCAAAATTCCCCAATGCAAATCCAGATCCTGTGATATGGACATACCAGCGCGCCTCTTGTTTTAAATGATGCATGTTCCCTCATTCCCTCCTCTAAAAACCACTGGCTCCTCGAACCCCCTCAATCCTGCCATTTACAGGACCAGGCTGGACATTTGTGCCCCCTAGTGGGCGCTCTGGGATGCACGTGTGCGGTGCGCTCTCCCGTCCTCCTCCAGGCCGTTCATACTTTGCACGTGTGCAGTGCGCTCTCCCGTTCTCCTCCAGGCCGTTCATACTTTGCACGTGTGCGGTGCGCTCTCCCGTTCTCCTCCAGGCCGTTCATACTTTGCACGTGTGCGGTGCGCTCTCCTGTCCTCCTTCAGGCCGTTCATACTTTGCACGTGTGCGGTGCGCTCTCCCGTTCTCCTCCAGGCCGTTCATACTTTGCACGTGTGCGGTGCGCTCTCCTGTCCTCCTTCAGGCCGTTCATACTTTGCACGTGTGCAGTGCGCTCTCCCGTCCTCCTCCAGGCCGTTCATACTTTGCATGTGTTGTGCGCTCTCCCGTTCTCCTCCAGGCCGTTCATACTTTGCACGTGTGCGGTGCGCTCTCCCGTCCTCCTCCAGGCCGTTCATACTTTGCACGTGTGCAGTGCGCTCTCCCGTCCTCCTCCAGGCCGTTCATACTTTGCACGTGTGCGGTGCGCTCTCCCGTCCTCCTCCAGGCCGTTCATACTTTGCACGTGTGCAGTGCGCTCTCCCGTCCTCCTCCAGGCCGTTCATACTTTGCACGTGTGCAGTGCGCTCTCCCGTCCTCCTCTAGCTGAGCTCAGTTTTTAAAGTTTTTGTACCCAGAGTTCCGTTTTCATAGTTTGCATGCTTGTCATATATTCTACTTCCAGTATTGTATCATCTTTATGGATTTGTAGTTTCTGCCCGTATCTCTAGCTGAATCAGTCCGCCTTCTTTAGGCCTCACTCACAACAAGGGTGTACATGTCTGTAGAGCCCATGTCAGGGGCCGGCACAAGGTGTTCTGTAAATCCGTGGGCAGGCAGTCCAATCAGGGGCGTACCAAGAGCATTTGGCACCCGGGGCGGATCCTATATCTGGCACCCCCCCACCTTGAAATGTAAAAACATCACATTGTGCCCCCTGCATCCTTCAATATCTTTTTGTCACTACTATGTACCCCCTCTCCACAACTGCAACTCTGGACCCCTTTGCATTACACTGCATCCTGCACCTCTGGACCCCTTTACATTACACAGCCCTTGTACCTCTTGACCCCTTTGCATTACACAGCACCCTGCACCTCTTGACCCTTTTACATTACACAGCACCCTGCACCTCTGGACCCCTTTACATTACACAGTACCCTGCACCTCTGGACCCCTTTACGTTATACAGCCCTGCACCCCTTTACATTACACAGCCCCCCACAGCTCTGGACGCCTGTATGTTATACAGACACCCCCTAACAGTTCTGGACCTCCTGAATGTTACACAGACCCCTTACAGGGCAGACCCTCTCCCTACAGTACAAACCCCCCTACAGTGCAGACCCCCCACTAAATTGCAGACCCCCCCTACAGTAAGACCCCCGCTACAGTGCAGACACCCCCCCTACAGTACAGACCCCCCACTATAGTGCAGACCTCTCACTACAGTACAGACCCCTTACTACAGTGCACAGAGCCCCCCCTAACACAATACAGACCCCCCACAACGATCCCCTTCTCTGGTCGCGGCTCTAATCAGTCTCTACAGCGGCTGTCAGCCGAGCAGAATGAAGCCGCCTCCCCCTCCTTCTGCATGCACAGCCCTGTGTAGAGATAAAGAAGGAGGGGGAGGCGGCTTCACTCTGCTCGGCTGACAGCCGCTGTAGAGACTGATTAGAGCCGCGACCAGAGAAGGGGATGTGCCGACTGGCCTCGCCCGCGCACAGGACGGGCTCTCAGTGATGGGTGTGTGTGTTTTCTGTCATTACCGATCAGACAGATCAGAGCCGCGGAGAGCGGCGAACACCCTCCCCCTCCTCTCACCTCACCTGCCGCTGCCTGTCACTCACCGCGCGCGCTGTCCCCGCTTCCATCACGGAGGGGGGCGCCGTCCTGACACCCCCCCCAGTGTGTGGCACCCGGTGCGGCCCCGCCCCCCCCCAGCACTCCCCTTAGTACGCCACTGAGTCCAATTCAAGTCTATTGGGACGTAGCGGCTGCACGGACACATTTGTTGGTCTCAATCTGACAGTTGTGGGGGAGGGGGGGCATGTGCCCAAATGCATATACAGATATACAGTATACTGATTTTTTTAAAACAATTATCTCCAAATTGCAGCCCAGGGGCTGGATGCGGCTGTTCGCTTGCCCTTTAGTTGGCCCTTGGGGCACTATTCCTCCCGCTGATACCAACGATGGGGCACTATTCTTCTCAATGATACCAACAATGGGGCACTAGTCCTCTTAATGATACCAATGATGGGGCACTATTCCTCTTAATGATACCAATGATGGGGCACTATTCTCAATGATACCAACAATTGGGGCACTATTCCTCCCACTGATACCTAAAACGATGGGGCACTATTCCTTTCAATGATACCAACAATGGGGCACTATTCCTCCCAATAATACCAACTATGGGACACTATTGCTCTGAATGATACCAACAATGGGGCACTATTCCTCCCGATGATACTTACAACGGGCGATATTCCCCCCAATGATACTTATTATGGGGTACTATTGCTCCCAATGATACCAGCTATGGGGCACTATTCCTCTCAGTGATACCAATGATTGGGGCACTATTCCTCCCAATATAAAAACAACTATGGGGTACTATTCCTCCCAATGATGCCAACAATGGGGCACTAGTCCTCCCGATGATACTTACGACAGGAGCACTATTCTTCCCACTGATACAAATGATGAGGCACTATTCTTCCCACTGATAATATCCTCTCAGTGATACCAATGATGGGGCACAATTCCTCCCAATGATACCAATGATGGGGCAGTATAGCTCCCATAAATACCATAGATGGGGCACTATTCCTCCCAATGATACCAATAATGAGGCACTATTCCTCCCACTGACACCAATGATGGGGCACTATATCCCCCATTAATACCAATGATGGGGCACTATTCCTCCCACTGACACCAATAATGGGGCACTATTCCTCCCACTGATACCAATGATGGGGGGCACTATTCATCCCCTAATAGCAAATGTGGCGATGTTTACTCCCACTGACGGGAAAGTTTTCACTCCTACTGGCCATAGTCTGGACCCCCTAAAGTCTGAAGGACAATAAACTGGCCCTTTGTTTAAAAAGTTTGGAGACCCCCCTGTTTTAAACCTTTAAACCATCATATTTAAAACAGATCACTTTCTCTTGTCTATCTAAAAAAAAAAAGGATGTGAACAAGATTTTTACCTTCCTTTTAAATAACTTAGCTGCTTCTTCCATTAATATATTTATTTATTTATTTATATATTTATATATATATATATATATATATATACACACACACACACATATACATACATACTCACCCAATTTTTTTATTTTTTTATTTATTTTATATATATATATATATATTTATTTATTTATGGTCACATTTTCATATTAGCGCTGTCACGCCAGAAATAATCACCATCCCTATACTAGCTCCATGTCATAACGATTTTCGCAACTCTTTTACAGCCCGTCGTAGCACAGCTGGTCGCAGTTATGCCGTTAGTGCCAGGATATCGGACACCGCCGCCATAGAGCTGCCAAAATCCCAACGCTCTTCACTTTCTTAAATTTAAAGGAAAACGGCAGTTTTCTCTCGGGGGCCCCTAATCCCCCCTTCTAATCCCAGCTAATAAAATTGATCCCCCGTCAAAAACCCAATAAACTTAATTCTTAAAAAAAAAAAAAAAGTGATTTCCTTTTCCAGCTCCACATCCTGCAATGTGGGATCTGTTTCTAGGCACGATTCCGAAAATTCCTCTTGTAGGTCTGATGTCAGATCTTAAAAATGTCCCAGAGAATACAGGGTCAGCATCAAAAGCAACCTCTGCAATGCTCAACAATACAGGGATGGACAGACACCATTCTTTTTTTACATTTAACCACTTCAGCCCCGGACCAATTGGCAGCCAAAGGACCAGGCCCCTTTTTGCGATTCGGCACTGCGTCGCTTTAACTGACAATTGCGCGGTCGTGTGACGTGGCTCCCAAACAAAATTGGCGTCCTTTTTTTCCCACAAATAGAGCTTTCTTTTGGTGGTATTTGATCGCCCCTGCGGTTTTTATTTTTTGCGCTATAAACAAAAATAGAGCGACAATTTTGAAAACAATGCAATATTTTTTGCTTTTTGCTATAATAAATATCCCCCAAAAATATATAAAAAAACATTTTTTTTCCTCAGTTTAAGCCGATACGTATTCTTCTACATATTTTTGGTAAAAAAAATCGCAATTAGCGATTATTGATTTGTTTGCACAAAAGTTATAGCGTTTACAAAATAGGGATAGTTTTATAGCATTTTTATTAAAAACATTTTTTTTTACTAGTAATGGCGGCGTTCAGCGATTTTTATTGTGACTGCGACATTATGGCGGACACATCGGACATTTTTGACACATTTTTGGGACCATTGTCATTTATACAGAAATCAGTGCTATTTAAATGAACTGATTCCTATGTAAATGACACTGGCAGTGAAGGAGTTAACCACTAGGGGGCGGGGCGGGGCTAAGTGTGACGTGTTGTGTTTTTTTTTTACAGTAGGGGGCGTGGCTGTACATCTGACGTCATTGATCGGCTTTCCCGATGACCGGGAATAGCCGATCAGTGACAGGCAGTGTAGGAAGCGCGGGGAGAGGTTTGTTTACACAGACCTCTCCCCGTTCTTCAGCTCTGTGACCCGATCGTGGGACACCAGCGGCGATCGGGTCCGCTGGTCCCGCGGCCGTGGTCACGGAGCTTCCGACCGGGTTGCGAGCGCACCACCGGCGGCGCGCGTGCGACCCCGCGGCTAGGCAGTTAAAGGGGACGTGTATATATACGTGCTTTTGCCTAGCCGTGCCATTCTGCTGACGTATATGTACCTGTATGTTCTGCACCTTTAAGCCACAATGGGAGAATGCACTGCCACCCACCATGCCAGGTGATCCTTGAATGATAGGTGGCACAAATTGGCACTAATAGGTGGCACGGATTGGCATGGATAGGCGGCACGGATGGGCATCAATAGGCGGCACGGATGGGCATCAATAGGCGGCACGGGTGGGCATGAATAGGCGGCACGGATGGGCATGAATAGGCGGCACGGATGGGCATGGATGGGCATGAATAGGCGGCACGGATGGGCATGGATAGGCGGCACGGATGGGCATGAATAGGCGGCACGGATGGGCATGGATAGGCGGCACGGATGGGCATGAATAGGCGGCACGGATGGGCATGAATAGGCGGCACGGATGGGCATGGATAGGCGGCACGGATGGGCATGGATAGGCGGCACAGATGGGCATGAATAGGCGGCACGGATGGGCATGAATAGGCGGCACGGATGAGCATAGATAGACGGCACGGATGAGCATGAATAGGCGGCACGGATGAGCATGGATAGGCGGCACGGATGAGCATGAATAGGCGGCACGGATGGGCATGGATAGGCGGCACGGATGAGTATGAATAGGCGGCACGGATGAGCATGGATAGGCGGCACGGATGAGCATGAATAGGCGGCACGGATGAGTATGAATAGGCGGCACGGATGAGCATGGATAGGCGGCACGGATGAGTATGAATAGGCGGCACGGATGAGCATGGATAGGCGGCACGGATGAGCATGAATAGGCGGCACGGATGAGTATGAATAGGCGGCACGGATGAGCATGGATAGGCGGCACGGATGAGCATGGATAGGCGGCACGGATGAGCATGGATAGGCGGTACGGATGAGCATGGATAGGCGGCACGGATGGGCATGGATAGGCGGCACGGATGAGCATGGATGTTGAAATCAACGAATGACATGATGTCCCACTGATAACAATCCTGGGAACAAATCATCAAAATACCAATCCCGTCATGACAGGCATTTTTGATGTCGTATTATTCCATAAAGCCGGTCCTCTTATCCACTGCTGAGCCACTGTGAACATGTTGGCTGCAGATGTGACTACGGATCAATGTAACACTTTAGGCATTAAACCGAGTGGGTTCAAGAGAACCCAGAGGGGGTGACGGACTGTCAGCAGGTAGTGATCATGACCACCAATACTCCCCCCCCCCCAGAGCATTGCACTAGGTCTTTTGTATAAGGCAGGCAGCAGTGTAATCCAACACGACATCTCTATGGTAATTTCATGTTCTACAAAGCATTATATTCTGAAAGCAGAAATATCATTAAATTTGAATATTCCTCCTAAGGCACAGTTGTGTCTAAGATGCTGTATGGCTCAAAAAAACAAATATAGAAACAGTAAAACGCTGCCTGGAATAAAATATTGGAGAATATCTAACAAAGGAGAATACACCCATGCTTTCCAAGAGAGAACTGCAAAGCATTCCTGCTAGAGGAAATTTGGGAGGGTGAGTCGCAACAAGAGTCATAGCGGAAAAAAAAGAGATTTTCCACTTTCGGAGATAAAATGGAAAGACGCTTGCCTGCCTTCACCCCACTAGCTACTGATTGGCAGACATGTCCGGCTCAGTGCTCCGGCAAACTAGGAGTCTTTGCAGCACTGGTGAGTCCGCCAATACTATTCCACCCGTCAACAGTTGACTGCCTTATCAGTTCAGCATTTTCCAATGCCACGTGGAGTCTACACAACCAGGCTCTTTACACCACAACCTAAAGTGACCCAAACCCAATCCATAAGAAAAACAAAAAAAAACATAGGATGCAGAGCTTATCATAAAGGAATATATACCGTATTTATCGGCGTATAACACGCACCCCAAGTTTAGGAGGGCATTTTAAGGAAAAATAATTTTTTGGAGGGAAGTTTAGGGAAAAAAAAAAAACTTACATTTAAGCGTCATTTGCAGCCTTGCCCAGCATCATTTGCAGCCTTGCCCAGTGTCATTTGCAGCTTGCCCAGCGTCATTTGCAGCCTTGCCCAGCATCATTTGCAGCTTGCCCAGCGTCATTTGCAGCTTGCCCAGCGTCATTTGCAGCCTTGCCCAGTGCCATTTGCAGCCTTGCCCAGCGCCATTTGCAGCCTTGCCCAGCGCCATTTGCAGCCTTGCCCAGCGTGATTTGCAGCCTTGCCCAGTGTGTCTTGCAGCCTTGCCCAGTGTGTCTTGCAGCCTTGTCCAGTGTGATTTGCAGCTTGTCAGTGTCTTTTGCAGCTTGTCAGCGTCTTTTGCAGCTTGGCATGTTTAAATTTCCCGCCGGAGAAGAACGAGCGGGCGCCGCCATTAAAGACCGAACACCCGGAAAAGCCAGAGCCGTCTGTTCGGCTCCACTCGCAGTCCTGCCTCCCTGCTGTTTCGGAAGCGAGAGCAGGGAGGCGGGACTGCGAGCGGAGCCGAACAGTCAGATCGGTCTTTTTCGGCGGCGCTCGTTTTTTTTTTTTTTTTTTGACGGCGGTCGCTATTTTCGGCGCCCATTGATTTTTTTTGTCACTTTTTTTTGGGGGATCGGCGTATAACACGCACCCACAACGTTCCCCCGATTTTAAGGGGGAAAAAGTGCGTGTTATACGCCGATAAATACGGTACATTTAGTTCATTAGCCTAATGCCCCATACACACGATCGGAAATTCCGCCAGCAAAAGTCCGATGTGAGCCTTTGGTCGGAAATTCCGACCATGTGTATGCTCTATTGGACTTTTGCTGGCAGAAATTTTGCCAGCAAAAGATTGAGAGCAGGTTCTCTATTTTTCCAACGGAAAAAGTTCTTATCGGAAATTTTGATTGTCTGTAGCAATTCCAACGCATGCTCAGAAAAAATTAGACGCATGCTCGGAAACAATTGGACGCATGCTCGGAAGCATTGAACTTAATTTTCTCGGCTCGTCGTAGTGTTGTACGTCACTGCGTTCTTGACGGTCGAAAGTTCAGCGAACTTTTGTGTGAAAGTGTGTATGCAAGCCAAGCTTGAGCGGAATTCCATCGGAAAAACCATCCATGTTTTTTCTGATGAAAAATCCGCTCGTGTGTACGCGGCATAAGAGGAGTAACCCCAAGAAACAATAAAAAGTTCACAAAATGGATGAATAACCCATTTAAAGTCCTTCAGCTTTAGAGAAGATGATAGCTAGATGGGAAACTTAAATCAAGACTGGAGACCGCCACTTTAAACACCACCACACAAAGCTTCTTACCGAGAACAGTTGACCCCCTTATTACAGGGGGTCAAACATGCATGTAAGAAATTCTAGGCAACCTTTAGAAGGATTCCCGTCATCTGGTGTCTCCTGAACAAGGTTTCCAAATCCTAGTGTCACGATCTCCCATAAGCATGAACAGGTGTGTTTGTCAGAAACCATCAATCAGACTGAGACAGAAGTACAGCTAAATCTCTACTAAAAATAATTTAAAAAAAGTAAACGTAGTCAAAACATAGCCAGAGTTCAGGAACCGGAACGGATAGTCAGACAAGCCAAAACGTCAGGGAGCCAGAGAGGAGCGTAGTAGAACAGCAAGCAGGATCTGGAGCCAGAAGGAATGTCAGCCAAGCAAGTCTTTAATAGGAACACAGGAGAGCGAAGTGAGAGAAGTGACCAGGGCAAAGGCAGAGATCATCTGGGCTGGACGGCTTAAGTAGGCAGGACTGACGAGCAGGATATCATCAACAGGTGAGTCACTGTGGAGAGATAGGAGCTGGCAATTAGCTGAGTGGCCAGCTCAGAGAAGGAAGGGCTGAGCCCAGCCCTGACAGTGCCACATCATTTTTTTTCAGCCTTGTAAACAAGCTCAGCTGTTTTTGCCTCCAACTCGGTATTCAGGCGCTTGTATTGTTCTTCTTTGGTCAAAAAAACTGTCTTGTGTGGCCTTGTTAACAGACTCAGGTTCTACTTGACCAGCACTGTTTGTCTTCCACCCCTTGCAGGAGGACACCTTTGTCCATGTAGGGCAAAGAAAAAGGCTCACTTAGCTCACCCCTCCCCTTCGAGCATATACCGTGGAACCTCGGATTACGAGCATAATCCGTTCCAGGAGTATGCTCGTAATTCAAAGTACTCGCATATCAAAGCGAGTTTCCCCATTGAAGTCAATGGAAACGAAAATAATTTGTTCCGCATTGACTTCAATGGCATGCAATACCGCATGTGGCCAGAGCCGGGGGGCGCCGGAGAGCCTCAGAAATGGCTGAAAAGGCCCGAGGACACCTCGGCTGACCTCGGCAAACCTCGGAAAGACTTAGTTCCTGAGATTTGCCGAGGACAGCTCTGCCTTTCCATGCATTTCCAAACGGAGCTGATTGGCAATGTTCGGCTCGGCTCCGGCGCCCCCCCCCCCCCACCTCAGGCCAAACGCGGTACTGCACACCGCTTTGGCCTGAATAGTGCTCGTTTTGCGAGACAACACTCGCAGACCGAGTTACGATTTTTAAAAATACAGTGCTCGTATTGCTAAACGCTCGTTAACCGCGTTACTCGCAATCCGAGGTTCCACTGTACTCTGAATTCCTTGCTCCCCTGCTCCTATGTTTGGATAACAGGACTAGGGAAAGAAAGACCTGTGTAAGCTCTAACAACATTTTAGCGCTTACACAGGACTGTGAAGCCTTCCTCAGTACCATGTGACAGTGCTGGACCAATCCCAGGCATAAGAACAATCACATGAGTGTGGAGGATTAAGTAACATGCACACTTGTAACTGGAACTATTCAACTTCTGGTGAACAAACAGGGCTGAAGTTTCACTCTAAGGCCCCTTTCACACTGGGGCGGTTTTCAGGCGGTACAGCGCTAAAAATAGCGCCTGTACACCGCCTGAAAAAAACGGCCCCATTCACTCCAGTGTGAAAGCCGGCGGGCTTTCACACTGGAGCAGTGCGCTAGCAGGACGGTAAAAAAAGTCCTGCTAGCTGCATCTTTGGAGCGGTGTAGGAGCGGTGTATTTACCGCTCCTATACCGCTCGTTCCCATTGAAATCAATGGGAAACCGCGGGGATACCGCCCGCAAACCGCCGCTGCAGCGGCGGTTTGCGGAGGTTTTTAACCCTTTTGCGGCCGCTAGCGGGGGTTAAAACCACCCCGCTAGCGGCCGCATACCGCGGGTAAAGCGATGGTAAGCAGCGCTAAATATAGCGCTGCTTTACCGTCGCCGCCCCGCACCGCTCAGGTGTGAAAGCAGCCTAATGCAGGTAATGTAAAATGTGGAGAGTTTGGTTTGGGACTTAACCACTTCAATACCAGACACTTAGACACCTTCCCGCCCAGGCCAATTTTCAGCTTTCAGCAGTAGATAAACAGAGTGCTTGGGGATCAATTCCCTACATAGGTAAAGGCAGGTTCACTTTACTAGCTGGGCTGCCATAAGTATGAACCCCCCGCCATAGGAGGGAATGAAGCGTGGGATGTCCACGTGCATGGGGAATTTTGAACATGGCTTCATCTAGGCTACAGGCCTGGTGGTCATAGTCTTGCTCCCCTCGGCTCCTCCAGCCTTGTAGAAAGTTATTAAACCAGAATATGTGAACGTGTGGAAGGTATAGTTTGTTATGTGGGAACAAACAAGAAAGACTCTGGGTTATCTCCAAATTGCTCCAAGCGAGCTTGTTATGACTAAGCAACGAGCCGGTCTTCTGGAAATTCCCAGGAGTTTGGAAGTCTAGAGTGGGTTTGGTTGGTATTAATGAGGGATAGGTCAAGTGTTTAATCAGCTTCTTTGCCTAGATGGTCGAAATGCTATGAATATATTCTTGGAAATGTAAGAATACTACGTATATACGTTCAATAAACTTGGATTATTATCTTTACTGCAGACGGCAGCAGCCTGGGTTCTTCTACAACACGCAGCAGGAATCCTTTATGCAAAGGCTTGGCGATGCCAATCAGGGCAGCACAGTGAAGATCTCCAGAGCAGAGCTAAAGGTTTATTGCTATGTGGCTTCCATTCACAGTGGGTGAGGAGGGAGGGGGGAGATTTAAAGGACAACTTCACTAAAACTGAAGCTGTCCTTTAAGCAGAATTCAAGCATCAGAAATGTTTTTAATATATATATATATTTTTTTTTTTTACCAGAAATCCTCTTCGAAGCCCAACTCCAGGAGCCAAGGGAAAAAAATCCTTGCAGTAGACCCCCGCCCACCCCTTCACACACACACTGCAAGGGTTAAAAGCACATAACATCTAGGGCAGGGATATGCAATTAGCTGACCTCCAGCTGTTGCAGAACTACAAGTCCCATGAGGCATAGCAAGACTCCGACAGCCCCAAGCATGACACCCAGAGGCATGATGGGACTTGTAGTTTTGCAACAGCTGGAGGTTACGCTAATTGCATATCCCTGGTCTAGGGGGAGATGAGAAGACTGCATGTCTTACCTTATTACCGCCCTGGCGTTGTCCTCTTCTGTAGGTGGTACCCTGTGTGTGGCATCATTGGGTACAATTCGGGCTATTAACCCTGCATTGTATGTAGAGGAAGGGAGTGTGCAACCAAGACCAGTAGCACCTTAAAGTAGAGCTACAGGCAAAACATTTTTGTTTTCATTTTGGTTATAGTAAGGGAGGATTATAACCCCTGTCAGATTTATTTTTGCCATCTTGATCCCATTGCAGAGATTTGCCTTCACTTCCTGTCCCATAGCCAAATAGGAAGTGAGAGAAAATTGCTGCAAATTTAGGGAATTCCTTGGAGCCTCCCCCCCAGGTCACCAGAACTAGTGTCCCCATTGGAAAATTTCCCCTCTTTTACTTTTTTTGGGGACAACCCAAATTGTGGGATTTTCTCTTTCACTTTCAATTAGACATGTGCACAACAAAAAAATTCGTTTATTTTCGTTTCGTTTTTTCGTTTCCGAAAAAAATTATTTTTTTTTTCGTTCCGTTTTTTCGTTTCCGTTGATTCGTAACGATTCGTACATTCGTAAGTCGTCGGTGTTCGTATTCGTAACGATTCTTCATTCGTAAGAGTTATTTTTTCGTTAGTTTAATTTTCGGACGCATTCGTATTTATTTGTACATTCGTAACATTCGTTACATTCGTTACATTCGTAATCGGAGCATAATTCATAATTTTATGTAATGTGTGTGCTATTATTACATTTTAATAATTTACGAATCGAAAAAAAAAAGTTACGAATCGAAAAAAAAGTTACGAATGTACGAATTTTTTTGTTCAATAGAGAGTGAGACACGGAAAATTACAAATCGAAAAAAAAAAAAAGTTACGAATCGAAAAAAAAGTTACGAATCGAAAAAAAAAAGTTACGAATCGAAAAAAAAAAGTTACGAATGTACGAATTTTTTTGTTCAATCTATTCGAAGAACGTTTAGCAGCACCATTGTAAGGGACACGGAAAATTACCAATTCAACAAAAAAAAAAAGTTATGAATGTACAAATTTTTTCGTTCGTTTTCGTTTTTCGGATTTTCTTCATTAGTACATTCGTTGTTTCTAATTAGTTTTTTTCGGATTTTCGTTGTTTTTCGGATTCGTTCAATTCGAATGATTCGTTACGATTCGTTATTCGGATTCGAACGATTCGAATGATTCGTTCATTCGTACGAAAACGAACGAACGAAAAAAACGAAAAACGAAAAAAAACTAAACTAATTGCACATGTCTACTTTCAATGATAATGGTAAACAGGACAGATAGAGAGGGTGCAACTATATAACAGGAGCACAGAGAGGAATAAAAACTGACAAGTGTTCTAATCCCTCTCCACTCTATCCAAAGCTAAAAAATAAAATTTAAAGCAGAGTTCCACCCAAAAATGGAACTTCTGCTTTAAAGGAAGGTGACCCCCTGACATGACGTAATTTTATTTGGGGGGGGGGCGGATACCCACCTTTTAGAGGGTCCCAGCCCCCACTTCCTCCCAGCGCACCGCGGCACCGGAAGGGAGATCACCTCTCCCCCCTCCCTCTCGGCAATCATCTGGGACACATCACAGGTCCCAGATGATTGCCCGACCAGGCACGGCGCACCGCGCTGCTCGCGCTTGCGCAGTTGGTGCCCGGCTGTGAAGCCCACAGTGACAATGCCGGCGGCGCAGAGAGGAGGGGGAGATGAGCGGGGCTTCGTTCCCCCACATCGCTGGACCCTGGGACAGGTAAGTGTCCGATTATTAAAAGTCAGCAGCTGCAGTATTTGTTTAGTTTTTTTACGTTTTTTTAAGCGGAACTCCGCTTTAAGTTAGAAGGTGGCTGCAGCTGGAGGGATCCTGCTGAAGCAAGCAATAAGGTAAGTATCTCACTTTATTCCTCTACCGCAGGGGTCTCCAAACTTTATAAACAAAAGGGCCAGTTTACGGTTCTTCAAGCTTTAGGGGGGCCGGACTGTGGCCAGTGGGTGTAAAAAATGTCATGGCGTCAGTGGGAGTAAACAATGCCTCATGCTATTAGTGGGTGTATTAGTGCCCCATCGTTAGTATCAGTGGTAGGTATAATTGCCCCATCATTGTTGTCAGTAATATTGTTCCCTCAGTGGTGTCAGTGGGAGGAATATTGCCCTATCATTGGTGTCAGTGGGAGGCATAGTGCCCCATCTATGGTATTAATGGGAGATATAGTGCCCCATCATTGGTGTCAGTGGGAGGAATAGTGCCCCCATCTATGGTATTAATGGGAGATATAGTGTCCCATCATTGGTGTCAGTGGGAGGAATAGTGCCCCATCATTGGTGTCAGTGGGAGGCATAGTGCCCCATCATTGGTGTCAGTGGGAGGCATAGTGCCCCATCTATGGTATTAATGGGAGATACAGTGCCCCATCATTGGTGTCAGTGGGAGGAATAGTGCCCCATCATTGGTGCCAGTGGGAGGAATAGTGCCCCACAGTTGCTGACGGTTGGGGGGAATAATGCCTCAAGGGTCGGATAAAAGCATACAAAGGGCTGCATCTGGCCCCGTGCCGCCGTTTTGAGACCACTGCTCTCTTTAAAGACCCTACATCTCTACCTCCCCCCAGTGCTTTGTATTCATTCCGAAAATGCAAAGCATTCTCCAAATGGCACTCCTGCTGAGCGGCCAGCCTCCTGTGTTCACAAGCAGCAGGTCAGCCGCTCATTACGGGACCTGGAAGCGGAGATCATTCTCTGATTGGATGAGCTGGAGAGGCAGGGTGGTGACGCCACACTCCCCGCCCCTTTTTGTATCACTGGTGACGCCGCACTACCCACCTCCTCCAATCAGAAAACGCTTTGCATTCATTCAGGGAGTGCAAACCATTCTCTGAATGGCTACTGTGCCAATTGGCCAATCACCTATGTTCACAATGCAGCAGGGCACCAGCTCAGCACAGGACCCGCAAGTGGAGATCACTGGAGTATCGGTGTCTACTTTCGTGATTTCCAGCTTCCAGGGGCATGTAGGCCAGGTAGGTCATATACATAATTACACGGGTCCAAGCTGGGGCAGGGACACCGCAAGGGTAGTTCCTTTCCTATGCCTAGAGTTGGACTTTAAAACAGTTTTCTGTTAGCTGAGTAATTCGAGTGAACTTGCAGGAAATCTGGGATTTTGGTTTTTATTTAGAACATGTGGAATACAACACTCAGCGCGTGTAAAGAGCTACAGAACCTTTGAGGTTTGATTTGCATTAGGAAACATAAATGTTCTCATACAACAGAAATGGATAACATTAAATCTTACAGCTAGTACAGGACCTCACCAGATGTTCCGAGCACTGCGCAACTCCCCGAAGCTTCCAGTTGGTTCACTTTCTTTGTGATTTGAGCCTAAAACCGCTAACAGGGACGGGGCTGTTGTTTATGAAAAAGGCAACTGATGAAATCAATTTGTGACTTGCCCATGTTATGCAGGAAACACTGCAGCCATGCTCAGGGCCGCTGATAGGCCAGTACAACTGGCCCTGTTGTACTGGGCCCAGCCAGCAGGGGGGCCCAGGCAAGCTGAACAGATAAATAATTAATGTAAAAAAACTTCAGACATGGCCGATCAGAGTCCGTCCGACTCAACTATGCCTATCACTTGTAGACAAACCTGCACTTTGTTTCAAGACAGGGTCTGGGGAGGAGCCAGGGGTGGGGCTGAAGGAGCGACCAGGGGCGGGACCAGGGGTGCAGCTGAAGAGGGCCCCTGTCAGGTAGGCTGTACAGGGCCCCATGATTTCCATCAGCGGCCCTGGCCATGCTAAAGTCCAGCCAACGTTTTTCTGGATGGAAAAAGTCAGGAAGGGTTAAGAATGCAGAATGTGAATGAGGCCTTGCAGGTCTTGTCCCTTCCCCAAGCCTGTGACTGGACAGTGCTGATAGGAGGAGTGAGCAGAGATGAGCTCATCAATGTGCTGCTTCTTCCTTCACTGTCCATTCACTGGCTAGACCTGACTTTTTTTTTTTCTTTTTTTTTAACTCACAAGGTTGCTTTAACTGACATAATATACACTTACATAGTAGGTGAGGTTGAAAAAAGACACAAGTCCATCAAGTCCAACCTATGTGTGTGATTATATGTCAGTATTACATTGTATATCCCTGTATGTTGTGGTCATTCAGATGCTTATCTAATAGTTTTTTGAAACAATCGATGCCCCCCGCTGAGACCACCACCTGTGGAATGGAATTCCACATCCACATCCATCCCCTGAAGCGGTGAAGGGTTCCCTTTTTCTTCATCAGAATTGATTGAAATCTTCTTGTCATCAAGCGCTGCACCTTTGGATTATAGTTTTGGATGTTTGGTTATCAACGAACTGTGCCAGCTGCTACTTTTATCTGTTATTTTATACTATTTTTAGCGCTGATTTTATTACAATTTTTCCACATCCTTGCCGCTTCTTACAGTAACTGAACCCTCTACGTAATTTAACCACTTGCCGTCTGCTGCACGCCCATATACATCGGCACAATGGCAGCGGTGGGCAAATGGGCATACCTGTACGTCCCCTTTAAATTGCAGGGCTAGCGGGCACGTGCGCCTGCCGCGTACAGCGTGACCGTGCCCGCGGGACCGGCGGACTCTATGTCCGGCGTTCTCCCGGCGATCATGTCACGGAGCTGCAGAATGGGGAGATGTAAACAAAGCATTTCCCTGATTTCCTGGATCCTTCTCCTTCCTGGGTATGGAGACGAGTGAGGGGGAAGATGGCCCCCACCCAACTCCATACCATTGCAGGGCGGAAGCGACGTCAAAACGTAATTTCCGCCCATAGCTCCATAGCTCCCAGGGCCATTTAAAAAAATAAATAATTTTTAAATTACAAAATATATATATATATATATATATATATATATATATATATATATATATATATATATATATATATATATATATATTTTTTTTTTTTTTATTGCATTTTAGTGTAAATATGAGATCTGAGGTCTTTTTGACCACAGATCTCATATTTAAGAGGACCTGCCATGCTTTTTTTCTATTACAAGGGATGTTTACATTCCTTATAATAGGAATAAACGTGACACCATTTTTTTTAAAAGAACAGTGTAAAAAATTAAAAATAAAAGGTAAAATAAATAAGAAAAAAAAAAAAATTATTTTAAACGCGTCCCGTCCCGCCGAGCTCACATGCAGAAGTGAACGCATACGTGAGTAGCGCCCGCATATGAAAACGGTGTTAAAACCACACATGTGAGGTATCGCCACGATCGGTAGAGCGAGAGCAATCATTCTAGCCTTAGACCTCTATTGTAACTCAAAACATGCCACCTGTAGAATTTTTTTAACCCTCGCCTTTGGAGATTTTTAAGGGTAAAAGTTTGTCGCCATTCCACGAGCGGACGCAATTTTGAAGCGTTACATGTTGGGTAACAATTTACTCGGCGTAACATTATCTTTCATAATATAAAAACAAATTGGGCTAACTTTACTGTTGTCTTATTTTTTTATTCAAAAAAGTGTATTTTTTCCAAAAAAAGTGCGCTTGTAAGACCGCTGCGCAAATACGCGTGACAGAAAGTATTGCAACGACCGCCATTTTTTTCTCTAGGGTGTTAGAAAAAAAATGTATAATGTTTGGGGGTTCTAAGTAATTTTCTAGCAAAAAAAAATGTTTTTAACTTGTAAACAACAAATCTCAAAAAGAGGCTCGGGACTTAAGTGGTTAAAAAATAAGGATAAAAATAAAAAAACTAGTAATGCCCCGTACACACGGTCGGAAATTCCAACCGCAAAATCAGTCGGATTTTTTCCGACGGATTTTGTCCGACACTGGTGTTGCATACACACGGTCGGACAAAGTTGTCGGAAAATCTGATCATTCTGAACGTGGTGACGTTCGTTGTGTACGACGGAACTACGTAGAGGCTACCCTGTTTCCCCTAAAATAAGACCTAGCGTGATTGTCGGTGATGGCTGCATTAGAAGACCTACCCCCCAAATAAGCCCTACCCTGTTTCCCCGAAAATAAGCCCTACCCTGAAAATAAGACCTACAAGGAGTTTAACTATGGCTTATTTGGGGGGGTAGGGCTTATATTGCCATCACCGACAATCACGCTAGGTCTTATTTTAGGGGAAACAGGGTAGTAGCCAATAGGTTTGGTCTTGTAATTTGATCTGAGCATGCGTGGCACTTTGTCCGTCGGAATTCTCTACACACGATCGGAAAAAGTCTGATCGGATTTTGTTGTCGGAAAATTTGAGAGCAGGATCTCAATTTTTTTCCGACGGAAAAAGTCAGATGGAGCCCACACACGGTCGGATTTTCCGACAACATGGTCCGATCGGACATTTTCCATCGGAATTTCCGGCCGTGTGTACGGGGCATAACACTGTCCACTGCCACCAATCTCTGCCCTACTGACACTGTCCATCGCTCAGCTGACACCGCATATATGTCTGCGTTACAAAGTTTGAGAAAGGGTGCTGTAGACACAGTTCTGTGAGTGAGCAGAAAGTTCAGCTCTGTGAAAATAAAACAAGTCCCTGCTGTAAAAATGACAGCCAGGAATTATCAGAGAGCTGCAGGCGAGAAAGAGGGGCTGCAATTGTGTGTCGTTTATATCTGCCTTGAGATCGGTATTCAATAGAAAAGAACACATGACAAGAGATTCAGTAAAGTTATACAGGAACAAGCATTCCGACCAAGAGTTGTGTCTTCACTTGTTCCAGGCAATTCCAGAAAAATCTCAGCAATGGCAGCTCTTGCATTTCTCTTATGACCAGTTTACAATAGATTATTAGCATTAAAACGAATGACACCGGGACCTCTGTATTATCCGCATGCCCTGAAATGCCCCTTCTTCCTCACAGACATTCGATGTATAATTACGTCTGGGTTTTGCATGGGCCACTTTTGGCTAATTTGTACTATTTTCAGCATCAAACCCCCCCAGAGTATATTAAAGAAAATGAGAGGTAGCTGCACCCAGAAGTCTTCACTAATTTTCGAGCAAGAGTCATTTATCAGCGTTACTTTGATGAAAGGCTTGTTGCCACAGGCAGTCAACTCCCCCGAGCCGCTAAATAAGCACACAACATATGTCGCTCAACGCTCCCAAAATCTTCTGTTAAAGCGGTGGCGAAAAATCCTTACATAGGAGCTCCTTCCACTCTGATGTCAAGGCTAATTCATTTTAATAAAAACTAAAGGAAAACGCCACTATCAGAAAAATAAGTAAATAAATGCTACACCGGCTATTTTGTAACTTAACCACTTGCCTACCGGGCACTTTCACCCCCTTCCCGCTTAGGCCAATTTTCATCTTTCAGCGCTGTCACAATTTGAATGACAATTGCGCGGTCATGCTACACTGTACCCAAATGAAATTTTTATAATTTTTTTCACACAAATAGAGCTTTTTTTGTTGGTGGTATTTATTCACTGCTGGGGGGTTTTTTTTTGCCAAAGAAAAAACAAAAAAAAAACGGAAAATGTTCTAAGTTTTTCTTAGTTTCTGTCAGTAAAATTTGTAAATAAGTAATTTTTCTCCTTCAAGCGGAGTTCCACCCAAAAATGGAACTTCGGCTTTAAGGGAAGATGACCCCCTGACATGCCACATTTGGCATGTCATTTTTTTTTGGGGGGGGGCGGAAACCCTCTTTTTAGAGGGTTCCAGCTCCCACTTCCTCCTGGCGCACCTGTGGCGCCGGAAGGAATATCACCTCTCCTCCCTCCCTCTCGGCAATCATCTGGGACACTTGAAAGGTCGGCACATTCAGCACAGTGGCGTCGCTATGGGGGTGCAGGCAGCCAGCGGGGTGACACCATCAAGGTGCTGTCAAGCCCCCCAATCAGTGGAGTGTGTCTGCGGGCTCCTTTCCCTGCTCAGTCCAGCAGATAACTCGGTGGCATTGTGTCAGGAGAAATGCAAGCTGCGGGCTTCCCTATTGGCCATAACTGAGGGCCAAACTAAGGAGACTAGGAGAGGAGAGCATCATGGGACATGTAGTCCCGAAGATTGGCGGCCCCATTTTCCACAGGAAGGAGTGCTACAGGACAAAGAAAGAGGCATGTGTTGGACGGAAGCTAACCAGCGCCACCAGAGAGAGCCTCGCTGCCCAGCGCCAGACAGAGAGCCATGCTAACCAGTGCCACCAGAGAGAGAAAGACTGAGCCACTGCCAGGGTACAGACATGCTACACTACTGACCAAAATCGCCCCCGGGGAACCCAGAGTGAACGATCGTCCAGCTGGAGGGATCACTGCTGTAGTTTCACTGAGTCTGGTAAGAGGGCCTGTCGGCCATTATCCATTACTTATCCTAGGGACTGTATTATGCCTGCTGCCTCTTACCATGACAATGTGATAATGACATTGTGGAAAAGGGGCGGCGCATGGGTGACCCTAAAATGATGCCCCCCTCCCCCCTGAAAAAATTTCAGTGGACGCCCAAATCTGCAGCATCAATCCATTTTGTTAACTGGCGCCCAAAATTGATCTTCATAATTAGGACAAGGTCCTTCTAATGATTCAAACTGAATAGGAAAAACAATGCAGAACAGGTCTATAGGTGACCAGCTTTGGATATACACCTGGGCAGAGGGCGACTTTCACCCGCTGAGGGCGGTGGCAGACAATCATCCACTAAATGCCCAAAATAAAGCTTGATGAGGAGAGCAGGAAGGCTTTAGGTTCTAGGTCAGAGGGATGCATGGACTGGAAGGAAAGGGGCTTGGGATGTCCTTGTATTATTAGAATGCATCGTGCAGCTACAGCCTGCCGACCTGCATTGACAGCAGCACGCCCCCCCCACCCCCACACACACACACACATACATACATACTGCTGTGTTATACAGAGATCTAATGCTTGCAGCGTAAACACCGTCCCCTTATTGCGTCAGCCTCAGACATCACCAAACATTTACCAGCTTCTCTATTACAAGGATGCGTTGTGATTATCTTAGTCCCATTGATAGAAGACAGCCTCAGGCGAAGATAAAAGGACCATAATCACTAATCAGTTACTGTTACAACCGCAAGGGTCACCTTACCTTAATGATGAACATTTTTTACAGACCGGTATTATTTAATTTGGTCTTTAATACATCTGTGTGTTCCCCCAAAAAAAGAGCTTACCAATAAATTACTTTTGCCATGGGCATATATATCAGTAGACGTGGTAAGGCCACTTTGAGAGAAAGCGTATAAACTGATCAGCGTGTTTCAGGATTGTGAGGGAACGCTGAAGAACCAGGGGAAAACCCATAAAAATACAGGATGAACTTCATCAGTTAAGATCCTTGGATGTACAGCATTCTATCTAATTTCCTAGGGCGTACCCCATATGCCCTGGTCCTCCTGACCTACCAGCTGTTCTGCCAATACTCAAAGTGGGTAAAGTAATGGCTCACTTTAAATCATACCAGGCAGACCTTTCACCACAAAAGTTAATGGTAAATCTCAAATCTGTACAATCAGTTTGTAACCACAACAATTTTACGCATCGCTTTAATTACACGATATTGTCAAAAGTATTGGGACACCTGCCTTTACACACACACACACACACACACACACACACACACACACACACACACACACACACACACACACACACACACACACACACACACACACACACACACACACACACACACACACACACACACACACACACACACACACACACACACACAAACTTTAATGGAATCCCAGTTGTTTTTTTTTTTTTAAACATTAACTTGTTTATTGTTTTTGTAAACATAACAAATAATAGTGGCATCCCAGTCTTAGTCCGTAGGGTTCCATATTGAGTTGGCCCACCCTTTGCTGCTATAACGGCTTCAACTCTTCTGGGAAGGCTGTCCACAATGTTTAGGAGTGTGTCTATGGGAATGTTTGACCATTCTTCCAGAAGCGCATTTGTGAGGTCAGGCGGACGAGAAGGCCTGGCTCGCAGTCTCCGCTAAAAATTCAACCCAAAGGTGTTCTATTGGGTTGATTTTAGGACTTTGTGCAGGATAGTCAAGTTCCTCTACCCCAACCTCACTCATCCATGTCTTTATGGACCTTGCAGAGGTGATCAAAAACCACAGAAAGCTCTATTTGTGTAAAAAAAAGGACATCAATTTTGTTTGGGTACAGCGTCGCACAAATGCGCAATTGTCAGTTAAAGCGACGCAGTGGGAGTGCACTGTTCCAAAGTAATCACCTCTCCGAAGAACAGCTATCTCCGCAATCAGGCAGGGTGCTGGCTCTGTTTGCAACAGAGATAATGGTTGAAATATAACGCTGTATAGCCGCTTTCCAAAAAAAGTTCACCTTTATTAAAAAATGGATATCAAAGCATCAAAGGGCAATACAGACTAACTGCACAGCCTCTGACGTGTTTCACACCAGATATGGTGCTTAGTCATAGCAACGCATTGCCGTATCGCAAAAAATGGCCTGGTCATTAGGGGCCAAATCTTCCGATCCTTAAGTGGTTAAAACGATGGCCCACTCCCTGAAAAAAAGTTCTGTGGATGCCCATTAGGGTTTCCACCTGTCCAGGATTAACCATAGCAGCGTAGTAAAGAAAGTCATATGCTTGGGTGGGTATATACAGTAATATACGTGCGTCTGTGTATATATCCCCAGAGAGCCCCCCCTTACATCAGGGTCCCCAGAGAGCCCCCCCTTACATCAGGGTCCCCAGAGAGCCCCCCTTACATCAGGGTCCCCAGAGAGCCTCCTCCTTACATCAGGGTCCCCAGAGAGCCTCCTTCTTACATCAGGGTCCCCAGAGAGCCTCCTCCTTACATCAGGGTCCCCAGAGAGCCTCCCCCTTGCATCAGGGTTCCCAGAGAGCCTCCCCCTTAAAATCAGGGTCCCCAGAGAGCCTCTCCCTTAAAATCAGGGTTCCCAGAGAGGCTCCCGCTTAAAATCAGGATCCCCAGAGAGCCTCTCCCTTAAAATCAGGGTTCCCAGAGAGGCTCCCGCTTAAAATCAGGGTCCCCAGAGAGCCTCCCCTCCCCTTGGGGACCCCTGCAGAGACTCTGGGCTATGGGCCCCAGATTCGGGGCTATAGCCCCAAAAGCCACCCCCTAGCGATGCCACTGGTAAGGAGGTAATTCTTCCCAATGACCACAAGTGTAAGGACCATGCTTCCCACTGACCATCACACTATTGTATCATGAGTTGTAGATTTCTAATTTTTAGTAGGGGTTCCCCGAGACCGGAGAACTATTTCAAGGGTTCCTCTGTGTTGAAAAGGTTGAGAAAAGCTGGTTTATACTATAAAAAACAACTGCTGTGCGCCATTAAAGTGTTCGGGTTTGACTTGATGAAAAGGTGGCAACCCTAACACCCATGTACCTATAGCAAGGGCATTATTCAACTTTGGTCTAAGCGGCACAGTTTGTTTTTTTATCTACAGACGCCCCTCACCTGCATAGGCAGGTGAACTATACCTTTAAGGGCCAATCACTACGCTGTACGACAAATCGAAATGGCGCGGCATGCGTATAAGTAGGATCTATTTATAGAAGCAATATTTCAAAACATACAAAACATTCCTAAAATAGCTGAACGGAGCCCCAGCATTCAGCAGGAGGGCCGGTGTTCTATGTTCTCCCAGACTGCCAAATTCCTTTAAGATCACCAAATAATAAAAAATAAATATAAAAGGTAAACTTGAAAGGACCTTAATCAACCGGGAAACACAAGTTTACATTCATTGTTGTCCCTAAAATAAAAGCTGATTTCTATGAAAGCAAATGCAGATGTGTGATGTATCGGCTAAGTCATCTGTCACGGACTTTACATCCCGCCAAACAAATGAATCGCATGACTTCAAGGGTCTATTTATTTCCGATAGATCTAGAGCTGATTCTAGAATGTTACACTCCTTTTTAAAGTCTATTGTCGGTGTTCTCAGTCCCACTGAGCTCCGAGCCTCATAATACTCCCACATCACATTGTAGTCTTTAATTATACATAAAAGTCAGCCAGGTTACTTAGCAAACCTGCCGGGCCGAGGCCGGCTCAGAAAAGACTTCTAATGCCATGTACACGCGATCGAAAATTTTGCCAGCAAAAGACCGATGTGAGCTTTTGGTCAGAAAATGCGACCGTGTGTAGGCTCCATCGGACTTTTTCTGGCGGAATTTCGGCCAGCAAAAGATTGAGAGCAGGTTCTCAATTTTTCCGACAGAAAAAGTTTCTATTGGAAAATTCCGATCGTCTGTGGCAATTCCAACGCGCAAAACTAGGACGCATGCTCGGAAACAATTCGACACATGCTCGGAAGCATTGAACTTCATTTTCGCGGCCGTGTGACCGTGTGTAGGCAACACAAGCTTAAGCGGGATTCCGTCGGAAATTCAGACGAAAAAAACATCCAAGGCTTTTCCGACAAGAATTCCGATCGTGTGTACGCAGCATAAAGCCTCCTAAAAACCATCGCCGTTTGATTCAAGCTGTCATCATTTGGCTCTCATCTTGCAACTTTAACCACTTGCCTACCAGCCGCCGCAGTTGCACTGCCGCAGGTCGGCCTCAACTGCGCAAATCGCTGTAGGTGTACGTCGGGGCTCGTAGACGGCGATCTGTGGGCGCGCACGTGCTGCTGGGGGTGCGCGCGCGCTCCCATCTGCCAGCGGGGGAGAAAATCAGCAGGTGGGGCGGACTCGATCTGTGCGTTGTCCCAGTGAGCCCTGTCAGAAACCATGAAATCAGACCGAGACAGAAGTACAGTTAAGGGCCCCGTCAGGAAGGCTGTACAAGGCCCCATGATTTCTAACAGTGGCCCTGGGTTCTGTTGTCCTGGGCCCGGGGCTTATCAGCTGAACAGGGGGACCCGGAGCAGCTTTATTGTTAATTTCTGCCTACATGAATAAATGGATTTTCTCAGACCACACCCCCCACTCCTACTTGCTTACCAGGGCTTGAATTGCATTTCCTCAACAGAGGGGCCCAGGAGATGGGACCAGAGGACTTTTTTCATTTATGAGGTGTAGGCGGATAATGTCAGTGCTGCTGTTCCACTGCACCCCAGGGTGGGTGGGGTTGGGGGGCCCTGTCAGGAAGGCTGTACAGGGCCCCATAATTTCTAACAGCGCCCTGAGTGTACCTCCTGAAGCCTGGCTGAGAAACTCCCAGAGATGGCATAATCCCTTCCTGCCTTGTTGCTAGGCTAACCCCCACCATCACAAGTTTTTTTTTGGTTAAAGTGAGCTAACCCTTTAAGGCTGAATTCCAGGTATGGATATTTTAACATAGGCACATTGAATCAGCTTGGACCGATGTACGTAAACAAAGCAAGGTCCATAAAGACATGAGTGAGTTTGGGGTGGAGGAACTTGACTGGCCTGTCCAGAGTCCTGATCTCAACCCGATAGGACACCTTTGGGATGAATTAGAGCGGAGACTGGGAGCCAGGCCTTCTCATTCAACATCAGTAACTGACCTCACAAATGCTCTTCTGGAAGAATGGACAAACCTTCCCATAGACACACTCCTAAACCTTGTGGACGGCCTTCCCAGAAGAGTTGAAGCTGTTATAGCTGCAAAGGGTGGGCCAACTCCATATTGAACCCTACGGACTAAGACTGGGATGCCATTAAAGTTCATGCACAGGCAGGCGTCCCAATTCTTTTGATAATATAGTGTATTTAAATGTAAGTTTTTGTGCCTGGAGAGTTCAGCTTTAAAAGACCTTCTTTCCTCTTCCATAAATCTTTCTTTAGGATAAATGAACACAGATGAAAAGTTACAGGAGGGGACGGGTTCACTTTATGGTATTTGACCTTAATTAATGCTGGCTAGGGCATTAGGTTCTGACACGTTGTCCCTTAAACGACGCAATCTCCTGTGGTTTTCCTCAAACCCCAAGGGTCGGCCAAATGTAGTCTGTGGTCTGCCACTAAAACACCCACCAGGCCCCACTTCACATTTCACATTTCCTGAAGAGCTTCAGTTACATCACAGAAGACAGGCTGATTCCGCAGATTGGGCAGCCAAGTCTGACACCGAGCAGCTCTATAAAAAGTAGATCCGTCTGAAGTGCGGGAAATTCAGCTTGTGATTGGGAGTAGAATTCCTCAGGAATAACGTTTAAGCCCGGCTAGAGGTTGAACCAACCCATAGATCCCAACCTTCCCTGATGTGGAGGGACTGTCCCTGATTTGGAGCAATGTCCCTCCGTCCCTCATTCCCCCTCATTTGTCCCTCATTTTGGTCTGATCTATATAGTTGTATATAAAATGGAATATTTATTTTTCAAAAAATGTTTCCTTTCATCTTCAAAAGGTTTTCATGTCTCGGGGAACCCTGCTTAAAAATGATTATATCTACAGCTCGTGGTATAATTAGTGTAATCAGTAAATTGTAGATATAATAGTGAATATTTGAATAAAGAATTAGCATTATTGACACCGAATGTGGATAACTTTAGCCCCGATCTCCCATGCTCTATCTAATTATGAAATTAATAATAATAATAATGACAAGAAAGGAACAGAAGTTGTAATGTCCCCTCAAATTAATGGTCGGTGGAGAAGGCCCCCCCCCCTGGCTTACATTGGTGGCCAGTAGAAAAGTGTTCTTTACATTGGTTGTCAATTGAAAATTGTCCCTTACATTGGTGGTCACTGGTCAGTCGAAAACTATCCCTTACATTGGTGGTCAGTAGAAAACTATCCCTTACATTGGTGGTCAGTAGAAAACTATCCCTTACATTGGTGGTCAGTAGAAAACTATCCCTTACATTGGTGGTCAGTAAAAAACTATCCCTTACATTGGTGGTCAGTAGAAAACTATCCCTTACATTGGTGGTCAGTAGAAAACTATCCCTTACATTGGTGGTCAGTAGAAAAGTACCCCTTACTTTGATGGTCAGTACAAAAGTACCCCTTACGTCAGTGGTCATTAGAAAACTATCCCTTACATTGATATTCAGTAAAAAACTGTCCCTTACATTGGTGGTAAATAGAAAAGTGCCCCTTACATTGATAGTCAGTAGAAATGTGCCCCTTACATTGATGGTCAGTAGAAAACTGTCCCTTACATTGGTAGTCAGTAGAGAAGCATCCCTTACATGGGTAGTCAGTAGAAAAGTGCCCCTTACATTGGTGGCCAGTAGAAAACTATCCCCTACATTTGTGCTGAATAGAAAAGTACCCCTTACGTTGGTGGCCAGTAGAAAACTGTCCCTTACATTGGTAGTCAGTAGAGAAACATCCCTAACATGGGTAGTCAGTAGAAAAGTGCCCCTTACATTGGTGGCCAGTAGAAAACAGTCCCTTACATTGATATTCAGTAAAAAAAAAAAAACTGTCCCTTACATTGGTGGTAAATAGAAAAGTACCCCTTACATTGGTGGCCAGTAGAAAACTGTCCCTTGCATTGGTAGTCAGTAGAGAAGCATCCCTTACATGGGTAGTCAGTAGAAAAGTGGCCCTTACATTGGTGGCCAGTAGAAAACTGTCTCTTACATTGGTGGTCAGTAGAGAAGTACCCCTTACGTCAGTGGTCATTAGAAAACTATCCCTTACATTGATATTCAGTAAAAAAAAATGTCCCTTACATTGGTGGTAAATAGAAAAGTGCCCCTTACATTGATGGTCAGTAGAAAACTGTCCCTTACATGGGTAGTCAGTAGAGAAGCATCCCTTACATGGGTAGTCAGTAGAAAAGTGCCCCTTACATTGGTGGTCAGTAGAAAACTATCCCCTGCTTTTGTGCTAAATAGAAAAGTGCCCCTTACATTGGTGGCCAGTAGAAAACAGTCCCTTACATTGATATTCAGTAAAAAAAAAAACTGTCCCTTACATTGGTGGTAAATAGAAAAGTACCCCTTAGATTGGTGGCCAGTAGAAAACTGTCCCTTGCATTGGTGGCCACTGGCCAGTAGAAAACTGTCCCTTACATTAATGGTCAGTAGAAGACTGTGCCTTACATTGGTGGTCTGGTAAGTAGAAAAGTACCCCTTACATTGATAATCAGTAGAAAAGTATGCCTTACATTGGTGGGTAGTAGAAAAGTGCACATAATTTGGTGGTCAGTAGAAAAGTGTCCCTTACATTGGTTGGCAATAGAAAATTGTCCCTTAGATTGGTGGTTAGTAGCAAAGTGCCCCTAAACTTGGTGGTCAGTAGAAAATTGTCCCTTACATTATTGGTGAGTAGAGAAGCACCTCTTACATTGGTGGTCAGTAGAAAAGTTCTCTTTACTTTGGTGGTCAAGGGACTCTTCTCAGGGGAGAAGGATCTCTTACATGTATGGTCAGTGGGAGAAAAGACCACAAGACACCTTACACTGTTGGACATTTGGAGGAAGAATCTTCTTTACAGTAGTGATTATATTTTTGGATAATCAAGGACACCCTTCCAACCTCCAGAGGAATTCTAGGGTTCTACAAAACTCTGGTTGAGGGGGGCTGGATTGAACACGAAAACCACCCACCATCCTCACCCCAGCATTAAAAAATATAGAATATATACGTTCTTTTCTTTTCAATCATTTGACGCGTGGGTCCTTGACCTCATCTTCTTCCCTCCGGCTAGTGTTAATGCCTACATGAAGCCAGATGCCTCTGCTGCAGTTTGCAGATGTGTACTGACAGCTCTGAGACTGTGATAAATTACTTTTTTATGATAGAGGAAGACATTTTGCAGCAACACAGAGTGCACCCATGACACATGATTTCAAGTGCATTGTGGTTTTCTAAACAAAGTGCACAGCAGAAGCTGTTTACCTTAGGACTCTTTCTCTCACTGAAACTTCATACGGAGCCAGTGTGGATGGGAAGAGGATCCCTTCTTTGAATAAAAGAATTCTTTGCATAGTTTTCAGCTTGAGCTGTAGTGCTCTGTAAACAATAGGCTTTAATGGGTAATTTTGGGAACGTAATCATATAAGACAGAGCCTGGAGCCATACCTGATTGGTAATGTGAAATCAGATCACGTCATGTGATTAAGGATAGGGGACGTGTGAAGAATGTTCCTGCACCTGGCCTGTAGGGTAGGGAAGGGGGTCACTTCTCGGAGTCATTCAGTTCGCTGAGTACCTTTTAGCTTGAGCTATAGAGCTCTGTAAACAATAGGCTTTAATGGGTAATGTTGGGAACGTAATCATATAAGACAGAGCCTGGAGCCATACCTGATTGGTAATGTGAAATCAGATCACGTCATGTGATTAAGGATAGGGGACGTGTGAAGAATGTTCCTGCACCTGGCCTGTAGGGTAGGGAAGGGGGTCACTTCTCTGACTCATTCAGTTCGCTGAGTACCTTTTAGCTTGAGCTATAGAGCTCTGTAAACAATAGGCTTTAATGGGTAATGTGAATGTAATCATAAGACAGAGCCTGGAGCCATACCTGATTGGCAAGGTAAATATGAAATATTCATAGGTCAGTGGCCAGGATCACAGGTGACACCAGGTCCTTTCTCCAGGATAGACCCCTGATGTTTTCAATGCTAATTTTACTGGCTGAGAACTCATAAAGTAGAGGGCACTGAGGGGACAAGCCCTGGTAATGTGAAATCAGATCACGTCATGTGATTAAGGATAGGGGACGTGTGAAGAATGTTCCTGCACCTAGCCTGTACGGTAGAGAAGGGAGTCATTCAGTTCTCTGAGTACCTTTTAGCTTGAGCTATAGAGCTCTGTAAACAACAGACTTTTTAGCAAAGCAATGAATGTTTGACTGGTAAACATGTGAGACAGGGCCAAGAGCTTTACCTATTGGCTGGAAAAGTAAATATGAAATACTCATATGCCCAGTGGCCAGGACCACAGCTGAACCCTGGTCCATAATGGACCTGTGATGTTTTCTATGCCACCTTCATTGGCTGTGAACTCACCAAGCAGAGGACAATGAGGGGCCATGTTGAGTGCACAAAAAGCCTTGGTCATGTGAAATCAGATCATGTCATGTCACTAACCAAATGGGACAAGTGAAGAATGTCCCTGCACCCGTTCTGTAGGATGGGAAGGGGAGGTCAATTCACAGCAAAGGGGGAGCTGGTGGTAATTTGCACCATTGCCTTTAAACCAGCAATTGCACCATCTATGCACCATCGATGTAAACTGGAAATTGGAACAGGCAGGTTGTTATATAAATTTAAGGACAACAGGAACCCTAAGTGCCATGAAAATCCATGGTCTCATCTGTCTAGTTTTTGGTACCTTCACATATGAAGTTTGATCAGCCCATATACTGGCACAAAGCACGCTCATTGGCAGTAGAACAGTCCTCTGGCATGCACTTCAGATTCCCAATTGCCACTGGTCATATTCATTTGGCTCTCTCTATGGCTTTCATACAAAGAAATGCAGAGGAAAAAATTTCACAGCTGGCACATCTCATAAAATGTATATATGCAAGTAACTACACATTATAATTTCGGCTTTTACTTGGGTTGCAGTTATATTAGATGATAGATTTCCCCATGAATAGGACACTTTATCTAACACGTCTGGGCGTCTGTACATGTGAGTGCTTTGGCACGCTTTACCCTAACATTTCATGTTCCTGATATGTGTCTGTTATGCCATATATTTGTGTTTAAAATTTTCCTGTTCTGTTTGTATTGCTTCCTTTGTGTGAAATGCCTGGTGTTCCTGCCAGTCCCTCTGCTTTCCTGTTTCAAACTGACCACGCTAGGAATGACAGCACATCTATCTCAGCCAGGGGCGTTTTGGGGGCCCCAAGCAAAATGCACATGGAGGCCCCCCAACCCCTGCCATGCACGCACGCACGCACACGCAAAGCCTACAGCTCAGCTAGGTCAGTTTTCTGGCTGTGCTGGGAGAACAGCCTGCCTGTCCGACCAATGATCAGACTTGTATTGGCACAAGCCTCCACCCCACCCCTTGCACAGTCAATCACTGAGAAGATCAGTGTGCAGCTGTTTTTCCTCCCCCAGCTCTCCAAGCCTCTTAGGCAGCTGAGAACAGAGATTATGTGATCAATCATCCAATCCAATCCAATCATCTCACCAATGGACAATGAGGTCACTGTACTCCAACGGCCTCCACACTCAGCAGATCTCATCCAATAGAGCACCTTTGGGATGTGGTGGAACTAGGGTTGCCACCTCATCCCTTTAAACCAAACACATATTAATTACACAGGTTCTGTGGCTGATTAAGGTGGTAATTAAACTCACTTGGTGTCGTATCAGCATTAAATTAGCCTCAGAACCCGTGCAATTCATATGTGTTCAGGTTTAAAGGAATGAGGTGGCAACTCTAGGTGGAACGGGAGATTGGCATCATGGATGTGCAACGGACAAATCTGCAGCAACTGCGTGATGCTATCATGTCACTATGGAGCAAAATCTCTGAGGAACGTTTCAAACACCTTGTTGAATCTATGCCACCAAGAGTGAAGGCAGTTCTGAAGGCAAAAGGGGGTCCAACCCACCTGCATAGGTTTGACAAGTTTAGCAAATAACCACTTAGGATGTTAACTGTTTTCCAAATACCCGTATTATCTTATCAGACATCACTTATAGTGGCTGGGCGGTTACTACTCTTGTCTATCCACGTTGTGGTCCTGGGTTCAATGATTGTGAGATATTTGTTAGGATTTGCACTTTAAAAATACATAAGTGGGTTACCAGCTGCCCCCCCCCCCCCCCCCCCCCAATCGGAAAGTGGTAGAGAAAACACAATGATTGACAGCTACTATGGTTAAAGTAGAACTTTAGACAAAACTTTTTTTCCATTTTGGATAGAGCAAGGGAAGTGAAATTACAAGAAAAAGTTTTGTCGAAAGTTCTACTTTAACCATAGTAGCTGTCAATCATTGTGTTTTCTCTACCACTTTCCGATTGGGGCGGGCAGCTGGTAACCCACTTATGTATTTTTAAAGTGCAAATCCTAACAAATATCTCACACTCATTGAACCCAGGACCACAACGTGGATAGACAAAAGCAGTAACCACCCAGCCACTATAAAGCCCCATACACACGGTCGGACAATCCGCGGACCAGGTCGGTCGGATCCTGTCCGTCATACTTTGTCTGATGTTGGTTTTGCGTACACATGGTCGGACAAAGTTGTCGGAAAATCCGATCATTCTGAACGTGGTGACGTTTGTTGCCTACGACGGGACTACGTAGAGGCTAGTAGCCAATAGCTTTGGTCTTGTAATGTGATCTGAGCATGCGTAGCACTTTGTCCGGTCGGACAACCGTACACACGATCGGATTTGGTGTGATCGGACCGTGTTGTCGGCAAATCTTTCCAGCAGGAGATAAGACTTTGTCCGTCGGACAATCCGACGTACACTGTCCGATGGTGCATACACACGGTCTGATTTTTCAACAACATTGTCCGATCGGACAGAATCCATGAAAAAGTCCGACCGTGTGTATGGGGCTTAAGTGATGTATGTCAGATTTTCTTTCACCCTCCTCTGTCCCATTGTGGAGATTTCCCTTCACTTCCTGTCCCATAGCCAAACAGGAAATGAGAGGAAATCCCTGCAAATTAAGGGAATTCCTTGGGGAATTCCCCATTTGAAGATTTCCCCCTCTATTACTTTTCTGAGGACAACCCAAAATTTGTGATTTTCTTGTACTTTCACTTTCAATAATAATGGTAAATAGGACAAATAAAGAGGGTGAAGCTCCCTAATGAGAGCACAGACAGCAATACAAACTGACAGGGGTTCTAATTCATCTCCACTCTATCCAAAACGAACAAAAAAGTTTTGCCTTTAGTTATACTTTAACCGCTTCACGACCGGCGCACGACCATGTACGTCGGCAGAATGGCACGGACAGGCATAAGGGCGTATATATAAGTCCCTTTTTTAATGCCTCCGTGCCATCGGGAGCGCGCCGGGACCCCCGTGAGGCCGGTCGCGGGTCCCGCGGACTCGATCGCCGCGGGGACACCCGCGATCGTCTCACGGGAAGGCTGAACGGGGAGATGCGGAAATAAACAGCATCTCCCCATTCTGCCTAGCAACTAGTGATGCCGATCTCTGCTCCCTGTGATTGGAGCAGAGATCAGCATTCACTAGCTGACAGCCACGCCCCCCCCCCCACAGTAAGAAACACACCCCTAGGCATACTTAACCCCTACACTGCCCCCTTGTGGTTAACCCCTTCACTGCCAGTGTCATTTATACAGGAATCAATGCATTTAAATAGCATTGATTGCTGTATAAATGACAATGGTCCCAAAAATGTTTAAAAAATGTCCGATGTGTCCGCCATAATGTCGCAGTCGCAATAAAAATCGCTGATCGCCGCCATTACTAATAAAAAAAAACAATTATTAATAAAAATGCTATAAAACTATCCCCTATCTTGTAAATGCTATAACTTCTGCGCAAACCAATCAATAATCGCTTATTGCGATTTTTTTACCAAAAATATGTAGAAGAATACGTATCGGCCTAAACTGAGGGAAAAAAACGTTTTTTTATATATTTTTGGGGATATTTATTATAGCAAAAAATAAAAAAGAATGCGTTTTTTTTCAAAATTGTCGCTCTTTTTTGTTTATAGCGCAAAAAATAAAAACCGCAGGGGCGATCAAATACCACCAAAAGAAAGCTCTATTTGTGGGAAAAAAAGGACGTCAATTTTGTTTGGGAGCCACGTCGCACGACCGCGCAATTGTCAGTTAAATTGACGCAGTGCCGAATCGCAAAAAGGGGCCTGGTCCTTTGTCTGCAAATTGGTCCGGTCTGAAAGTGGTTAAGGTGGGGTTAGATGACATGTCAGCTGATTGAAAAAAGCCCCCAGCGAGTGTTACCTTCCATAGGGAGCCTTCAGGTATGAGTAGGGTTGCCACCTCATTCCTTTAAACCCAAACACATATGAATTACACAGGTTCTGAGGCTAATTGAATGCAGATAAGGCACTAATTGAGTTTAATTACCACCTTAATCATCCACAGAACCTGTGTAATTAATGTGTGTTCGGGGTTAAAGGGATGAGGTGGCAACCGTAGGTATGAGATAAGCATACCTTCTTTGGTCCAAGCTGGATCAATGTAACTATGCAATTAAGATCATACCTAGACATCAGCCTACAATTAAACATTTCTCTTTTTATATCATACCTAATTTTAGACCCAGTGGCATTCTCACTAGGTCTCTCTGCTTCTCTATGCAATGCAGGCAGAGGGGCTGGCAGGAAACGATGATAACACCCAGGGCTTTTTTTTCCCCGAGAATAGGTGAGGAAAACTCCCAACTTTTGAGTCACCTTTCATTTCTGCCCCTTACCTACCTCTGAGCACCATCCCTTGGTTCCACCTCCTACCTACCTCCCAGTGCCGCCCCTTTAGTGAATACAGAACCAAGTATCATTTTGTGCCACTAAGTGATTTGAACAATTTGTTAAAGCGGTAGTAAACCGCCGAAACGCCCCCCAAAAAAACTGTAAGACAAAAGGCATAATGCGCATACTAGCACATTATGAAATACTTACAGTATCTCACAAAAGTGAGTACACCCCTCACATTTTTGTAAATATTTTCTTCTATCTTTTCATGTGACAACACGGAAGAAATGACACTTTGCTACAATGTAAAGTAGTGAGTCAAACCTTAGGAGTTTCAATTTGTATGTAATCAGGCAGGCCCTTGCACTACATGGTTTTGGTAAACCTGAAGGAAAAACTCAGCAGAAAAACTGATAGTGTGTATGGGGGCTTTAGACATTAATGTCTAAACCGCTGGCAACAAAAGTGAGTACACCCCTAAGTGAAAATATCCAAATTAGGCCCAAAGTGTCAATATTTTGTGTGGCCACCATTATTTTCCAGCACTGCCTTAACCCTCTTGGGCACGGAGATCACCAGAGCTTCACAGGTTGCCACTGGAGTCCTCTTCCACTCCTCCATGATGACATCACAGAGCTGGTGGATGTTAGAGACCTTGTGCTCCTCCACCTTCCGTTTGAGGATGTCCCACAGATGCTCAATAGGGTTTGGGTCTGGGGACATGCTTGGCCAGTCCATCACCTTTACCCTCAGCTTCTTTAGCAAGGCAGTGGTCATCTTTGAGGTGTGTTTGGGGCCATTATAATGTTGAGACACCACCCTGCGGCCCAGTCTCCGAAGGAAAGGGAACATGCTCTGCTTCAGTATGTCACAGTACATGTTGGCATTCACGGTTCCCTCAATGAACTGTAGCTCCCCAGTACTGGAAGCACTCATGCAGCCCCAGACCATAACTGTACCTTAAGACGAAGCTCCCGCAGCTCGCCCGGTCACCGCAGAGGAGGCTGACATGTTCCCTCAGCGTTTCTTGCTGGTTTGCGGGCTCCGGCACTGTGAGTGGCCAGAGCCGCGATGACGTCCCTCATGCGCATGTGAGTTTCGGCATGAGCCACCGGACCTTCAGAGCGCATGCACCGCTGCATGAAGGGTGAATATCTCCTAAACTGTGCAGGTTTAGGAGATATTCATTTTACTGGGGAGGAGTTGCCTGTAGGTAAAAATCACCAAGCGAGCAATACAACCGCTTTAATGATAACAAGAAAGACACCCAGTAAAATAGATCCCTTGCTGTGAGCAACAATAGACACCCAGCAACAGTAGACCCCCCCAGAAATAATAGACCTCCTTCAGCAACAAGAGATCGCCCACACAACAGACTCCCCCCCAGCAACTATGCCCCCCCAAGACAAAATACCACCCCAGCAACAATAGACCCCCAGCAGCAACAGATCTTCCGGCAGCCAGCATCACTGGCGGCTGGTGCTGAAGGATTTTGGTGGGGTGCGGAGTGGGTCCCTCAGGTCCGCACTCACCATACGGTGCAGTGGTCACGGCTCTCTTGGTGCCCAGCACCGCGGATTCTGTGTTGACCCGATCTTCTTTCCAGGTTCTGGGTCTTCAGCTTCCTCTCCTGATTGGCCGGGAAGCCAATTCGCCGGTATCGCAGGGTGGGAGGGTAGCAAAGAGCACTGCGCCCTGAGGACAATATGAAACTGGCCAATTGGAGCCTTGGGCTGTGGTCACGTGCTTGTAAGGGGGTGACGGATCTGGTAGAGACCTGTTGGCTTGGCTCCCCGCACAGTGCACGGCCACAAAGCTGGTGCGAGCTGAGGGGGGGGGGGGGGTGGCGGAAAGGCTGGAGTTCAGCTTTTCAAAACTACATTTGACGATGAATTAATGAGTACAGAGCTGCATTAATTTGTGCCTCTTATATCTGCCCGGAGTTAAGCTTTAATGTAAACCCTGTATCCCCTGAGTCAGTTTAAAAGCAAACATCTCCCTGTTTGTCTGCACTCTGCCCCCTTCTTTTAGAATATTAGAATTTCGCCTCGCAGCTCCATCGCCTGACTGTCCTACACATGTTGTGGCATGTAATCTGCTTACCTTTGTCATTCTCATTTAAATTAACCTGACCGTGTGAGTTTTCCTAAAGGCAATACATTCCTGTTCGGCCTGTGTGCACTCCGTCTCTGGATCCACAAACAGATGGCAACCAGCTATATCCAAAGAACAGAGTTTTACCTAGCAAAATATTTTGCTGTAGTCTATCTACATTCATTTTATGAATATGGTGCTGCACCACCTGAAGATGGCTATAGTCCATCCCATTTTTATAGGTATGGTGCTGCACCACCTGAAGTTGGCTATAGTCCATCTCATTTTTATAAGTTTGGTGCTGCACCACCTGAAGATGGCTATAGTCCATCCCATTTTTATAGGTATGGTGCTGCACCACCTGAAGTTGGCTATAGTCCATCTCATTTTTATAAGTTTGGTGCTGCACCACCTGAAGATGGCTATAGTCAATCTCATTTTTATGAGTTTGGTGCTGCACCACCTGAAGTTGGCTATAGTCCATCTCATTTTTATAGGTACGGTGCTGCACCACCTGAAGATGGCTATAGTCCATCTCATTTTTATGAGTTTGGTGCTGCACCACCTGAAGATGGCTATAGTCCATCTCATTTTTATGAGTTTGGTGCTGCACCACCTGAAGTTGGCTATAGTCCATCTCATTTTTATGGGTACGGTGCTGCACCACCTGAAGTTGGCTATAGTCCATCTCATTTTTATGAGTTTGGTGCTGCACCACCTGAAGTTGGCTATAGTCCATCTCATTTTTATGAGTTTGGTGCTGCACCACCTGAAGTTGGCTATAGTCCATCTCATTTTTATAGGTATGGTGCTGCACCACCTGAAGATGGCTATAGTCCATCTCATTTTTGTAGGTATGGTGCTGCACCACCTGAAGTTGGCTATAGTCCATCTCATTTTTATGAGTTTGGTGCTGCACCACCTGAAGTTGGCTATAGTCCATCTCATTTTTATGAGTTTGGTGCTGCACCACCTGAAGATGGCTATAGTCCATCTCATTTTTATGAGTTTGGTGCTGCACCACCTGAAGTTGGCTATAGTCCATCTCATTTTTATGGGTACGGTGCTGCACCACCTGAAGTTGGCTATAGTCCATCTCATTTTTATGAGTTTGGTGCTGCACCACCTGAAGTTGGCTATAGTCCATCTCATTTTTATGAGTTTTGTGCTGCACCACCTGAAGTTGGCTATAGTCCATCTCATTTTTATGAGTTTGGTGCTGCACCACCTGAAGTTGGCTATAGTCCATCTCATTTTTATAGGTATGGTGCTGCACCACCTGAAGATGGCTATAGTCCATCTCATTTTTATAGGTATGGTGCTGCACCACCTGAAGATGGCTATAGTCCATCTCATTTTTATAAGTACGGTGCTGCACCACCTGAAGTTGACTATAGTCCATCTCATTTTTAGGAGTATGCTGCGGCACCACCTGAAGATGGCTATAGTCCATCAAATTTTTTGTCCAGTCGACAAAGATGATGACATGCTTTAGCGAAGACTTGGCAAACTGCACTACTCACAAAACTTGTACACCAAACAGCCAAGCGTATGGGGACATCTGACCTTCACAGAGCAACTATATAGCAAAAGGTAGGTGGACTCCCATCCAAATGATTGAGTTGAGGTATTTTTAGTGAAGGGTACTGTTGGGTAGGTGCAGCATGGTCCGTTGCCTGAAAGCATGCAGAGTCTCGGATTGCCAAAAGGGATGTATTGCAGAACTGGTTAATTATAACAAGAAAAGCAGTCAAATAGATGCCTCCAGCAATTACAGACCCCACCACCAACAATAGATCCCCCAGCAATAATAGATGCCCCCACCAAAACTATAGATCAACTTAAGCAACAATAGACCCCCCTGCAAAAATGTATCTTCTAGCAGCCAACATCAATAGACCCTTAAGCAGCCAGCGACAATAGACCTCTCACTAAACAGTAGACCCACCCCCCCCCCCCCCAGCAACAATAGATCACTTCCTCAACAGTAGATCCCCCAGCAACAATAGACACATACCTCTACAGTAGATCCCACAGTAACAATAGATCCCCCACCAGCAACAATAGACTCTACCAACTAATGCAGTGCCGATCCTGACCTCCCTGGGGCCCTAAGCAAAATTCTGCTAAGGGGCCCTCTACTTGAGCCGTGATGCCGTGAGCTATGTAAACCATTTGCCATTGCCACACAGTCACACCTGACACTTCAGTGCTCCCAAAACAATCCTCTTACATCAGTGTCCCCAGAGGGCCCCGTCTTTACATCAGTGTCCCCAGGGGGCCCCGTCTTTACATCAGTGTCCCCAGGGGGCCCGGTCTTTACATCAGTGTCCCCAGGGGGCCCGTCCTTACATTAGTGTCCCCATAGAGCCCCCCTCTTACATTAGTGTCCCCAGAGGCCCCCTTCCTTACATTAGTGTCCCCAGAGGCCCCCTTCCTTACATTAGTGTCCCCAGAAACCCCGCCTCTTAAATTTGGGCCCCCAAACAGCTGACTCCCCCCCTTGCAGAGGTTCCCCTGTACCTGGCTGGTGGAGGTGGGAGGCGGCGATCGGCAGCTATATGGTGTTCACAGGCAGGGGGATCTCCCTGGGGCTAGTAGTTCTATCTCCAAATGTATACAGCGGAGAGGGAGGGGCCTCTGACCCGGGGATCAGCAACAGTGTTCAAGCAGAGTGAAAGTGAAACTGATACCTGCCTGGGTCAGAGGCCAGAGGCCCCTCCCTTCTCTTCTCCACTGTATACACTGAGAATACTACAAACCCCAGGGAGATCCCACCACCCACTCAGGCACCATAGAGCTGCCAATCGCCGCCTTCCACCTCCTCCCAGCTCTCCTCACTGCACTCTAAATGGCCAGCCAGAGGTGCAGGGGGGATGCTGGGTCTTGGGGGGCCCCCCCACAGCGGCGGGGTCCTAAGCAGCATGCATAGTGTGCCTATAGGGCCGATCGGCTCTGAACTAATGTTCTCCCTGTGCCTGCGTGGATTTCCTCCCACACTCCAAAGACATGCTGGAAGGTTAATTAGATACTGTTGATAAAATTGGCCAAATATGTGTATGTGTTTGTAAGCGTATCGGGACCCCACAGGGCAAGGACTGCGCTATACCACAGATGGACACCAGTGGCAAAAAAGCACCCTGAGGTGATTCAGTTCGCATAGGTAGTGCTATACAAGTCATTCATTCATAGACCCCTTCCAGGGACAATAGATCCCCCAGCACCTAGCATCAATAGATCCTCCAGCATATCCTAGCACCCCTTGCCATTACATACATGCAGGGCTAGAGGTGCCGGAACTGCGTTCTTCCACATTCCCACTAAAGTACCACCCTCCCTCCCCCAGGCTAAGCGCTACTATGGGGAGCATTACAGAAGGCTAATAGGAAGAAAGGTTCAGGTAGTTATGCTAGCTCTATACAGAAATAGATTACATGGTTTTATAATGAATATAGCTTATGTTTTTATATCTTACATTCCCTTTAATACACACGTTTGTGCTTTTAACAAGGAATCACGTCATTTTCTACAATAGGAAGCCATACAGCACCGTACGGCCGGCAGACAATATGAGATGCCAGGGCAGTTAAGTATATTTAATGCATAAGCATGCATTGCCTAATGTTGACACATTAGGAAAGCTGCCTTTCCTTTTAAGCCTGCATTACAAGCAACGCCTTACTAAACACTGCACAAATCAATGCTCCCGTTCAGGCGGCCTGAGGAATTGACTTAATCAATTCAGCAATGTCATTTGTGAGAGAGGCCTTTATGGCTTACACAGAGCAGCTCTCTCAGTGTGCTTATGTGAACACCAGTGGCTTCACCAGTCTCATGGTCAGGGCTGGTTTTGTAGCCATTTCCGTTATTTACAAATCCATAGCAATGAAAATATAAATGTAGCACCCTCTACCTAGGTAGGTGCTAGAGATAATTTATTTTTGGTTAGAGCAGGTAAATTTTGGCAGGCTTAGCTGGAAGCTAGGCCTGTTTGTTTTGATCTGTGTGGGCTGGGAGTGGCTCAGAGTAGGCTGGTGACTCACAGACAGCATCACTCCACTGTCACCTCCCTTTTCTTTCTAGAGGATTCTAGAAGAGATGCGGGGAAGGGAGCTGGAGCTGTCTGGGGTGTCTCGGGGAGCCCTGACCAATCCCCAACTAGGATTGGCAGGGGGCAGGCCTCCTTGAAATACCTGGAGTCATCCCAGCTGGGGAGGAGTTGCCGGGGGGAAGAACTGAGGTTGGAGTGCTAGGCCGACAGCCTAGAACTTCAGGGAACTCCCCAGTCTGGAGGGGGGGTGACCTTGGGCCTGGGACTTGGGTGCAGGATGGATCCCTTCAAGAACGCATGAAGGCTCTGAACAGGAGGCACAGAGAGGAGTCAGAAAGGACAGCAGGAGCTAGTACTGCAGAGCAAGTCCTCAGGAGGGAACCACCGGTGTGCAGCCAGGAGGGCTGGTGAGTGACATGTGCTATCGGGAGGACTGGAGAGGCGTGCCAGAGAGGACTGAGAGGAAACAGTCAGAGCTGGGTGTGGAGCCAGTGAGGATAACAATGTCAAGGGCAGTGAAGTCGGGCAGTTGCAGCCAGGAGGGGTGGCAGGGCCTGAAGAGGGCTGACTGGGAGCAGTAGTCTGCCATAGGACAGCTAGCAGTGGCGGCTGGTGCTCAAAATTTTTGGGGGGGGCGCAAACAAACAGCCTCACTGTGCCATCAAACGCTGCCACTGTGCCCATTAAATGCTGCCACTGTGCCCATCAAACGCTGCCACTGTGCCCATCAAACGCTGCCACTGTGCCCCTCAAGTGCTGCCACTGTGCCCCTCAAGTGCTGCCATTGTGCCCCTCAAGTGCTGCCATTGTGCCCCTCAAGTGCTACCAGAGTGCCCCTTCAAGTGCTGCCAGAGTGCCCCTTCAAGTGCTGCCAGAGTGCCCCTTCAAGTGCTGCCAGAGTGCCCCTTCAAGTGCTGCCAGAGTGCCCCTCCAAGTGCTGCCAGAGTGCCCCTCCAAGTGCTGCCACTGTGCCCCTCCAAGTGCTGCCACTGTGCCCCCTGCCCTCTGCACTTATCTTGTCTCGATGTGCAGCTGGTGACGGCGTCAGGCGGCGAGCGGTGTCTCATCGTCCGAGGTCTTCTTCTCCCGCGCTCCTCCTGTCTTCTGCTATCGTCCGAGGTCTTCTTCTCCCACGCTCCTCCTGTCTTCTGCTATGATTGGACGCCTAGCGTCCAATCACAGCACCTGTGACTTCAGCTAATCAGGTTACAGACCTGGCAACCTGATTGGCTGAGAGGCGGGTCTGTGTTAGGGAAGCGATGTATTCGCTTCTCTAACACAATACTGTGTAATCAGCGAACGCACAGCAGTGCGCCCGCTGTTTACACTTAGGGAAGCCTATTAGAGCCCACCGCTCTAATAAGGTCCCCTATTAGAGCTTACAGCTCTAATAGGGGCGCTTCCAGAAACACCCCCCCCCCCACTGTAATTCAGATGCCCGGCGCCCGATCAGGGGCCGGACACCTGAATAGGGGGTGACAGCGGTGACAATAGATAGATTCATGCAATGCATGAATCTATCTATTGGTGATAGAGCGGTGCAGGAGAGGGGGGGCGGCGCTCCTGCGCCCTCTATGCACGCACCGCCACTGACAGCTAGCACTAAAAACTTCCTATTCTTTTGCTACATCAAAGGGGCCCGCGGTCCCTGCCTGCAAATGGCAATTTTTAAGGCCTGACTGAGTCAGTGTTGGGCTTAACCATGTGATAGCTGTACCTGAAAGTGAAGTGTTGTGCAGGAGAGAGAGAGAGAGAGAGAGAGAAACAGTCTGCAAGCAAGTGTTGTGCTGGAGCAGACTGGAGCTGCAAAGTGTATATAGCTGTCCCAACTGATTGAGATACCATCAACCAATCGCTCAATCTACTGGGCATCTCATATATTCCTATCCCTATCCAAGTTCAAATCCCTCAATAAAACAACAAAACAAACATCTGGACTGTTCAATGTCTCTAAGGTGATTGGGAAGGGAATGCCATTCTGGGCAGGGTGACAAGTGGGCTCCAACTTTCAGCAGCCCCTACGGGGGAGTACCGCTACATACTTTTCCTATACAAGGGTGCATGGGAAACAAACGTTCGTAGGCCAACAGTGAAAATCAGCACAACTAAGTGTGAGATGTACTACACATAAGGTACAGGTGCCACCTATCCAGGATTTGCCGGGAAAGTCCCGTATTTTGGCCCTCTGTCCTGCCAATGCAGGTCCTGGGACATGTAAGGGATCACAATATCAACCCTATTTGAGTTACTGCACATCCAGGATTTGCTGGAAAAGTCCTGTATCTTGGTCCTCTGTCCCGCCACTGCTGGTCCTGGGACATGTAAGGGATCACAATATCAACCCTATTTGAGTTACTGCACATCCAGGATTTGCTGGAAAAGTCCTGTATCTTGGTCCTCTGTCCCGCCACTGCTGGTCCTGGGACATGTCAGCCATCCCCCAATTGTACTAAATGGATGATCTGGGTTTAGAACCACTTTAATTGCAGGGGATCGGGGCCATGAGAGGACAGACTCTGCATATTTAGCAGTGGGGGTCTGGGAGGAACCAACCCAATAAATGGTTGTTGTTGGCAGTCCCTGTATATTCGTAGACATGATCTGGATGGGATCAACCTGTATACTGGACATCATTTGAGCATGCCCACTCAAAACGTTGGCAGACGAAATGTGGACTGTGTCGGGGGTTAGAAGTGGATGGATCCAGGACCATAATGTTGGTAAACATGATATGGGATGTAGGTAATAAAGTGTAAGAAAGCTCCTACTTGATCTATTCCAGAGCTGCAGGATCGCGTACCTGGAATGGATTAAAAATTGGTAATTGTACAGATTTTTATACAGCCTAGGCAGAATAGGTAGGAGGAAGGGGGAGGGAACAGAACTCGTAGTTAGGCTTTTCTTCCACTATAAGTCACTACAAATTACTATAGCTGTTTTTTTGGGAAAAGGAGTACTGCCCTTCTTATCTATTTAAAATGGACCTATTTTTTCATGATAAGTGACTCCTCCAATATATAGAAGTCTACAGTGTGATTTCAGAGAGAGGACAGTGCTAGAACCAGAGAACACATTGAATTAATGGGCTTATGCCGCGTACAGGCGATCGGAATTCTCGTCGGAAAAAGCTCTGATGGTTTTACCGATGGAATTCCGACGGAATTCCGCTCAAACTGTCTTGCCTACACACAGTCACACCAAATTCCGACCGTCAAGAACGCGGTGACGTACAACATTACGACGAGCCGAGAAAAAATGAAGTTTAATGCTTCTGAGCATGCGTCAAATTGTTTCCGAGCATGCCTAGGAATTTTGTGCGTCAGAATTGCTACAGACGATCAGAATTTCCGATAGAAACCTTTTCCGTCTGAAAGATTGAGAATATGCTCTCAAATTTTTCCTGGCGTGAATTTGGCCAGCAAAATTCCGATGGAGCATACACGGTCACATTTTCCGATGAAAAGCTCTCATCTGTCTTTTGCTGGCCGAAATTCCAATTGTGTGTTGTGTGCATTAGACTCATTCACTAGATGAGAAATTAAAGCTGATGTTTAGGTAGGTACTATTTTGCATAGTTATATTGTTCCAGTTTGTACCAATGTAAGCATGTACTATATGCGCCAAACCTGGTTGATCCCTATGAAAGCTGAAAATCGCTGTAGTAGGCACATCACCTGAAAACCAAAGCCAGTCTCTGTTGTAGCAGTGCCCACTACAGTGATTTCTAGCTTTCAGGTATAGCATGTAAATACTTACATTGCTCGCCAACCTGGACCAATAAAACTATGCATAAATGGCCATACCTGAAATTCAGCTTTAACATAAGTATGCATAAAGTGGAGGGCCACCCTAAAAAAAATAAAAAAATAGCATTAATATTCTTAAAAAAATAAAAAAATAAACATTTGAAAAAAAAATATATATTTTTACTTACCAGAAACACCTGTTGCTAGGCAGTCTTCCTAATCTGCCTCTTCCTACTCCGCGTTGTCTTCTGGGGAATGGGGCGCAGTGTGTTCTGGGAACTGTGTGTGTCTCAGAACACAGCGCGCCCCATTCACAAAGTGCCGCGCGACTCGCACATGCGCAGTAGGAAACGAGCAGTGAAGCTGCAAGGCTCCACTGCCTGTTTCCCTTAGTGAGGATGGTGGCGCCGGGACCTGAGAGCCGAGGGCCGGTGTCCCTCCAATACCGAGAGCACACCGGGACGCCTTTGAATCCTCCTTCAGTTACTGGGCCTCGGATTAGCCAGTTCAGAGACTCGGGAACAGACGGATCCTCACCCCAGACCATGCGGGCCTGTGTGAGGCTGGTCGGATTGACCATGCTTGCGGGACGGCAAACACTCCTGGGCCCGGGACCCCTTGCGGGGCTTTCCCGGACCGGAACCAGGAATCAAAGCAGCAGCCGAACCCTGAACACGTGACTTCAGCACCTTAAATACCCCACCCCAGACTACGCAGCGGGGCCAGACGTGCCCACTGATTGGCTCCAGGAAAGATTGGTACCCAAGACGTCCAACCAGGCCTGGTCCTCGACCTGTCACTGCACTGAACCTTAGTACAGCCCAGCCAGACTGATGCCAAAGTAAATCCTGCACAATTAACCCCCAGAACTCCATTACAGTTCTGAGAAAAACTAAATTAGCACTGATACCACACACTGAGTAAAGTGTGACCGCTACATTACCTAACTGTAATTGGCTGTGTCCAGACCTTATAGATAGATCCTGCACCGGTGCTTTTAGTTATACCCTTCATTTTTCCATAAGGAAACAATCTACACTGATATAAAAATGCCAAAGCAGTGTTTATGTTGAAACCTTGATGGAACGTTATTTTTGTGTTCCCGGAACAGAGGGTTAGAAGGTTCATTAGGCTAAATGCCTCCCACCATATGGCCAGACTGACTAAGATTACTTGACGATACAGCCTTGAGGGGTTAATTGGTTGCAGATTTCGCAGGCCGTCTGAGGAAATACTGAGCGCGCGGCCAAATGTGGAGTACTGTTTACATCAGAATATTTCATAGAGAGGCACTGCCAGTAGATGTGTTTGTATTTTACTCCATAAAACATTTTCTAGAACAAATTTGGCTCACAAATCCTTTAGAAAGGCACTGGATAGGGGGGAAGGGAACTTCTTCAGACACAATAAATATATACAAAGTGGAGTTTGGTAAAAGCGACGATATAGTGCATTTTCGGTGGGGGCACGTGTTGGAGTCTCTATTGCAGTTGGCCTAATATTATTTTTATGTGACATTCACCTTTTAACATGATTAATTTTGAGATTTAGAATTTAGACTCTTCTCAAGACCTCCTGCTCTCTAGCTCTCTCATCACCTCCTCCCATGCTCGTCTCCAGGACTTTTCCAGAGAATCTCCAAGCCTATGGAATGCCTTACCCCAATCTGTCCGGCTATTAGGGATGGGCCCGGTGTTCGATTCAAACCCATGTTCGAATCGAACATCGGCCGTTCGTCCGCTTGTCGAGGCCAGAACTCTGAGGGCCATTCGCATTAAATTTGTGTGATGCGAACGGTCCACAATGCACTGCGCCAGTCGCAGTGCATTGCTGGCTGATGATTGGCCAAGCATGCACTGTGACCCCCGCATGCTTGGCCAATGAGATATAGAGCCAGCATAGAGCCAGCGGCGAGGAGAGCAATAATTGGCCACAGTCAGGATACCTGTGGCCAATTATAGCTCAGGGGGTTTAGTACACGCCCCACACTATATAAGGCCGCCGCGCCGGCGGCCTCGTGTAGTGTGTTCCGGCTTGAGGAACAGTGATAGTGTACTGTACATGTACACACTATATGTGAATCATTTCTGTGTGGGGAAAGTGTAGGGAAAGAGGAAAAATAGGCAGGGATAGTGTATTCTTCTCAGTGCTGTTCTCTACCAATCCAGCCATCTGCAGGAGTTAGTGTGTGTGTGAGTATAGCACAGCAGTAGCACACTAAACCACCTTACACTGTATCTGCCCTGTTGTCACCTAAGACAGCCATTTGCAGGAGTTAGTGTATTTTGTGTGCCTCCAGCACAGCACAGTATACACCAACAGTCCATACATACATACATACAGTATATACCTACAGTCCCTGTCTTGTTTGCACCGCCTGTATACTGCGGTTCAGAGTATATAGGGTTTTAGGCATAGGGTTTTATTTTGGGTGCGGGGTTCCCCTTAATATCCATACAAGACCCAAAGGGGCTTGTAATAGGCTGGGGTGGGGTAGCCATGCCATTTTTCTCAAAGATTTTCATCCATATTGCCAGGACAAGACATGACATTAAAGCCGCAAGCAGTTTTAAATGGCTTCTTTATTTCCTTTACAAATGTCATTTTGTGCAGGGACATTTCTAAACACGGGAAACACATGCCACTTCACAGGCATACTTTAGACACCCCCCAGGTACCATATTTAAAGGAATATTTTTTTTTTTCACTTTATGCATCATTAAAATCACTGCTCCAGAAAAAACGTCCGTTTTTAAAACTTCTTTTTGCATTGATACATGTCCCCTGGGGCAGGACCCGGGTCCCCAAACCTGTTTTATAACTGTAGCGGGGTTCTACCCCTTTTTCTGGCAGAGACTACATCTCCCATGATTCCCCAGGCCCCAGGGCTGCTGACTTCCGCCCGGGAGGCTGCTGGGGGAGGCTATAAAAAGGAAGAGCGGAGACCGCCTCTTCCTCTTGGGACACTTCCTCTTCTGAGGCCTGACAGGACTGGCCTGCCTCTGCTGACAGAGCGTGTGACGCGGAGACTGCAGCCAGCAGAGACACCTGTGCGGACCGGAGCTGAAGGCCTGAAGCCTGGGCCTTGCAGCCGATGGAGTGAGACTCTCACCCCTCAGAGTCCACAGCAGCGGAGCGGAGACTTCCCCTTACTGTCGGTCGGACGGAGCTGATGACCGGAGTGCAGGGCTGTGACTGAGGAGACCGGACGCCGCCATTGAAGAGACCAGAGCCGCCATTAGAGGGACCGGATCGGAGGACGGTACCCCAAGGATTGGTGAGAGAGCCTGAAGGCTCATCCTGCATTGACACACACGTTTTATGCCTACTGAACTGCCTAGGCGCAATTTACCTCAGAGCAGCAATGTTACTTTTGTGGATTACAAATGACACCATTTAAAGCTACATGTGCACCACCTCTACAGATTTATTGCCGGTGAAGAACACTGTACTAGTACAAGGACTGAGCTCTATTACTAGGGATCAGGCCTGGTCCGTTAGGTAGGCGCAGATAGATTTATTGCACCTCAGGGGTGCATAGCAGACGGTCGCCACGCTTGGCGCTCCGTTTCCCCATTGTTAGTTTGATATACCTGTGTACATGTTTAAAGTGCATATTGCAGGGACCTGCTAAAGTATTGTAAGATATATGTTCAGATGCATGTTGTTATTTCTTTTCCTTACTGCCAAAGTAAAGCCAGTTATTCTTATTTCAGCAGTCTGCTTGTGAGTTCATACCAATTACACTTAGAGTATAAGCTAAGTTTTATGTGCATAGGGACGTACCCCTTTACTAACTGTGCCAGAGCGGGTAGAGCCAAATTGCCGGGGGTTGGTGGAGCTGTACTCAGGGACCCAAAACAAACCAGCGGCTCTCTTAACTGGGGGTAGCGCTACACGTGGGGGCTCGTAATCCGGGATCCTGAGTCAGCGGGAAAAGCCGCCAGAAGGTACCGGCATGGACCCGATAGAAGTGGGACGGTGGTCCGCAACATGGGCCGCTGACCCAGCCGCAGCAGCAGTCATTGAACTGCCAGGGATGTGGCAGAGAGAGGCAGTCAAGCAGCTCATAATGTCATTATCCCCATGCCAGAAGTCATGGATAATGGACATGAGAAATGACGCTGGGTACACATACGCCTTAATAGAGTGGAAGGAAGAGACTCCAGAGCAGTTCAGGAGCCACAGCATACAGGCACCGAATGGCCAGGCCTACCAAGTGCTGCATGCGCTGCCGAGGAAGGGAGACTACTCTCCTATGAAAGCCATTCTATCCCCAAAGAAGGAGGAGCAGAAGGGCGCGGAAAGTCCCGCACCCACACACACTACTCTTAGTGCAGAACTGTGTGCTGTCCTAGGGGAAATTGTAACCCAGTGCAGAAGAGACCCGGGGATTACCCAATGTCGGGATACAGGAAACTCCGGATGTTTTCAGGGAGGACACCTGTACCCTCGGGAGAAGAGGGATTTGAAGAGTGGCTAGATGGTGCCACGCAGGCCCTAGAAGAATGGGAGGTCTCAGAAGGCAGAAAGAAGCAAAGGATTGTGGAAAGCCTGAAAGGACCTGCCTTAGAGGCCATACGCAATCTGAAGACGAGTAAAAAGGATTGCACTGCCCAGGACTACATAGACATCCTGGAAGGTGTGTTCGGTGGGACAGAAAAAGTCACAGAACTTACCTATCAACTGGAACACTGTTACCAGAAGACAGGGGAGAAGCTGTCAGAGTACATGGGACGCATAGACAAGATCCTGCATAGGATTATCCTGAAGAAGGGGATAGATCCAGGGAAGGTAGATGAAGCCCGTGCCCAGCAGGTGATGAGGGGAGCCCAACCCTTGGACCCTGTCGCACTAATTCTACGTACCCGCCAGGATGGGAAGAGCCTGGACTACCCTGACCTCATCCGAATGGTCAGAGAAGAAGAGGCCATGTTGGAAGAGAAAAGGGAGAAGCAAGTGACGGGGTCTACAAAGCCTCCAGTGGCCACGGTCAGGTCGGCCTTAACCCCTGAAAGAGACACAGAGGTAGATGCCCTGAAGTTGCAGATGTCCCAGATGATGGAGATACTGACATCTCTAGTGGCGAAAGAGACGCCCAGTCCCAAGAAGGAAACAACCAGGAGGGAATTGTTTCCAGCTGTTCCAGCACCAGCATCCCCACCTGACCACAGTGAGATGATTTGCTTTAATTGTGGAGGAATTGGTCATATTGCAGCTGTATGTTCCAGTCCCAAGAAGAAGAAGGCAGATAGCCGCCAGCCGGCGGGAAACGCCAAAGGGCCCCGGTGAAGGAGTCAACCGGGTGCCCATCACCTTCAGTGAGCTCCAAGAAGCACAACAGGAAGAGAAAGCGAGGAGACCAAACCCCTCGGAAGGAACCCAGGGATCCTCAACCCAGGTGCACTCCAGAGAAAGGGGGCAAGACCCCTCCGGAGAGACACAGCACCCCCAGACGTGAACTCTTCAAAGTGAGAGATAACAATATCCCTCAACGGGTTCACACTCCCACTAAGAGGGAGAAAATCAATGCATACCAGGCTCAAGAAAGGAGCAAGTGCAAATCAAGTGCTGGTAAAGCAAAGAGTCCAAAGAAGAGGACAGCATCAACTAGGCCCTACCCAGAGGAGCTAGTTGGTCCATCCCCTACTGTACCCATCCAAGTGGAAGGAGTGTACACGAAGGCCCTTCTGGACACTGGAGCACAAGTGACCCTGTTGTACAGGGACTTCTATGACAGATACCTGAGTCATCTGCCTATACAGAAGATAGAAGAGCTGGAGATAAGGGGATTGGGAACTCAGAGTTTCCCCTATGATGGATACTTACCCATCAGATTGACGTTTGACCCATCCGTAGCTGGGAAGTCTGAAGTGTTCGACACCTTAGCAGTGGTGTGTCCCCGCCCACCAGGAACCAGCAAGACGTCCCTGATCATAGGGACGAACACGGACCTAGTCAGAAGGCTTCTGACTCCCCTGGTGAAGAAAGAGAATCTTTCAACTCCCAAGATCCATCCCATGCTGAAGGCGGCCTATCAGCGGTTGGTCCTAGAGCAGAAGACCCCAAGTGAGGGGATAGGAAGGGTATGGAGGCTTGGAAAAGAAGGAGCAGTGTTACAGCCTGGAGAGGTGACCTGCATGAGAGCCACGGTGAAACTTACCTGGGAGCAGCCTGGCCCCTTTGTAATGTTGGAACCTGACCCAATGGAGGGTCACTCCGGTCTGGAAGTGATACCAGAAGTGATTTCATTGAAGGACCTGAAGAAGGCCAGAGGAAGAGTCCCTGTCAGTGTGAGGAACCCCACAGGGCGGCCCGTGGAGATCCCTGCCAGGATGCTTCTGGGACAGGTGAGTCCTGCTGTCCCAGTTGGCTGGTCAGAAGTGAAGGGAACGGGTGAAGGAGAAGATGTTTGGAAGAAACTCTCCATGGAAAACCCAAACCTACCTGGAGCTTGGAGAGAGAGAGCCAAGGCCCAGCTGACCAGATGGGAGAAGATTTTCTCTAAAGATGAGTTTGATGTGGGGTGTGCGAGGAGTGCCACCCACCGAATCCGCATGCAAGAGGACAAGCCATTCAGAGAGAGAGTGAGGCGAGTCCCGCTAGCAGATCTGGAGGATCTGAGGGAGCAGCTTGCGGAACTGAAGAAGACGGGAGTGATTAGGGAGTCCAGAAGCCCCTATGCCTCCCCAATTGTGGTAGTCAGAAAGAAGAATGGGTCATTGAGGCTCTGCATTGACTACAGAACTCTCAACAGGAGGACCATTCCTGACCAGTACACCACGCCAAGGATAGAGGATGCCTTGCAGAGTTTATCTGGAGCTAAGTGGTTCAGTGTGATGGACCTCAAGAGTGGGTATTACCAGATCCCCATGCATCCAGAAGATAGAGAAAAGACTGCCTTCATAACCCCAGTGGGATTCTTTGAGTTCAACAGGATGCCCCAGGGCCTATCTGGAGCTCCTGCTACGTTTCAACGCCTAATGGAAAGGACTGTTGGAGACATGAACCTCATAGAAGTCCTTGTGTATCTGGACGATGTCATTGTCTTTGGAAAGACTTTGGAAGAACATGAAGCCAGATTGGAGAAAGTACTGAAGAGGCTCAGTGAAGAGGGACTTAAACTTTCTCCAGAGAAGTGTCGGTTCTATCAGTCTTCTGTGAACTATCTGGGACACATAGTGTCTGAAAAAGGAGTGGCTACAGACCCTGAGAAGCTGGAGGCAGTTACTTCGTGGCCAAGGCCCACAACAGTTACAGAACTTCGGTCTTTCTTGGGGTTCTGCTCCTACTACCGCAGGTTTGTGGATGGATTTGCCCGCATTGCCAAACCCCTCAACGAGCTGCTGAAGACAGAAGGAGAGGAGGATGGAATGGGGCCTAGGAGGTCCAGTGAGTCGGTCCAAGACCAATGGAATTCAAGGTGTGAAGAGGCTTTCAGAACCTTGAAGAGAAGTCTCACCACAGCCCCAGTTTTGGCCTACGCTGATCCCACTAGACCCTATGAGCTACATGTTGATGCCAGCCATGAGGGCCTAGGTGGAGTACTTTACCAGGAGCATGAAGACCAGCTACGACCAGTGGCTTATGTGAGCCGGAGCCTGACCCCCTCCGAGAAGAACTATCCCACCCACAAGTTGGAGTTCTTAGCCCTCAAGTGGGCAGTTGTTGACAAGTTGAGAGACTACTTGTATGGGGCCGAGTTTACTGTAAAGACAGATAACAACCCCTTGACCTATCTATTCACCACCGCCAAGCTGGATGCAACTGGACACAGATGGTTGGCGGCGTTGTCTGGATTCAATTTCAGTCTCAAGTACAGACCAGGGGCTGGAAATAGGGATGCAGATGCCCTGTCCCGAAGATCCCATGTCATGGTCGACGACTGGGAAGACTGGACCCAAGTGGCACCAGATGGAGTGCGAGCCCTTTGTCAAGGGGCTGAACTCCAAGCCAGAGGAGGATCCAGAGCTGAAGAGATAGGAGTTACCACAGTGGGAGTCCCAAAGTGTTACTGTGGGGTAACTCAACTGGCAGAGGAGTGCCTGCCGAAGTTGTCCAAGAAGGAGCTGAGGTGTGACCAATTGGAAGATCCCATGGGGAGATTGGTCCTGGAAGCCCTGGAAGACAAGAGTCCAGAGGGACTTCGCCTTCACCCTTCTAAAGAAGCTCGCCTACTGAGGAGAGAATTGGACAAGTTACAGGTGCATCAGGGGGTAGTCTACCGAAGGGGCCCCTCTGATGGCCCAGAAGACAAATGGCAGTTGTTTCTCCCCGAAAAGCATCGAGAGACTGTGCTGATTGCCCTACACGACCAGCATGGTCACTTGGGAGCAGAGAGAACCTTCCAACTTGTCAGAGACCGGTTTTATTGGCCCTGCATGAGGACCGAAGTGGAGGAGTATTGCCATTCCTGTGCAAGATGCATTCAGAGGAAGACATTACCCCATCAAGCTGCCCCAATGGGCCACCTACAGAGTGAAGGCCCAATGGATCTGGTATGCATTGATTTTCTCTGCCTTGAACCCGATTTGAGCGGATTGGGAAATGTTCTGGTGGTAACCGACCATTTCACTCGTTATGCTCAGGCTTTCCCAACCAAGGACCAGAAGGCCTCTACAGTAGCCAAGGTACTTCTGGAGAAGTACTTTGTTCACTATGGACTGCCACAGAGAATCCATTCAGACCAAGGAAGGGACTTTGAGAGTCGCCTGATCAGGAAGCTACTAGATTCTCTGGGAGTAGAGAAGACTAGGACCACACCATATCACCCTCAAGGTGATGCCCAGCCTGAAAGGTTCAACAGGACCCTATTGAACATGTTGGGAACTTTGGAAACAGAGAAGAAGCAACATTGGAGTCAACACATATCAGCTCTGGTGCATGCCTACAATTGCACCACAAGTGATGTGACAGGTTTCTCCCCTTACCGACTTATGTTTGGGAGAGAAGCAAGATTGCCAGTGGATTTGGCCTTCGGCATTTCCTTAGACCATGCCTCTGCTGCCTCCCACAAAGGATATGTGGACAGACTGAGGCGCAGTCTGAAGATAGCTTACGAGAAAGCTCAAGCGGCCTCTAACCAGAGGGGGGCCCGAAATAAGAGGAACTTTGATTTGAAAGTTAGAGTACAGGACCTACAGCCTGGGGACCGTGTACTGTTACGGAACCTAGGGATCCCTGGAAAACACAAGATTGCTGATAGATGGAGATCAGAACCATATATCATCTGTAGAAAACTTCCAGGATTGCCTGTCTACAAGTTGAAGCCAGAAGGAAGATTGGGGCCTTTGAAGACCTGGCATAGGAATCATTTGCTCCCACTCACTGAAGCAGTCAGAATGCCTCCAGTAAGAGATGTACCTGAATCTGTTTCCATTCTGGATACCCCCAGGCCTAACACTAGGTCTCAGACATCCCAAGTTAGGGGTGGTGAGGACCCCCAACCTGAAGAAGAAAGAGGAGAACTTGAATGGCTATGGCCTTCCTCAACTCCAGGAAATTCTGCCATAGATCTTCCACCTACTGAAGATGTGGAAGATAACACATTGAACCCAGAAGCCACAGAGTTTGTGCCATTCAGTGATGTGCCTGAGTGCTGGGAAGATATCCCTGGTCTCTACCCAGAACAAGAAGAAGATGTTCCAGAACCAGAGATGTTGCCAGAATGTGTTCCTGAAGAAGTTCCAAGAGAACAGAGAGCTCGCAGAGTTGTGAAGCCTCCCAAGAAGCTAACTTACCCCAAGATGGGAGAAAGTTCAGAGGACTCTGTTACCACAGCAAGGAGAAGTGCTGAGAGCCCTGACCCTTCCGCTGTTCATTTAGTGGAGGGCAACCCCAGCTCACTCTCTGGCACAGTTAAACAGGTCGCCCACACTGAAGTGACCTGTAGACAGGACAGCTCCCCATCTCATGCCAATTGGTGGGAAGCTCCTCTGTCCAAATTATGTGAAAATGTTGTTCCCGAGAAAGTTTGTAGTTTGAACACTGTCTTTGGGGACCAAAGATTCAAAGTGGGGGGAGTGTGTAGCGGGGTTCTACCCCTTTTTCTGGCAGAGACTACATCTCCCATGATTCCCCAGGCCCCAGGGCTGCTGACTTCCGCCCGGGAGGCTGCTGGGGGAGGCTATAAAAAGGAAGAGCGGAGACCGCCTCTTCCTCTTGGGACACTTCCTCTTCTGAGGCCTGACAGGACTGGCCTGCCTCTGCTGACAGAGCGTGTGACGCGGAGACTGCAGCCAGCAGAGACACCTGTGCGGACCGGAGCTGAAGGCCTGAAGCCTGGGCCTTGCAGCCGATGGAGTGAGACTCTCACCCCTCAGAGTCCACAGCAGCGGAGCGGAGACTTCCCCTTACTGTCGGTCGGACGGAGCTGATGACCGGAGTGCAGGGCTGTGACTGAGGAGACCGGACGCCGCCATTGAAGAGACCAGAGCCGCCATTAGAGGGACCGGATCGGAGGACGGTACCCCAAGGATTGGTGAGAGAGCCTGAAGGCTCATCCTGCATTGACACACACGTTTTATGCCTACTGAACTGCCTAGGCGCAATTTACCTCAGAGCAGCAATGTTACTTTTGTGGATTACAAATGACACCATTTAAAGCTACATGTGCACCACCTCTACAGATTTATTGCCGGTGAAGAACACTGTACTAGTACAAGGACTGAGCTCTATTACTAGGGATCAGGCCTGGTCCGTTAGGTAGGCGCAGATAGATTTATTGCACCTCAGGGGTGCATAGCAGACGGTCGCCACGCTTGGCGCTCCGTTTCCCCATTGTTAGTTTGATATACCTGTGTACATGTTTAAAGTGCATATTGCAGGGACCTGCTAAAGTATTGTAAGATATATGTTCAGATGCATGTTGTTATTTCTTTTCCTTACTGCCAAAGTAAAGCCAGTTATTCTTATTTCAGCAGTCTGCTTGTGAGTTCATACCAATTACACTTAGAGTATAAGCTAAGTTTTATGTGCATAGGAACGTACCCCTTTACTAACTGTGCCAGAGCGGGTAGAGCCAAATTGCCGGGGGTTGGTGGAGCTGTACTCAGGGACCCAAAACAAACCAGCGGCTCTCTTAACTGGGGGTAGCGCTACATAACAATAACATGCATATTGGCTGTTATAATTAGCACTTTAGATTTCGAACGTTCGCGTCCATTTTAACTAATAGGGTTCTAACGTTCGTGCGGACTTTCGGTCCGTTTGCAGGTTCTGGTGCGAACCGAACCTGGGGGTGTTCGGCTCATCCCTACCGGCTATCTCCTACTCTAATAGCTTTTAGATGATCCCTGAAAACCCTTCTCTTCAGAGAAGCCTATCCTACCCACACCTAACAACTGTATTTTCATTATGTCCATCTGATCCTCCCCCACAGCTACTACCCTTTGTTCCACTTGACCCTCCCTTCTAGATTGTCAGCTCTAAGGAGCAGGGCCTTCTGATCCCTCCTGTATTGAATTGTATTGTAATTGTACTGTCTTCCCCGATGTTGTATATAAATCCTGTATACCATATATACTCGACTATAAGCCGAGTTTTTCAGCACATTTTTTTGTGCTGAAAATGCTCCCCTCAGCTTATATTCGAGTCAAGCACTTTTCTGCAGCAGAGAATGACATTTTCCGACCCGACTTTGGGGCCCTGTATCTGGGGGCCACTTGGTGCTAGGAACCCCAAATTAGATGTGCAAACCCAGCACTACAACATATCCAAAGATGGGGTTCCTAGCACCAAGTGGCCCCAAGATACGGGGCCCCAAATTCGGTAAACTGTGTCCATCTGCAGCAATGGCATTTCAGGACCCTTTGGCTGCAGATAGGGGGCATCTAGGAACCCTTAACTACGAAGTTTGAAGTTTGGGGGGCCTATGGCTGCAAATGGGCACAGTGAGGTATGCAAATGGGCACAGTGAGGCTGCAAATGGGCATTGTTGACCCTCTTTTCCACTTACAGTAGCTGCGCATTTCTCATCCTAGGCTTATACTCGAGTCAATATGTTTTCCCAGTTTTTTGTGGTAAAATTAGGTGCCTCGGCTTATATTCGGGTCGGCTTATACTCGAGTATATACGGTAATAATGATAATAATAATAACAGACAGAAGACAATTAACCTTCTAGCATGTCTTTGGAGGGGAAACCCATGCAAGCACAGAGGGAACATGCAAAGTCCCTGTGGGTAACGTTCTGGTTAGGGTCCAAACCAAGGACCACTAAGCCACCATGCTTATGGCACAAGGCTTTTTAAAGAAGACTGTAGGGAGCACAAATGTGAAAGTATTGATTTGTAAAGGGGCTAAAAGCAATGATCTCTACCAGTCTCATGTAAAGTACCTCCAGTCTAGTCTCCTGTAGCATGTCCCAGGTCACCAACAACTAGTCTTGTCTGCAGTCCTACCATCTACTGTACCTCTTGTAGCATGCCCACAGTCTATGACACTCTCCTGTGACATGTCTGCGACCTTTGACAGCTTTCTGTAGTATTACACTGACTATAATGTGCATCCTTTTTGTGAGGTAAGGGGCTGCACTTGAGGTAACCTACACTCACTGACCACTTTATTAGGCCACCTTTTTAATTGCTTGGTAACACAAATTGCTAAACAGCCAATCACATGCCAGCAACATCAATGCATTTAGGCATCTAGATGTGGTGAAGATGACTTGCTGAAGTTCAAACCGAGCATCAGAATGGGGAAGAAAGGCGATTTAAAGCGGAGTTCCGCCTAATTTTTTTTCCGCCTAATTTTTTTTCCACCTAATTTTTTCAGCAGCTACAAATACTGCAGCTGCTGACTTTTAAAATAAGGACATTTACCTGTCCAGCGTGCCCACGATGTCGGCACCCCCAAGCCGACCCATCCCTCGGCTCTCGGGTGGAGGCGCCGCCATCTTCGGTAAGGGAATCAGGAAGTAAAGCCTTTGCGGCTTCACTTCCTGCTTCCCTACTGCGCATGCGCGACTCACGCTGCGCGATCCCACTGGTCCCTGCGGTCTTCTGGGACCTGTGTGTCTCCAAGAAGACAGCGGGGGGGGGGGGGGGGGGGGGGGGGCAGAGAAGGCGCTGGAAGTGGCATAGATACCCGCGGGTGGCTTGGCTATCTATGCCCGGAAGTGGGAGCAAAATACCTATATCACACAGGTATCTGCTCCCCCATCCCCTCTGAAAGGTGCCAAATGTGACACCGGAGGGGGGTTGGATTCCAAAAAGCGGAAGTTCCATTTTTGGGTGGAACTCCACTTTAAGTGACTTTGAATGTGACATGGTTGTTGGTGCCAGTGAGCGGCAGTTGCGGGGAGGAAAATGCCTTGTTGATCACAGAGGAGAATGGGCAGACTGGTTCCAGATGATAGAAAGGCAACAGTTACAACCAAGGTATGCAGAATACAGTCTCTGAATGCACAACACATCGACCCTTGAAGAAAATGGTCTACAGCAGCAGAAGACCACACCGGGTGCCACTCCTGTCAGCTAAGAACAGGAAACTGAGGCTACAATTTGCACAGGCTCACCAAGATTGGACAATAGAAGACTGGAAAAATTCTGCCTGGTCTGACGAGTCTCGATTTCAGCTGAGACATTCAGATGGTCGGGTCTGAATTTGGTGTAAACAACATGAAAGCCTGGATCCATCCTGGCTTGTATCAACGGTTCAGACTGGTGGTGGTGGTGTAATGGTGTGGGGGATACTTTCTTGGCACACTTTGGGCCCCTCAGTAGCAATTGAGCATTGGTTAAACGCCACGGCCTACCTGAGTATTGTTGCTGACCATGTCCATCCCTTTATGACTACAGTGTCCCCATCTTCTGATGGCTCCTTCCGGGCAGGATAATGCATAGCTCCCAACTGTCCCTGATTTTGAGGGACTGTCCCTGATTTGGAGCAATGTCCCTCTGTGCCTATTTTCTCCTCATTTGTCCTTCATTTTGTCTACATAGTTGTATAGAAAATGTGCTTTTTATCCATCAAAAACTGTTTCCCAGTGCTAAACCTTTCATCCAATTTCTAAATTGCTGCATTTGTAAATTTCAAAAGCCAAAAAAAGGAATAGTAGAGGTAAAAAAAAAAGCCTTTTGTTGGTTTAACTAATCTTTTATTTTTGGTTATTTCTACTTTAAGGGGGCTTGTCCTATGCCTACATACTTTTGCTAGTAGGTGTCCCTCATTCCCATCTCAAAAAGTCGGGAGGTATGAGGATAATGCACCATGTCACAAAGCTCAGATCATCTCACCACTGGTTTCTTGAACATGACAATGAGGTCACTGGACTCCAATGGCCTCCACAGTCACCAGATCTCAATCCAATAGAGGACCTTTGGGATGTGGTGGAACCCAGAGATTTGCATCATGGATGTGCAGCCGATAAATCTGCAGCAACCAAAATCTCTGAGGAATGTTTCCAACACCTTGTTGAATCTTCACTGTTCTGAAGGCAAAAGGGGGTCCAACCCGGTACTAGCAAGGTGCGCCTAATAATATGGCCGGTGAGTATATATCAAGAGCCACCACTACTCTAGGAGCAGTAATGGTTCTAGGAGCCAATCATATGTGTTGCATGCAAATATGCTAACAAGGAACAGAGAGAAGACCTTATAACTCTGTTGCTTCTCCTGCACTGTCCAGTCTATGGGGTGAAGGTAGGGAGCTGACACCACTGTATTTCTAACTGTAACAGAGGAAGTGGTGTCATTCCCCAGGCTGTGATGTGCGGCCTGTAAATCTCAGGATTGGGTGAACAGAATAGCAAATAATTTTGGCAGGTTAATCAGTTCTTCTCTGTATATTTGTATTTTGTCTGTGTGCTTAGATGTTTGTACAGAGTTCACCTTTAAGCCATGCAACCATATATCCCAACAGTGGGGAAATCACAAAATTATTTTGCTTAACTTTACAAATATTGTAGAAAACAAGTTTAGTTATGTCAAGTGTGTAATTACCGTATAACACGCACCCCAAGGTTAGGAGGGAATTTTAAGGAAAAAAACTTTTAGGAGGGAAGTTTGAGGAAAAAAAACTTACATTCAAATGCCCATCAATGCAGCCTTATCAGTGTCCATTGCAGCCTTGTCAGTGCAGCCTTGCCCCAGTGCCACCTTGTCAATGCAGCCTTATCAGTGCAGCCTTGCCCCAGTGCAGCCTTGCCCCCCGTGCAGCCTTGTCAGTGCAGCCTTGCCCCAGTGCAGCCTTGCCCCCAGTGTCTATTGCAGCCTTGTCAGTGCAGCCTTGCCAGTGCAGTCTTGTCAGTGCAGCCTTGTCCCAGTGCAACCTTGCCCCAGTGCACCCTGCCCCAGTGCAGCCTTGCCCCAGTGCAGCCTTGCCCCAGTGCAGCCTTTCCTCAGTGCAGCCTTGCCCCAGTGCAGCCTTTCCTCAGTGCAGCCTTGCCCTCAGTGTCCATCGCTTGGACGATTTTAAAATTGGCGCCGCCGAGACTTCCCGGAGCGGAGCGAACGCCACCGAAATAGCAAAGACTGGGCGGAGCCGAGATACACATAGCCGAGTGTACTTGGCTCTTCTTGGCTCCGCTCACAGTCACGCCCAGTCCCACCCTATGATTGACATAACACAGGCCCAATGGCGGGACCAGGCGTGACTGTGAGCGGAGCCGAGAAGGGCCGAGTATACTCTGCTATGTGTATCTCAGCGGCTCACAGTCAGCGGAGATCAGCGGGGGATTGGTGGGGATCGGTGTATAACACGCACCCATGTTTTTACCCTGATTTTAAGGGGAAAAAAGTGCTTGTTATACGCCGATAAATACGGTAGCTGTTTGTATGGCCTCTGATTAGACATCACAGCACACGCAACATTATCTGCATGGAGTTTGCATGTCCTCCCTGTGCTTGTGTGGGCTTCCTTTGGGTACTCCCTTTTTCTCCAACACTCCAAAGACATGCTGGTAAGTTAATTGGTTTCTGTCTAGAATTGGCTCGAGTATGATATTCCACTGGGCACTTTCAAGATGGCTGCCTCACCATCTGCCCCAATAGCAGATAAAAACGCTTTGCGTGCCCAGGGAAATAAGTGCTATAAAAATAAAAACGAATGATTGAATTAACAGAATTAGCACTCTTCTCTTCTGATTTATAAGATACAACAGCATGACACATATTACTCATGTTCGTAAGACATTTTTTTTCTCCTGCGTCTACCTACACAAATAGGGAAATCTCATTTTCCCTTTGAAGGTTTCTCATGCTACCCACACACAATAAAAACTACTCTAAATCTATTCAAAAGGAGAGTCAGTCAATCAGAAATCTTATTTCACTAAAGGAGGTCTGGTTGCTATGTGGTAGCCTTGGAACCCTGGTTGAAGAAGTCAAAGCTGTGACTTTGCTTCTGCTCCAAGGATGACCCAGGCCAGTTACTGGTCTCCCCGTACATTACATTATTACCCCATCGAGAAGAGGAGATTAATGGGGGGATATGATCACCATGTATAAATATATAAGTGGTCCATATAGTGAACTTGGTGTTGAGTTATCCACTTTACTGTCAACACTGAGGACAAGGGGGCACTCTTTACATCTGGAGGAAAAGAGATTTCATCTCCAAATACGGAAAGGTTTCTTCACAGTAAGAGCTGTGAACATGTGGAATAGACTCCCTCCAGAGGTGGATCTGGCCAGCTCAGTAGATTGCTTTAAGAAAGGCCTGGTTACTTTCCTAAATGTACATAATATAACTGGGTACTGACATTTATAGGTAAAGTTGATCCGGGGAAAATCCGATTGCCTCGCTGGGATCAGGAAGGACATTTTTCTCTTGCTGTAGCAGATTGGATCCTGCTTTTCTAGGGTTTTTTTACGCCTACCTCTGGATCAACTGTGGGTATAGGATTGGGTATATGGGACTGTATGATATTTTTTTATTTTATTTTTATTTTTTTATGGTTGAACTAGATGGACTTTTGTCTTTTTTCAACCTGACTAACTATGTAACTATGTAATTATGAAAATCCATTGACCAGTGCTTTGTGCGCTCCCTGTGCTTGACCACATGACCAAGTGTATGGGCGCATGGGGCAGCATCACTGCACTCTACACGTGTTATTGGCTGCTTCCTTGCTGGCGCACTCTTCATGAATGAAAGTTCTTTTCTTTTACACTAAGGCCCCTTTCACACTGGGCGGGAGCCGCGGTGACGGTAAAGCAGCGCTATATTTAGCGCTGCTTTACCGTCGTTTTGCCCGCGGGATTCGGCCGCTTGCGGTGCGGTTTTAGCCCCCGCGAGCGTCCGAAAAAGGGTTAAAATCTTTTAAAAGGGTTAAAATCCCCCGCGGTATCCCCCCCGGTATTGCCGCGGTATCACCGCGGTGTCCCATTCAAATCAATGGGAAGTAGCGATATAGGAGCGGTGATTACACCGCTCCTATCCCGCTCCAAAGATGCTGCTAGCAGGACTTTTTTTGCCGTCCTGCTAGCACACCGCTCCAGTGTGAAAGCCCGCCGGCTTTCACACTGGAGTGAATGGGGCCGGTTTTTTCAGGCGGTGTACAGGCGCAATTTTTAGCGCTGTGCCGCCTGAAAACCGCCCCAGTGTGAAAGGGGCCTAATAATGTGTGGCAGTAAAGTGCAAGACACTGATGTCAAAAGCACACCTTACCATTCAAACACAACACTGTACCAACACATCTATTTGGACGCAGAGCTTGACATGAAAAGGCTGAATTTGACCTGCTTTTGCTTACAATCCAAATGCATCTCAATAGGACTTGCTGTGTCTGAAGAAACAACCCAAAGCAGGTCAAAACGCCACCTCTGAGCTGTCATTTACATTACTCCTTTGAAATCAATGGGGATCTGCAGACTTGGGTTTGATGTGCACTTCAAAACGCATGTCAATTGTAGAAAAACAACTTTCATGTTCACAAGCCCTCAAAGGTGTCAAGGTGGAGGGCACCGAAACTTTGCACCAGACCCCTATATTTTGAATTATGCCACTGTTACTATGGGTTACTGCCTTCTGCACTTCCCTGCTTCCTTCCGTGCTCACTAAATAAGCCTCGACAACCTAAAATAATGTGCAGGCAAAGAGCCTCCACTTCTTAGGAACCCCCCCCTGTGCTCCCGCACACAGATACCTTGGTATATGTTATGTGCCTCAGCAAATATGTGAAATGGCAGTGTGCTGGCTCTGCAACACAAACAGCCAATTAAAAATATTTCCTGCTGTTGGAGACAAGAAACCTAATCCTGAGATAACCTCCAAAGTTGACAGCAAAGGGGGGGACACAAAGCAGTGAAGTTGACAATATTCAGAGATGCTGAGGTTCTCCGGAAAGGCCAGAAGAGAAGGAAAAGGGGGATAAAAGGCCATGGGAGAAATTCGTAGTAGTAGTTCATCCACGAGAGTAGGAAATGAGCAAAAGATCAACAGCATTCTAGTTCATAGACTGATATCTAAAAAGGTTGCAAGACACCCAACTGGGGATCAAGCAGCCTACTTTTGGAGCTTTCAGAGAATATATCTGTCACCACACAGGTAGGATGGGTGGCCACATTCGATGCTCATTCGGTTATTCTGTATAATCCTGCACTGGGTAGTAGTTGGATCCCAGTATGGAATAGAGTAGAAGGTTTTTACCCCAAAATAAGAAAAAAAAACTGCGGTCAAAAGAAGGTAAGGTCCGCAGAGGTGCCCGTATTCAAGGGAGATACTTAAGAATTATATCTTTTAAAAAAACAATATTAATTTTTCATACGGCAATCAAAAACACCAGTTGGCAAGTTTAGTGCCCTTTAATTGTTGTCCCTCCTCTGGTGATGTAGTAGGTGGAGTCTTTTTTAATACCAGCTGCGGGTGGGGCCTGGCGGTTAAGGGTATGGGAGCAGGACACCCATGACCAACAATATGTAGGTCTGTGTCATATGAAGAGACTGAGAGAGCCAATTGAGTTGAACCGCCAGAAGAACTAGAAATGGACACATGTGGAGAAGGTGGAGGAACCCTGCCAACCTTGACTTTCGCTTGTCAGGACCTGTGGCTTGGTTTAGGACAGCCTTGGTGCCTATGTTTGAGGAAAACCCTATGTGTGGAACCACCATTGAGGACTGACTGGTAACACCTGGAAAGATGGCTGCTTGCAATGGTACTGTGTATACCAAGTGTTCTGCACTGTGAACCATGAAGAAGAAGTGTTGCTGTTTGAACCCGAGTTGATGTAGTAAAGCAGTGGTCTGCAAACTGTGGTCCACTGGCAAGATGTGGCCCTTTGCTTGCCTGTATCTGGCTCTTGGGGCACCATTCCATACACTGACACCAAAGTTGGGGCACTATTCCTCCCACAGACACCAGTGATGGGGCACCATTCCTCCAACAGGCATCAATGATGGGGCATTATTCATCCCTTGAATACCAACAGTGGGCCACCATTCTTCTCTTTGGTATCAACAATGGGGCATTTTCTACTTCCACTGGCCACAGTTCTGCACCCTAAATTGGCCCTTTGTTTGAAAAGTTTGGAGACTTCTGCAATAAAGCATTGAAAATGTATTTGGAATGGACAATCTTTATTCTGCATAATAGGCTTCAGGCTGGGAATACGTGGGAAGGAAGGCCTCAGGCATCTAGACACGTTTATGCACGTCAAGAGCTTGGGCATTAATTGCGCATTGATATGAATTAACACTCAAGCTTTTGATGTGCCTAGCATCCATGCATGTTTAGACGCATTTATACGTGTCAACCATTTTTTCTACCAAAACTCTGATGCTCTTGGATGCGCTGGCAGTGTTTTGGCAAGGTCCATAAAGACATGGATGAGCGAGTTTTTAGGGTGGTGGAACTTGACCTCAACCCGATAGAACACCTTTGGGATGAATTAGAACGGAGATTGCGAGCCAGGCCTTCTCGTCTAACATCAGTATCTGACCTCACAAATGCGCTTCTGGAAGAATGGTCAAACATTCCCTTATGCAGCGTACACACGATCAGACTATCCGGCGGACCAGAGTCCGCCAGACAATCCGCCCGTGTGTGGGCTCCGGCAGACTTTTTCTTCCCAAAAGTCCGGCGGACTTAGAAATAAGTCTTGACTCAAAATTGTCCGCCGATCCGCCCGTCTGTGTGCTAGTCCGCCGGACTTTTGAAATGAACGGACTTGCCCACACACGGAGTAAAGTCCGTTCATTTCAAAAGTCCGGCGGACCTCCACCTAAAGTCCGACGGATTTTCTGCCGGACCTAGTCTGCCGGAAAAGTCCGGTCGTGTGTGGGCAAGTCCGCTCGTTCGGAAAGTCCGGCGGATTGTCCGCTGGACTTAAGGCTCGTACACACGATCTGACTTTTTGACAACCAACATGCAAATTAGCTGGTTTGGACCAACATCCGACCGTGTGTACGCTCCATCGGACCAACTTTTTCCAGGTTTCATCTGACTTTTGTTGGCTGTGCGAACGGACCAACTTTCTGCCAACAAAAGTCCGATGGACCAAAGTCCGACCGTGTGTACACAAAACCATCGGACTTTTGTACAAAGTACAAACACGCATGCTCAGAACCAATGCAAAAGATCAGACAACAATATAGAAGTTGACCAAAGGTGGCGCTGGAGTATTCGAACGTCCTCTTTTGAAGTGTCGTCAGTACGTTGAAACGTCACTACGTTCATGTTTGTTGCCTAAAAAGTCCGGTCGTGTGTATGCAATACCAACTTGGGGCCAACGACCTTTGGACAAAAATCCACGGGAAAGTTGGTCCAAGGTCCGATCGTGTGTATGAGGCTTAAGTCCGCCGGATAGTCTGATTGTGTGTACGTGGCATTAGACACACTCCTAAACCTTGTGGACAGCCTTCCCAGAAGAGTTGAAGCTGGTATAGCTGCATAGGGCGGGCCAACTCAATATTGAACCCTACGGACTAAGACTGGGATGGCATTAAAGTCAAGGCAGGAAGCGTCCCAATAAATTTGACAATATAGTGTATTTACACCATATGGAACAATTAATAATAGTGAATTGGTAAAATATGTTTAAATGGTTTAATGTTATTTTTTATGTTTATATGTGTTGTCAAATATTGACAATATTCAGCTTATTTTGTAAGGCAGCCAATTCAATTTCAGCTTACTGGAGCCAGCTCAAACAAAGATGAATTGTGATTGGTTGTTGTGGCTTAGTGAACACTGTTCTATGTCTTGTTTAAAGGAAACCTAGTATGAAAATGCAAGGCCTGCATATGCTATAGCCCTCCCACCCACTGATTTAAAAATACTAAAAGCAATATTTAAAAAAAATGGAAGAAAAATGTAAAAAAATAAAATAAAAACTTAACAAGATCCCGTCGTACTCACCTGAACAAAACCCTCTACTCATGGTTCATAATGCAGATAGACCTCACCAGCACACGATGAGCTTTGGGCTCTGTTTAACTAGAGCTGAGGTCAGGATGACCTGCTTTGCTGTAGGTAAGAGCAATGCTCAATTGAGCGTTCACCCACTTTACAGGCATAGAGCTGAGTAGTGGTGTCAGTGACACAATACCTATAACAAAGTCATTTGCTTGATTTACACTTAAAAAGTCAACACAGCATGAAATTATCAGCCCCAGATATTTACTGGCAGTTGTAAAAAAAAATCACAGATTTTTTTTTACAAACTGTCAGTAAATTTACTGGCAACCCTGAATCTATACAAGGCCACTGCTAGTGATTAGCCATTAAAGGTTACACAGGACCAGTGCGTTCTAACCAGGAAATAAAAATGTTACCTACAAATCCAATTTACCAGTCAGCCTGGGACAGATAAATAAAACAGAAGGGATAAAATATGGCAGTGGCAGTAGGGGGGATTGACAACGCACATAGGGGTTGATTTACTAAAACTGGAGAGTACAAAATCTGGTGCAGATCTGCATAGAAACCAATCAGATTCCATTTTTTTTTGCCATAGCTTAATTGAACAAGCCAGAGTTAGTAGCTGATTGACTACCATGCACAGCTGTGCCAGATTTTGCACTCTCTGGTTTTAGTAAATCAGCCCCTTAGTGATTAGGGTGTGCCCAGGCACACCTGGCACACCCCCTGTGCACGCCTATGGTCAGTTTACTGTTCTTCAGACTTTAGATTGTGGCCATTGGGAGTACAAAAGGTCCTGATGTCAGTGGGAAAAAACTATGTCCCATCTTTGGTGCCAGTGGGAGGAATTGTGCCCCATCATTGGTGTCAATGGGAGGGATTGTGCCCCATTGTTGGTATTAGTGGGAGGGATTGAGCCCCATCGTTGGTGTCATTGGCCCAATTGTTGGTGCTATTGGAAGGGATTGTGCCCCATCGTTGGTGTCTTTGGGAGGAATTGTGCCCCATCATTGGTATCAGTTGGGAGGAATTGTGCCCCATCATTGGTGTTAGTGGGAGGAATTGTGTCCCATCGTTGGTGTCAGTGGGAGAAATTGTGCCCCATCATTGGTGTCAGTGGGAGGGATTGTGCCCAATTGTTGGTGTTAGTGGGAGGGATTGTGCCCCATCGTTGGTGTCATTGGGAGGAATTGTGCCCCATCATTGGTGTCAGTGGGAGGAATTGTGCCCCATCATTGGTGTCATTGGGAGGAATTGTGCCCCATCATTGGTGTCAGTGGGAGGAATTGTGCCCCATCGTTGGTGCCATTGGGAGGAATTGTTTGCCATCATTGGTGTCATTGGGAGGAATTGTGCCTCATCATTGGTGTCATTGTGAGAAATTGTGCCCTATTGTTGGTGTCGTTGGGAGGAATTATTTCCCTTCACTGGTGTTAGTTGGGGTCAATTATGCCCCATTGTTGGTATCAGTGGAAGGAATAGTGCCCCAAGCGCTAGATAAAAGCAAGCAACAGGCCGCATCTGGCCCCTGGGCTGCAGTTTGGAGACCACTGTCATAGATTGGGAGACCAAGTGTCTGGGCCTTAACATGACCAGCACTGAAAGAAGCCCATGGCAGTAATTTCTCCAGGCAAGATAAGAATTGTAGACCTTTTATTTTGTGGCCATTTCCTTGGCTAGAGAGGAGCTTTGCTAGATTGTGGAAAAGAGCACAGTAAAGAAAGGGAAAGGGAGAAGAACATAAAGCGATAGGTAGCCATGACATAAGGCAGAACGGTAATCTGGCAAAGGACAAGGCCAAATGAAAAGGCATGGTGTGGTATGGTGTGGTAATGGTAACTACCCAATGGCAAGTAGACCACTTAAGATAGTTTGATGGCTAAGTGGTTATCCCTAACCGAGTGCCCTCGCAGTTTTCAGCAATGTGAATGCTCAGTCGGACTGACAGAGCCTGTAAAGAGGGCAGAATGCGGCCTGGCCGTCTCGTGCCCAATCGGGAAGATGTCCAGACCCTACATGTTCCCTCCTCGTCAGGAACCTTTCCCTACCATTAACACTGTCCCTAACAGGCGGGGTACCTTTCCCTACTCTGCCCACTTGCAAAATGCACGCCAAGCCCGGGAACCAGGGCCTTACATAGGCTCTGTCTGACTCAAAGTGGCCACCATAAATCACCTGGGGCGGTAGTCCCCAATAAAATAGCTTCCCCAGTGATCCGGGAAATCATAGAGGAACACTGTTTCTCTTGACTTCCTCTAAAACAACAGTGCCGCTGTGGAGAGCACCACCTGCAGTGGAGAAAGTAGACTGCACCTGCCTACACAGTTATCATATGTTAGGTATGTTGTTTACCTGTAAAAGCCTCCCATGTGTGGATATCCAAAAGCCCTGAGACGACTACTGAATGCTGCCATCTTGAATGTGATGTCGGCATCCCCAGCAGACTCAGGCCTGTCACTCAAGTGATTGTCTATAATATTTCCCTTCACTCTTCTCAGGCAGCTATGTATTGAGGGGAGGGGCCAAGGAGCTGGGCCAACACAGACTGTAATTAAACCATCCGAGAAGAGGAAGAGGGCTGTGACATGAACGGTGGATGGGGGCTGTGCAAGAGAATTTGACTCTTCCTGAAAAAGTCACATTTTCTAGCAAGTAGAAACATGGTAAGTGAATAAATTAAACAGCTGATTCTTCTGTGCGATTAACTGCAATTATTTAAGTTGTTAACACAGTCTCTTTACTGGCTAGTGGATAAAATTCCGGTACAATGTGTGTTCTTGTATAAGTATGGTGGGGACATTAGACGGTAAGCTCCTCTGGTGCGATTTTAGGTTCCCTTGTAAAAAACCTCAGGAATTTGTCAGCGCTTATAAATATTGGAAGAAAATAATTCTGCAAAGAAATGAAAAGCTGCACTGTTGGCATGCTGTAGACAACAGTAGGTTAATGAACACAGCTGTGTTTACTGTTCTTTTACTTTAGTAAGAACATTTAAAATGTCTCACGCTGAAAACTTTAAAGAACCTTTACAGAAATCACAAAATAAACACAATTCACAAAGTCGTTTGCCTTTATCTAGATTATCAAAAAAGGGAAACAGTGGCTCACATACAAAAAAAAAATTAAAAATAAACATTTGAAAGCCTTTTAAGCCAGGGGTTCTTAACCTGGGGCCCATGGGCCCCTAAGTGGTTCATGGATGGGTTTCAGGTGGTCAGTGAGGGTCATATAAAAAAAATAAAAAAAATAACGTTTACATTCACTATATAGTCCTCCCCCTTGTCCCAATCAATGGTTTCCCATTGAAAGAAAATGTACCCTGCTACTGCTGATAGGGCCAACTGCTAAGCGTTTCTTGACTTATTGTTGGCCCATGGTTACCATTTAAATTGGAATCATTGTGGGGGACCATAGCTTTCATCAGATTCTTAAAGGGGTTTGGGACTCAAAAAAAGGTTAAGAACCACTGCTCTAAGCTGATAGTTGATGCTGTCATTGAGGACCATGCAGCACTACAGTGTCATCATGACATAATGATAGAACAGGTAAAAAAAGACAGCACAGTATAGATCGGGGTTTTTCAACCAAGGTTCCATGGAAGCCTAGGGTTCCTCCGAAGGTTGATATGGATGCCTTGAGCAATGAGAAATTTCTACCTCTCTGATAAGTTCCCACTGACAACATTGATCTTTTTAGCTATCTGTAAGGGGGTAATTCTTCCCAGTGACCACACACATAAGGAGAATTCTTCCAACTGACCATCACACTAATGTATCATTAGTTTTAGATCTGTAGTAGGGGTTCCCTGAGACCAGAAACTTATTTTAAGGGTTACTCTGTGTTCCTCTGTATTGAAAACTAAGGTTCCATGGAAGCCTAGGGTTCTTCCAAAGGTTGCTAGAGGTTCCTTGAGCAATGAGAAATTTCTGCCTTTGACATAAGTTCCCACTGACACCATTGATCTTTTTAGCTTTCTATAAGGAGGTAATTCTTCCCAATGACAACACATATAAGAAGCATTCTTCCCACTGACCATCACACTAATATATCACGAGTTGTAGATATTGTTATTTGTAGTAGGGGTTCCCTGAGACCAGAAAGTTATTTCAAGGGTTCCTCTGTGTTAAAAACCAAGGTTCCATGGAAGCCTAGGGTTCCTCCAAAGGTTGCTAGGGGTTCCTTGAGCAATGAGAATTTTCTACCTCTCATAAAAGTCTCTGCTGATACCATTGGTCTTTTTAGCTATCTGTAAGGGGGTAATTCTTCCCAATAACCACACATATAAGGAACATTCTTCCCACTGACCATCACACTAATGTATCATGAGTTGTAGATCTAGTCATTTGTAATAGGGGTTCCCCGAGACCAGAAATTTATTTTAAGGGTTCCTTTGTATTGAAAACCAAGGTTCCATGGAAACCTAGGGTTCCTCCAAAGGTTGCTAGGGGTTCCTTGAGCAATGAGAATTTCTTTCCTTTCAGATAAGTTCCCACTGACACCATTGATTTTTTTTGCTATCTGTAAGGGGGTAATTCTTTCCATTGACCACACCTATAAGGAACATTCTTCCCACTGACCTTCACACTAATATATCACGAGTTGTAGATATAGTTATTTGTAGTAGGGGTTCCCTGAGACCAGAAAGTTATTTCAAGGGTTCCTCTGTGTTGAAAAGGTTGAAAAGTAAGTCAGTAAGAGCAATTTGACTACAACCACTGTTTGCTGCGGCATGCTATGCGCACCACATTAGTTATCAACCATCTAGTTCAACCAATAGAAAATTTCAATAAATAGAAAACCTTTGTTTACACAATCCTATACCCGCATTGTTGCACACTTGGGGAGAGGAGACTGCAAAAATGCTTCCTCCTGCCTGTAGCAGGCAAAGTCACTGGACTGAAGCTCAGGGATTTCTTTATAAATATAGATATTCCTTCAATATTATATATATATATATATATATATATATATATATATATATATATCGTGACATGTTGGGAGATTATTCAGGCAAACATGTGAAGTTACTAGGTCCACGTTGAAAGGTTGTCCCTGGAAATAAAATTAGATTGTCCCCATAGCAAGCGACGTACACCCTGTCACATCCCATACAAAAGGTATTGCCATCATCACCATCATCATCACCATCATCATTATTCCTGATCTCATCATTTCAAAGTGTTGCAACAATTTCCGATTCTTACAGTAGTCTTCAAACTAGTTCATTACCCTTTAAAAGTGCCACCACCTATTATTATATGAAGGGTTTAGTGTGGGATAACACTGATTTTATCTAATCTTATAGACCATGGGTCTCCAAGCTTTTCAGTACGAGGGCCACATTGTATATTTAACAAATGTTCACAAGCCCAAAAAAAAATCACCTACAGAGTCCCTGTCAGAGCTCCCCTTACAACAAGGCCCCATCAGAGCCCCCCTCATATCAGTGTCCCCATCAGAGTCCCCCCTTACATCAAAGTCCCCCCTTACATCAGGGTCTCCAACACGGTTCTCCCATACATCAGGCTCCATATTAGAGTCTCCCCTTACATCAGGGTCCCCATCAGAGTTCCCCTTACAGCGGGGTCCCCATCAGAGTCCCATCCTACGTCAAGTTCCCTGTCAGAGTTCCCCCTTACATCAGGGTCCCCATCAGAGTTCCCACCTTAGATCAGGGTCTCCAACAGCGTTCTCCCATACATCAGGCTCCCTATTAGAGTCTCCCCTTACATCAGGGTCCCCATAAGAGTCCCCTCTTACATCAGGGTCCCCATCAGAGTGCCCCTTACATCAGGGTCCCCATCAGAGTCCCACCTTACATCAAGTTCCCCATCAGGGTCCCCATCAGAGTTTCCTCCCTAACATCAGGGTCCTACCTTACATCAGGGTCCCCATCAGAGTGCCCGTTACATCAGGGTCCCCATCAGAGTCCCATCCTACGTCAAGTTCCCTGTCAGAGTTCCCCCTTACATCAGGGTCCCCATCAGAGTCCCACCTTACATCAAGTTCCCTGTCAGAGTTCCCCCCTAACATTAGGGTCCCCATCAGAGTCCCTACCTTACATCAGGGTCCCCATCAGAGTGCCCGTTACATCAGGGTCCCCCATCAGAGTTCCCCCTTCTTACATCAGGGTCCCCATCAGAGTCCCCATCAGAGTGCCCAGAGTTCCCCCTTACATCAGGGTCCCCCCTAACATCAGAGTCCCCATAAGATCCCCTCTTACATCAGGGTCCCCAAGTCCCCCCCTGTCCCCCCTCAGGGTCCTCCCTTACATCAGGGTCCCCATCAGAGGGTCCCCTTACATCAGGGTCCCCATCAGAGTGCCCGTTACATCAGGGTCCCCATCAGAGTCCCATCCTACGTCAAGTCCCCTGTCAGAGTTCCCCCTTACATCAGGGTCTCCAACAGCCTTCTCCCATACATCAGGCTTCCTATTAGAGTCTCCCCTTACATCAGGGTCCCATAAGAGTCCCCCCTTACATCAGGGTCCCCATCAGAGTGCCCCTTACATCAGGGTCCCCATCAGAGTTCCCACATTAGATCAGGGTCTCCAACAGCATTCTCCCATACATCAGGCTTCCTATTAGAGTCTCCCCTTACATCAGGGTCCCCATCAGAGTCCCACCTTACATCAAGTTCCCTGTCAGAGTTCCCCCTTACATCAGGGTCCCCTTCAGAGTTCCCCCCCTAGCATCAGGGTCCCCACCAGAGCGCCCCCTTACATCAGGGCCCCCATCAGTGTCCCACCTTACATCAAGTTCCCTGTCAGAGTTCCCCCCTAACATCAGGGTCCTCCCTTACATCAGGGTCCCAATCAGAGTTCCCCCCTAACATCAGGGCCCTCCCTTACATCAGAGTCCCACCTTACATCAAGTTCCCTGTCAGAGAAGGGTCCCCATCAGAGTCTCCATTTACATGGGGGGGTGGGTGACACGGAGACTATAGGCAGTCTTTGCTGACCTACCTTAATCCTCAACAGTGCACCCACCAGCATACACCACTGAACCTAGCTGCAGGCCAGATAAAATCTTGTAGCGGCTGGATGTGGCCCATGGGCGCCTGTTAAAGACGTCTGTAATTTTTTTTAGGTACGGTCAGAAACCTATTTTTATAACAATTGCAATACATTTTTGTAATATTGTTTAAAAAATAAAACCTGTAAAGTTGACCAATGCGTAAAACCAAGGACAACAACAACAACAACAACAACAACAACAAGATGATACAGTTGTAAACTACAATCCCACTACACCTTCTTACGTGTTCGATTATTAATACTTTTGCAATATTTATTATTTATAAATGTTATTAATATTATTAAAAAAATATTAATGTTAATAATAAAAACAATTGCAACATTGTTTTTCAAAATTACTTAAAAGTTGACCAAGGCGCAGAGCCAGGGACATCAACGACCACACACACAGGTGGCAAGTCCAATCGCCGTACAGTCCAGTGATGGC